>JAFMSR010000008.1:4836301-5387178 GCA_022818135.1 Saxidomus purpurata | reverse complement strand
AAAATGTCCGTGTCAAAAGCATTCAGTTTTTAATCACAGTCACATAGTTTGTCGTTTTCCCGTCGTTTTATTGTAATGAAACTCGTTAGTATATGTTTTCTTTATCATTGATTCTATGTTTTTACATCAAAACGTAAAGTAAAAATATATAGTAAGTTAAAGAGTGATAACATGGTCTCGCTGCACAACATGATGCTATCAAGTTTGGTCAATGAACATTTTCACAAATTTCCATATTTTCATCATGTATAATACATGTACATATTAATGAAATAAACAAATTGTATATGAGATGAAATAACCCGTTTGCCATGTCTGTCGTTTCATTTTCATGTTCAAATTTTGCTAATGTGAATTTTTTTCCGAGACTCATTAATCCCAACTCTTTCCCGAAAAGAAAATGATAGGAGAAGCCATAGGCTTTCAAGGTAAAACGAAACGTTTCGTGTTCACTGCCGGGCTGGCGTTACATGTAGATTGGAAATATTGATTTCACAGAAAAAGAAATTTCAATTTTGAACAAGTAAAGATTTCGACAGGCAGGTAAATTTGTCAGAAGCCGAATAAGGCAAAAGTGTTTGAATAGATAACAAGTGCTGCGACTTATTATCATTATGATCAATTTCGGAAAAACATTTTCTACTCATTTTGGTAAAACATGGACAGGACGATGTGAAAAAGGCATTTTATGAAAGAGGTATCATATGATCATCAATTATGTAGGATGGCGTACTGCACTTTTAATTAAAACTAAGCAGCTAATACTATTCGTTATATCTTAAGAACTGAATTGTACAAATATTGTCATACGCATAAAGACAATTCAAACAAGGCTTGAGAATATGCACCAAAAACTGTGCTCTTCAGTTTTATTTAAAAAATGTATAGCATGACTTCATTGATTTAGATTATCAGCAAGAGATATATTGAATCATTCACAAAGAAATGACCCCTGCCCCTGAATCACCACGAATACTACACAATGTAATATTATATATATTTTCTCCCATATAAACCACATCTCGGCGGATTGTAGCTACTTCAGACGGTTTTGGATTTTTTGCAACGGGCTGTAAATATTACAAATACTCATATCACACGGTAATATAATAATGTGTTTCATTTTCTTATTTTGGAATCCAAACACCTTCGTGTGACCTCGTAAGAAACCTCGAGTCTACGGGTTCAAACTCTGGTTATGAAGATTGATTTTGCGGCACAACCTGTCAACAAATATAATTGAGTAACACGGATATTTCATACTGACCTTCAATTGGGTACAAGCTACGCTTTTCTGACCTCTCGGGATAAACTGAGGTGTAACCTCACGACTTTGTGTATCACGGCTTTGAGAAGCTATCGTTTGGTAATAAATTACACCGACTCCAATGATCTGTTGCTTCAAAACTTTCTTAACTCTATGCCACTACGCCAATTTTACAGAAAACGGACTGCATAAACTGCCACATGTAGTTACTTTCCGGGTCATGCACAGTAAATGCAAACTGGCTGAGATAGAGATTGTTCAGATTTTTTTTTGAATCATGAATTCTTGACAAGTCCACTAAAATAGTCTAGAGGTTAAGATCGCCGGTCATTTTTTTATGTCACGCTAATGACGTGAATAGTTGAGTTATAATTGTCTTTCGGAGGATGAAGTATTTGACTAAATTGTCAATCACTAGCGATTTTAAATCCGCTGAAATCTTTTCACCTTGATACGATAAGATCTGCCACATTTACTTGTCTTCATTTTGTATTTAATGACGTAAAGAAATGTTTAAATTTAAGCACATGTACTAACGACGTGAATGTACTAACGACACCCCTATTTTAAGCGGTAATTTTATAATGGATTCTCCCACTTTATGTATCGACAGATGTATCGGTTTTTTGTAAGAAAGAAAGGTGTATAGGCGTAGTTAAACTAATATGAAATGCTGCAGATCAATGGCCACGGCTGTATGACCATCTGAATGGAATAGCAAACACACTCTTTATATCATTATCGTTTGGTCCGTTTGATCGTTCGTGTCAAAGAAAGATATAACTAAAAATTTTAAAAAGTTAAAATGTGAATTAAAAGTTGACCCGCGTGTGTGCTATCAGATCTAACGTATGACAAAACCTTAGATTAATGTCTGATTCTTTCCGCATGGGTTATCATTATAACAAAGTCAATTTTATAAAGATCTGTCACACTCGAACACACGGAGGTGGACCATTTTCTTTCTTTCTTATTAGTTTTTCTTACTAAATACAGCTTTATTTTTATACACATATGTTGAAATGTATTCTGAATATTTACATTGATTTGCAGCTTCACACTAGTATGTGAATGAACTATTTCTTTTGATATCTGTCAATGGAGATATACTTTGTGAATTAGTACGTCCATTTTCACAATAATTTGATGGTTTGCTTTTATCTTATAACTGACTGTACATTTCCTATATTGACGCCGGACTGATTCCGAGACGGATAATGGATTGTTTACTACATGAACTTATACTATATAGTAAATAGTTGTGAAATTATCTATTATTTGTAAATTCATTACACATTTTGGTACCTTATGGCGCCGCATTTTGTTCCAAAAGTAAAGCGCATTAATCAACGTCAGTTTTTCCTGTTCTTGAGTTTTGTGCATTTTGTGATGACGAACAAACCAGACTGTCATGTGATTCACGCGCTGCAGATAATAGCAGAAACAGTTTCACTTGATGATAAAACGCTCTGCCCCAGCTTGTATTCCAGCATACACTGTTGTTTTTTTTTACCTAGAATCGCATAATGTACATAACTTTACTCTTAACCAATTTTACTTTCAGACGGTTGTTTCGAAACGCCAAACTGCGACGATCAAACCGACACGTCGTCATTCAGCGACGAACATGGCATTGGCGCCACATTGTTTACCATGACATATGACAACCCGTCGGCACATTTTACACCTTCGACCTGGCAGAATTTGAATTTTGTAGTCGTGAATTCGACATTAGATGTAGCCACCTTGCACCTTACGACAGGTACGATATGATTTTCATTTGAGGCATGAATAGTGTAAATCGCCGGTATTCATCTGCTGTCAAATGTAGTTCTTATCAGTATACAGTGCTGTTCTCTCCGTGTTTACAAGTCTCTCTCCGATCTAGCCCAACTAATTGTGCGCCAGGGCCTTTTGCTATATACGACGGCCGCCCTTCGTAAAGACAGACATCTATGTAATATCAGTTTGTAAAATCGGTCGGTCTTGCAGTCGAAATATTGAGGCTATCTCCGATCAACCCCGTGACGTGCGCTTTGCGGAGAAAGCACAGTGCCATGGCGGAAGTTGAACATGAGATATAGTCAGACTACTACCATGGCCCTGACAAACACCAGGGATGTGACTCTACAAATGGTACTTCCTCAAGGACAGGGGAAGGTAACTCCACCCTGAGGACGACGTGGAAGATGACTGACAGCGGCCCTAAGTCCCGCATGCTAGCGTTGTATACTGGGTGGCAGGTACTCTACAGAAGAACCTTTCTAGCAGTTAATGTCTCTGTTCTTAGTATACGCAGAGCTTGGTCCGGGAAATCTGACGATAGACGGCTAGACAAGTCCCGCCCGGCAGCCCATGATTGCAAGCAGGGAATGGACATTTTAGTGCAAGATTTTCTTTTGTTTGATGGTCAGTCGATAAAAGAGTGATCTGCAGGCTCTTTGAATCAGTGCTACATGTTTCTATGAAGTGCTAGCTAAAACGAAAATGAATAGGGGATTCTTGTATGTTTGTTGTTTACACAACATGTTCCAATCACATGACCAGGACTTTCTTGCATCATGAACGGATGAAACAAGAGGAGCCAGATCGATTAATTTTCGAAAATTACAGTTAAGTAGGAAGTATTAAGGTTCAAATAATATATAATTTGGCGGTGTAAATGGTAGCGGAGCAGACGAATCTTAATCATGGCTAAGCTGTACATGAGCGATTTTATAAAGAAAACTGTAGAAACTGTTTTAAGGTCATGGCCAATGCGCCCTTTGGCCCGAAAATTACAATTAGCCAACGAATTCAAATTGTACAGTATTTCTTCAATGATATTACAAAAAGTAAACAAACTCTTTCTGACAACGAATTTAGATTGTACTGTATTTCTTCAATGCTATAACATTAAGTAAACAAACGCTTTCTGACAACGAATTTAAATTGTACAGTATTTTGTCAATGATATTACAAAAAGTAAACAAAAGCTTTCTGACAACGATTTAAATTGTACAGTATTCCTCCAATGCTATAACAATCAAAGGACTGAAAGTGCTGGAGGATCGATCGTCTCTGAACAACACAGTCTGCACACATACATGTGTAAATATCAGGACAACACAGATTTACACATCACATGTGTAAATATCAGGACAACCCTTGTACGAGTAAAGTTATAAACTGGAGACACAACTGTCCACAAATTTTGACCTATAACCATTTGTGTAAACTTTACTTTTGAAATAGGAACCCATGTGCTTACATTTTGCATTCAGTGACTATGTTCAACTACCCTATGAAGTATTAAGCTGTGAATGGTAACTGAGAAATGAATTTTTACAAAACTGAACTGAATATTCATAGTTTCAACAACTTTTAATGCCATTCAAAAGTTATGGGATATGCTTTATTCTGTTTTTCAAAGAAAAGCTAAAAATTGATAAATCAATCTTTTGTTATAAATTGATTCAGTTTATACCTATTGTAGGACAAGTACGTGAGTGGTTCAAAAAATACTGCGAATTGCAATATACCGGGTCTATTGCGCACACCTAGTCATTACACGCCTTTCTACCATACTGTTTTAAATTTTCATAAATTGTATAAAACAACAACTGAATGTTTTAATAGCAGGCTATTATCTTTCATATTTAACATATACTAGACTCTAGTAGTATTTCGTAAAAAGTAATAATGATAATGATTATGATGATTATTATGTTCCTATATAATTAATGTATGTATGAATGTACACGCCAAAATTTAGTGTAGCAAAATAATCAGTTTAGTTTAAATAATATTTATTCTCGAAAATACATAGTATATATACATACATAGTACAAAGGTGTAACAATATAACTGGAGTCTGAAAATAAGCTTTCAAAGAAAACTTTTATTAATTCATTTTCCTACTTTGGTAAAGTTTGAAAGTTTTAGTTACAATTTATATTGAGTTAATATTTGTTCTTTGTAAATGACAGCATAATCCAGAGAAATGAATTTGATTTTCCCTTTAGATTATTGCATTTCTGTCTATATTTAAAAATCGTAGTTAAGACATGTAGATCTATGTGATTTCTTACAATTATTCGTACCCAGGTACGAATCGACTTCGGCGAAATGCGGACATTTTCATACCATTTTCGAACCACGCATTTACATAAAATACAACAATAACAATGTGTTTAAAGCATAAAAATACGTTGTCAGACTTCAAAAAGACATCTACAAGTGTCTCTGTAGAGTTAATTTGCTGATAAGTTTCAGTTTTATACTTTAACGCATGAAGGCGTATTTTAGACTAGTTTTTCGGAAAATCTTTAGAGACACTAAATGACAACTAGTCAGGCCGAGCACTTTTGATGATAGAGGCGTTGGCAAGTTACAAAAAAATCGTTGTTTTTTATGTTGAATTCCGAGTTTTGTAATTTAAAATTCAAGAGTACCTAGTGGTTCGATAACGTATTATGATGTTCCGATAGTTTATGATCACAAACACAACATCGGATATAAGACACATTATTCGGCCTGACTAGGTGTCTTTTAGTGTCTCCGGTCTGACTTAGAAAACTGTTCTGATCAAAACCGCGTAGAAAACTAGTTCTATACAGAACAGATACCTCGTTGATTTTTAGTAATTTTTAATGTTTTACATTTATTCATCAATATATCATAATGAAAACAGAATACAAGGTAATGCATTACAATTCTTTTTATTTCATTGAATATATAGAACTACTTTTCGGTCGAATTCGACAAAAAATTGTGTTAAGAGTTCGGCCGTAAGGGTCTGAAATACTCTGTTAACTTTGGATACGATTGAATAAATTCAATCGATCCAAAAAGTAAACCATCGCGGTCTGACAACGAATTCGAACTGTACAGTATTTTTTCAATGATATAACAAAAAGTAAACAAACGCTTTCTTACAACGAATTTAAATTGTAAAGTATTTCTTTAATGATATTACAAAAAGGAAACACGCCAAACGCGGTCTGATAACGAATTCGAACTGTACAGTATTTCTTCAATGATATTACAAAAAGTAAACAAACGCTTTCTGACAACGAATTTAAATTGTACAGTATTTCTTCAATGATATGACAAAAAGTAAACAAACGCTTTCTGACAACGAATTCAAATTAATGATATTACAAAAAGAAAACAAACGCTTTCTGGCAACGAATTTAAATTGTACAGTATTTCTTCAATGCTATTACAAAAACTAAACAAATGCTTTTTAACAGCGAATTCAAATTGTACAGTATTTCTTCATTGATATGACAAAAAGAAAACAACCGCTATTGACAACGAATTTAAATTGTACAGTATTTCTTCAATGATATGACAAAAAGTAAACAAACGCTTTCTGACATCGCATTCAAATTAATAATATTACAAAAAGTAAACAAATGCTTTCTGGCAACGAATTTAAATTGTACAGTATTTCTTCAATGCTATTACAAAAAGTAAACAAATGCTTTCTAACAGCGAATTCAAATTGTACAGTATTTCTTTAATGATGTGACAAAAAGAAAACAAACACTTTCTGACAACGAATTTAAATTGTACAGTATTTCTTCAATGATATTACAAAATGTAAACAAACGCTTTTTGACAACGAACTCAAATTGTACAGTATTGCTTCAATGATATTACAAAAAGTAAACAAACGCTTTCTGACAACTCATTCAAATTAATGATGTTATAAAAGTAAACACACGCTTTCTGAAAACGATCTCAAATTAATGACTTTACAAAAAATGAAACAAACGCTTTCTGGCAACGAACTTTAATTGTACAGTATTTCTTCAATGATAATACAAAAAGTAAACAAACACTTTTTGGCAAAGAATTGATATTGTACTCTATTTCTTCAATGATAATACAAAAAAATAAACAAACGCTTTCTGACAACGCTTTTTCATAAAGAAGCGACGACACAAACATGAAAGCAAAGTATACGTCAATATTGTAGGACACAGTTCTATCATTTTTCTAAAAACGAACATTTAAAGTTATCACCGGACTTTAAACGGGTCAGTCAGTTATCTGCTGTATGAACTCCAATGCGTTTTCAGAGTTTCTGGATGCAGTTCACGTTTAACATCCATGAGCACTGAATCAATTAAGTATAAAAATTTACTTTTTACATTTAAAGGTGTCATTTCCACGACGGGCAATATAACTGTATGGCCAGACTACCCTCATGCCACCCATAGTATTGTTGTCAGGGTGAGCAATCCGGGACATTCCTGCAGTTATACATCTACGTGTACCATGAGCTTCCAAGTCTCGTTCACAAATCATGTAAGTAAAAAAAAATAATAATGATGATGATGATGATGATGATGATGATGATGATGATGATAATAATTAACATCTTAACTCGTTTTGTCAACGAAAATATTCCGAGATCGACCAATATTCCATATGGTTTCCTAACATACAAGGTAATGTCGAAATCGGGCCGCACTAAGTACGGACATTTTGTTTACATAAAAATATGTCAATATCAGTAACAAGATGTCAATGTAAATACGAAGATAAAACAAGAGGGCCAAGATGACCCTATATCGCTCACCTGAGACCTACTTATGACATTGTGTGACCAATTTTCAACCCTAAACTATATTTCATAAACATAAACATTCTGTTTGACCTTAACAAGACAAACCTTCTGACAAATTTACATGATGATTTGGTTGCAAATGTCACCTGTATGGCATACACAAGGTGTTTCTATGAGTTGACCCTGTGAAATAGATTTTGACTTTAGATGATCCATATGCAAACTCAATCTAGAATTCATCAAGATATCAGCATATCAATAACTATCATAATTATCTTTTTAAAACAACCAGAATGATCACTATTTCCCTCCAGAATGATCTATTACCCTCCAGAATGATCACTTTTACCCTCATCATTACCATCTCAATTATCATAAACATTATCAATGCCTTTTTTTATGTATTTAGTGTTTGCAAAAACTTATGCGTAAATGTAATAACCACTCTATTATTTCTGTTCTAAAAGGAAGAAAAAGGTGCATTTTTATTGTTTATGTATTGCAGCCAATCAGCTTCCTAAATAGTTTACCCACGTCCACATCAATCCATGAAGACACAGACAGTCGAACCCAGCTTCACAGAATTAACACTTTCGATGGCAATGACCCAACCCAAGACAATGTCACGTGTGTAGTAGTAGCCAATGATAATTCCACTCTTCTTGAACTATATCATGACGGCAACTATTCTCAGTATTGTAAGTAATGGTTTATTGAAAAACTGTCATAACAAGTTATTGCACAAGGGAGAATAACATTAATTCCACATCACGTCCTTTAAGATGTATGTTCGTTTCCTTCGTGGCCTTGTTCAAAACAGTATCAGTTAGGTAACTCTCATGTACTTTTATTTCCAGATTGAAATTTAAAGTAATATTCTTTTGTAAGTTAAATTTGATACCGCTTATTAAATGTGCTAAAATTAAAAAAAAATAAGTTCCGCTATTTGAGACTGATTAGCTATGATATCGACGGAACTGTCAAGAACTCAAGAACGAATGCTAAAGCTAGATATTCCGGTAATGCTCTTTAAAATGAACATTTTCAGGGATTTAATTCGAAATTTGGGAAGGAGCCTAAGCCTTCAAAAATTAGGAAATTTTACGCGCGATGTCACCCAAATTGGGAAATTTTACGCGCGATGTCACCCAAATTGGGAAATGTTACGCGCGATGTCACCCAAGAGGGAAATTTTACACCAGATGTCACCCAAATTGGGAAATTTTAGGCGAGTTCTCATTCAAATGGGCAAATTCACATACAGAAAAAAAAGCTGAAGTGCGCAGCAAACAGTTCTGGAGTTTTACATATTAAGCCTACTAGCAAAATATTCAAAGACCTGGAAGTGAGAACTTGAATAAAACTGATCCCCCCTAAACAAAAAAAAAAAAAGTTTTTTACTAATGATATTCAAGATTACTAACTTACCAGCTAGATATTTACAAATCTTCCATTCATAAATTTGTAATCAGGTCAAAGATGACATTTATAAATTTTAACGTTTAACGTACATTTACTTAACGCAGTTTATCAGGTATTTTCGCGACCCTGATGGTCCCCAATTTTTGAAAAAAAATGCCCAATTTTTGTTCTTAACTAGAAATACTTGGAAGTGGCTGAATGAACATCGACCTATTAATAACTAGTCTACCTTGGACTTTAATCTGATAAGGGCACTATATACGTAACTATGTCTCCAATTTCAGCATGGTACATTTACAAGAAAGTATGCTCAGCTCCCAATTGCGGATACATCGATGCTGATTTCTTTTGTATAAACACTGGCTGTTTGAACTATGATGATATAAATCAATTTACCATCACTATAAATTGCAAGGACGCTTATGGTTCCGAGACTGGAGCAACAGTTTTCACACTAAACGTACGGGAAAACCAGGCACCAATCTTCACTAATACACCAAGTACGTCATGATTTTTTTTGTTTTTATGGATTTTTTGTGTTTCTTTTTCAATTGTTTTTGTATGCTGTTGCTGTTGCCGTTGCTGGTGGTGCTATATGTGTGCATGAGGAGTGAGGGGTTCGGGGATGGATCGAGGTGTAAACCAATTATCACAGCACGTGTAAAAAAATTTGAAGGAAGGTTAGAAAATCTATGAAAACTTCTCCTGAAGCAGGGAACAATGTAAATATTGCGTTAACTATTTGAAATATAGGTGATTATCCCTAGCTGGAAGTCTTTGGTTAAATGAGACGATGTTTAGTTTGACATTGTGTTTTGTCGTACGTGTTAAGAAATTTAAAAGACCTGTCAAAAAATCTATCCACTGGTTTACATGCATTTTTAACATGATAAATATAATGTAAATCTTACAAAAAAAAAATTAGCAAATAAAATTTCACAACGATTGACATTTTAGAAAACATATCTAATGTATTTATTATTTGAATTAGAATCACTTTCGTTTATAGCTAAAAGAACCATAAGTTAATGTGCGTCCTAGAGAGAAAAAACGATCATTTGTCGGGAAATATAATGATTAATTTTTGCTCTTTTTCTCGTATTCCCCACTTCGCTAATTCAAAAATTCACGAAAGAGAAATTTCATATGGATTTATAATTAGATAATTTCTTTTTTTTTTTTTTTTTTTTTTTTTTTGAGGCCCCTGTAGGGTAACCCCGTTTATTTTCCCCGTCAAATGGTTGAATATGGGTCGGGGAACCATCCCACTTCAACCTTACAAAGACATATGTATGTATAATATATTAATAAACATCGAACTATAAATAGATGATCATGGCATATATGTATAACAATGAGTAAATTTTTGTTAATAATGTCAGGGACCTCATTTTACACTAGTGACCTATTGTCACTTGCAAAAACAGAAACAAACATACATGTAGTCATATTTATATACAGCTAATCTTTTTTAATATTTTGCAACAAAATTTAATTTCATGGTATCTCAATAAAGAGAGAGAAAATTGCGAAAGTTTTTATTAAAGTGTAAATTATATTAGTAATAAACTAATCGCAAACCAGTTTTTCCACAAGAGACCAATGAATTTTCTTTTTCCCTGTTTTTTGAGTTTCATTAATAATTGCAAAGGCCAGCTTTAAGCTTTGTTTCAATCCTTGCAGAGAAGGTTTAATTTCACTACGTTTGCATACGAATATGTACCTTTTTATTTCTAAGCACAATATATTATAATGGCCTAGACATTTCCCCGAATACCCTAGGAGAAAACATTTATTATTCACATGAAATTTCGGATCATATGTTTCTACAATATCCGTTACTTTTGCAATTAAAGACTGTGTGTACATACATTCCCAAAACAAATGGAGTAATGTCTCTTTTTCCTTTTTGCAGAAAGCACATAAATCTGTAGATACTATGTTCATTTTAAACAATAAGTAATTTGTTCCTAGAATTCTGTGGACTATTCTTGTTTGAAACCATTGTAAATAAGTATCAGAACTAGTTTCAAACACCCAGCTATATATGTATTTCCATTCTGGATGCTGAATTTGGAAGACACTGTCCCATTTTTCTTTACAAGAGGGAATATCTGTATTTTTTATCAATTCTATGTACATGTAATGTATGCCTTTTTTGGCGCTTAGTATAGACTTTAGATAATAGGGTATTATAGGAAATACATATTCTATCTCCAATAACTCTTTTCTCACTTGAGTTTTTTTCAAAAAAGCTTTTATTGTATTTTGTATTCCTGCATATAATAAAAAGTTAATTTTTAAGCCTGTTCTTCTTTCCAATTCTTGTCTGTCAATAAAACTGCCATCCTTATTCACGATATCTTTTAAAAATGATTCCTTTCTCATACCAAGACTTCAGAAATATTGATTTTCTTTCAATTTGTAACAAATGATTATAAAAAAGAGGCATTTCTAGAAAATTATTCATGGTAATGATAGGTAGAACGTCTATTAGGTTTGTATATGATAATAATACATCCTTCCAAAAAATTGTTTTTCAACTGCTTCACTATGATTTGTACATAATCTTTACCCAAATTAAACATCTTCTCAAAATATACATTACTTCTTATCAAGCTATAACATTTATTGCTTGGAGTATTTATTACTCTTCGTAACCATGTAAGTTTTAAACTTTTCATATAGGCAAAAATATCGATCATTTTAAGACCACCATCAGAATAGTCCTTAACAAATACAGAGCTTTTAATCTTTGATGGTCCTTGCCAAACAAAATCATAAAAAAGTGCTTGTAATTGTTGTAAGATTTGTATAGTTGGATTCGGTAAAGATATAAAATTAGATAATTTCATTCCGTGAATTTTTAATTCGCGGATAAGTCTGTCATCTATCAAGGGGCGTAACTTTCGCCACGTAAAAATTATGCAACATACAGTTCATGTATTGTTTTCAGCAAAGATTAAAAAATTCTTTTACACCCGGATATTATACATGTATAAGTTCTATTTCCATGCTTTCAGCTACAATCACATTTTACACACGATTATTCTATAAGTTCTAATTCCTTCCTTTCAGCTACAATCAAATTTTACGCCCGGGTATTCTATAGGTTCTATTTCCTTGATTTCAGCTACAAGCACATTTTACGACCGGATATTCTATAAGTTCTGTTTCCATGCTTTCAGCTACAACCACATTTTACACACGATCATTCTATAAGTTCTAATTCCTTGATTTCAGCTACTATCACATTTTAAGACCAATTATTCTAAAGTTCTTTTTTTTCAATCATGCTTTCAGCTGCAATCACATTTTTCGACCGGATATTCTATAAGTTCTATTTCAATACCTTCAGCTATACAGTCACATTTTACACCCGGATATTCTTTAGGTTCTATTTCCATGCTTTCAGCTACAATCACAGTTTAAGACCGGATATTCTATAAGATCTATTTTCATGCTTTCAGCTACAATCACATTTTAAGACTAATTATTCTAAAGTTCTATTTTGAAAAAAAAAATCATGCTTTCAGCTACAATCACATTTTACGACCGGATATTCTATAAAGTCTTTTTCATGCTTTCAGCTACAAGCACATTATAAGACCGGATATTCTATATAAATTTCATTTCCATGCTTTCAGCTACAATTACATTAAACACCGATCGTTTAGCTCATGGGGATAACGTGTTTTCGCTTTTCTACACGGATGCAGAGGATGAAACCCTGGATTACAACTTTACTATTACGCCATCATCCCCCTCCCTTTTTGCATTCGATACAAGGGGCAATTATTACAGTAAGATTTTTACTTATTCACCGGAGAGAATTGAAACTGTGTAAACATGGTTATCTATTAATATGACACTAAGATTGTTCTTTTTTGTTTTTTTAAACTTCGTTGGCCAGGAATAAACAAACTCACAGGCTTAGACACCATTGTCCTACATTTTGGAAAAAATAAGTAAAGTTATATGCCTATATTACAGCAATAAGTAACTTTATTCAAGGGAGCATCAGCGAACCGCAGCAGTAACTGGGTTTATTCCTGTAATATGGACCTACAATCAGCCTACAATTTACCTGAAGACAATAATATAGAAATTAAGGATGGAGTTTATTTCTGTGTATCACAGTCGTACTACATGTAATATCAAAAGATAAGTGAAATAATTGTTTTAGAGTCGTTCTTGCATTAAAAAAATAAAATGGGGGCATTTGATTGGATTAGAAAGTAGGGCAATGCTTGAACCACATTACAGTATGGTTTGGTATGTAGATAATGCATACAGTGATACAAATCTAGCTAAGAATGGTTTGATGCTGTCAGATGGCTGACATGGGTTCCATACTTCTTCTTATTGTGACCCGTTCATTAATCATAGTAATATGTTGATTCATCTTTCTTAGATAACCCTGCAAACGTGACGTCTACAATCTTTCAGTGGGATTTACAGAATGCTTCCTTCACGGTGAACTTTTGTGGCAGGGAACGTAGGAATATTAATTGCTCTTCTTTCCAGATTGACATTCGAGGTAAAGTTGGTATATTGATATAGAACGTACAGAACATCATGGATAACTTGACCGTGACGTAACAAATGACGTAACAGATACATTTTTAAAGAAAAGTTTCCAGATTATTCGTTGAAAATATACAATGTATTGAAAATTCCATCTGGCTGTAAATGGATATCGTTATTTAAAAGTCCTGTCTGTAAATGGGTATTAGAATTGAAAATCCCTCCTGGCTGTAAATGGATAAAGTAATTATTAAAAGCTTTTTCCACAATCGAGCTTAAATAAATTAGTTTAAAATAGATAAATAAGTATGAGTATTAAACATTGCTGTTTCTCTCTCTCTCGGAAGCGTTGCATCCATCAAGGTGCTTACTTGAATATAAGTATAGATAACTGGTTCCGCAATCAAGCTAAAATATACAAGTATTAAAATCATTATCAGGTGTGTATTTGACGTTTTAAAATGTTATTATCAGAATACTGTGGACCTACACCAGCTTGTACCGACGACCACTCGGTGACAGTTACAGATGAGTTTACAGTAGGCGACGAGTTGTTCCAAATTCTGGTGACCGGAAGTGGCTACACCTCATTGACCTACTTCATAATTACGGAATATACCTCCCTGTTTACTGTTAATTCTAATACAGGTAACCAATATTTAGTGATCGAAACTTTTCTTTTAAAGGTCCGTTACCATGAATAAATCGAATTTTCTTTTAAATCTGGAATTGTAACGGGCGCCTTCTCAAAAGGAAAAATATGACATACTGCATCGAATGTGGCCATATTGTGAATTTAATGTGTGTTTAAAATACTGCTGCATAAAAACGAGTGAATGTTTTTGTATTTCCATAGATTGACCTGGGTGGTCTTTTTGTCCTACTTTCCCTATACTGCATGTTGTAAACAGTCAGATATATACGTTAGATATATACGTTGCACATCGTTGGAAGTAAAGTTCTTTCAAATATAGTTTAAAATAGGCATGCTTTTTCATGTACAACTTATTACATTGTAACAGCATCTTTCTGGGAGACTTCTGGAAAATTACAAAGATATTTGACAACTGGAAAACCTACTTTCGTTTTTGAAAAGGCAAAATACAATTTATCAATTCTTTCGTTAAACTAAAATTTTCAACACATTATGTTCACAGGCAATGTAGTATGTCATATTTTTCCTTCTGAGAAGAGGTCCGTTACATTTTCAGATTCAAAAGAAAAATCGATTTGGTCTTATATAGTAATGGACCTTTAATCTTCGAGAAAGAATTGTTGTTACACATTTGCCAGCATCATTTATCATGAGTTAAAAATAATCTACACAATAACAACACAAGTCAAATAGCCATGTTGCAGTATTAGCACTATTCACAATTCACTCAGTGAAGTTTTCTTTTAAAATTTAGCTAGGTAAGACTAAAGGTTACCATGTTATAAAATTAAGGTATTCAATGATATGCATATTTGTATTTATTCACGGCTTTGTCGAGTTATTGTTTCATAGTGTTATTTATGAAATAACATCCGTTCGAGCGGTGTTCATCGTTTAATAAACAATGATTTTGAGTACTGATACAAATGTACGCAGTAATTAGCCACGAAGGCCGTGCATCAGTACGACAAATCATTGTTTATTAGACGATAACAACGCTGAAAAGTATGTTATTTTGATTCTAACGTGACCAGATATTACAAAAAGGTGAATAAATGCAAAGCCTTATTTTCTACGCGAACGCTCATTAAACGTCATGCGGCGCAATATGACGTCATTTTTACAGAATATCGGTTCCCGCGTTGTTTATGGTTTAATATAACATTAATTATTCTACTCTTTGTATTTAGAGACAAGATTGTAAGTCATATGGGAATAATATTTATCAAAACTGAATGAGAAACACCCTCGGTTTTGTTTATCATTGTCTATCTGCAAATGTATGTCGTTCACTGTATAATATTCTGTTGTGTTGCTGTACCAATCATTTTAGGCAGTGTAACGACATTAGCGGCACTTTCAGTGAAAAGTCCACCAGATTCGACAACCTATTCAATCGTAGGTAATGTCTACGACACTGCCGCCTGTGACGTTGCTGCGTGTTCGTTTAGCGTTACCGTCACATTTACAAACTATGTAAGTATAGCCTCTGAAATTTACGAGTAATTTATGAGTAAGCAGAAACATAAGAAAAAACTTTTAAGTATATTTTTATGCTGGACACCCTTTTTAAAAGTTCTTGAAACGAACAGTTACCTATCAATCGGTTTCTTGGGAGAACCATTACTACATACATACTATCATTGTCAACTTTCTTTGAATTAAAATTTACTGTGAGATTGCTTAAGCTTTTGTAACGGTTTATTTGAGTTTTAAATAAGACAAATACGGTTTCCCTTTAACCAGTTAGTTTGGTGAACAAGTCATCTTGATCTGAGTAGTGCTTAAGTAAAACAAAATGTATATTCCGGTAAAGGATATCGCGATCACTAACATGCCAGCCGGACTGAGTCAAGATATTCACGAAGACACTTCAGTTGCCGTGACTCTGATAACTATAGCAACAGCAGATAATAATACTATCGATGGTGTCACGTGCACAGTAGATGAGACGGCATCAACACCGGCAAATAACGGCATATTTTCTGCCGAAGAGACCGATACAGGATCGAACGGTTTGTGACACCTTATTACTAGGTTCACTAGTTTTTCCCTGTATCATTTCATTGACTATGACCGCAAGTTACATTACTCTGCATAATTATTTTCAATACACAACAAACTCATATTAAAAGTGATTTCTGTTTGTAAGTAATTTTTGAAATTATGTCAATGTGTAACAATATTATGACTCGGTTCTAACTGGAATATAATTTTTAAAAAGCTATGTAAAATGCCTAAATTTCAGTGGATAATATTGGTTAAGTCGTTATATTTGTTATGTCGTTATAAATCAGTGTCAAACGTGGTCGCGAAAATATTCGTGACAAACGGATAAAAATCGGTAAAAAAGTTAAATCGTTTTGAAAAAATCTTGGAATTGTTGGTTAGTATTACACTAAAAACTAATAGGAACGTTCATTTGAGGTTCATCAACAAGTTCACGAAATCGTAAGACAATTGCATTAGAAATGATCGATTAAACACTTGGAGCCACTTCTTACCCGACACTTATATAATTCAGTATAACTGGATTATTTGTAAGCAGATTTCAGTAAAGTTTAGTATGTAATTATTTCAAAATATCATACGTACTTCTTTGAAATTTCATGTCAGTTGATCAACAAATACATATAAAACAAACAAAAAGCATCACTGGAAAATCCAAATTCACAAATGATTATAACGCGAAATCCAAACAAAGTGAAAATTCACCAAAGCACGATAAAATACCTGGAAAGAAACAAAATATAATGTCTATTGGTTTTTAGATATAAATACTAAATATAGTGAACAGGTTGATACTGAATATCTTTGTAATTAAAATTATTGCTTTATAGAATAAATGAAATACATTTACATTCTAGTAAAGCGCTCTTGATTATTTATTTGAACTATAACTCGTTTAAACCAAAATTCTGTTTTTTACGGTAGAATAATAAAATGAAAATGAAAATCGATATTTTGCGCTCGTACAAAATAGTAAAATCGTACCTGTCCGACGTGCAAAAGAAACAGATCGTCACAGTTGAAAAGTTTTTTAAATGTTGCCAAACAACATAATATATAATTTGAAATGGATATCTGGAAAAGTATTTGAGAAAATTACATTAAAAAAGTGTTGGGTTAGAAGTGCCTCCAAGTGTAGTTGTTTTCACTGATTCACAACATGTTTACGATACAAAATTGGCTATCATTTTTAAGTTCTGCAATACGTGTATACGTTTTTAAGTTAGTTTATAGTTAGACATATATGATTTTTTTGTAATCTTTGAAGACCATTAACTTTGATTCTTTACATTAGTTTTTCACATTTATGAGGCAACTGCAGTTTATATTTGCATAGTTATATATTTTTACCAGTCATAGAATCGATCATAATGTCGAAATGAATATTCATTGAAACAGTTTTTGAGCTGATAAGCCAGGAGGGTAATGTATTCGATTATTCCACGACAACTACATACATAATCGTGGTCGAATGTGCGGATAATTATGGTTCCACAGCCACTGCTAGCATGACGGTATCCATATTGGAAAACCAGGTACCAACCATGGATAATCTAGCTGGTAATTAACTGTTCTGTTCTTCAAATTAATTAAAACCTGTAAATGGATAAAACGCCATTAAAATCCATACCCTGATAAATTGTTAAAATGCACTCGTTCACCACAATAATTACTATTAAAATGGACTCGTCTGATAATCGCCCTTACCTTGATAAATTATTGAAATGGACTCGACTGATATTCGACCATACTTTGATATAAAAAGTGTTAGTATTCAACCTTGCCTTAATAATTTGAATGGAGTCGTCTGAAATTCGATTTTACCTTGATAAAGTATTACAATGTACTGACATCAGAACAGTAAAGTGCCAGGTCTACACATGTTGCTCGACAGATCGTACCGTGTTTTGGGTACACGGATAACAAAGTCTGAAAGCGATAGAGTAAGTGTGGTAAGCAAGGACGATAACTCTCGCTACTTACCCTACCAGTTGCATTTGAACAAAAACTAAAGAACATGTTGGAAGATTTCAGAGAAATGATAAATTACACATGTTTGGCCTGATAAAACTTTTCTATTTACTGCGGACAAAATTTACATGAAAGCCCAAATTTTGACATCAAGCCCCTTTTTTTAATGTACAACTTTTTGTACAAAATGTTGTTTGAATTACTACAGTTGATCGAAATACATATTGAAAGCCCATGCATTATAACTATTGAGTTCAATCTCATTTGAACGAAAACCTCAACAAAAGAAGAATTATTAGATACAAATCAGTATGCTTAGGAATGAATATGTTTAAAGGTGTAGTTGACCATGTTTAAAGGTGTAGTTGACCATGTTTAAAGGTGTAGTTGACCATGTTTAAAGGTGTAGTTGATCATGTTTAAAGGTGTTGTTGACCATGTTTAAAGGTGTAGTTGACCATGTTTAAAGGTGTTGTTGACCTTGTTTAAAGGTGTTGTTGACCATGTTTAAAGGTGTAGTTGACCATGTTGAAAGGTGTAGTTGACCATGTTTAAAGGTGTAGTTGACCTTGTTTAAAGGTGTTGTTGACCATGTTTAAAGGTGTAGTTGACCATGTTTAAAGGTGTAGCTGACCATGTTTAAAGGTGTTGTTGACCATGTTAATATGTATGTGAATATTAAGATACGTAACATTTATTAATATTTCAACTCTAGCTGGAGATATGATCAATGTCGACCCAATGTCGGTGTCCCCTGGATACGTTATATTCACACTTCAAACATCTGATGACGAGAACGACAATCTGGACTATTCGTGGAATATAACCAACAGTTTGAGTCCACTAGAGTCTTTGTCAGGTATTTGGTTTATTTGTATACCGCAAATAAAGGATAATTTGACAGTGACGTAACAAAAAAGTATACACGAATCATTGCATATAAATGGTAGATCATGTGCAAAAAACAACAACTTTTAATCGTTAAAATATCATATGTATCCTTATACACATTAATATAACCATAGTTATATGTATTTTTTTCTGTGTTCTGAAATTTATGTGTATATGGAAGCATATCACTTTCCATGTGGCCTTAGACAATTATGTTTAAATGATATTTAATCACTACTGTCTTTGTGTCATGGGCTTACTTATGTTTATATTATGTATAATTAGTGTCTAATTATTTTGAAATGACAATGTTTAGATGGAGTAGTATCACTTAGAAGAAATCTGAGAATTCCCGACGAAGACGGTGAGGTGTTTGGTATAACTATATGTATCGAGGACGCTGTACATAACCATACTGTCTGTGAAACACTTAGCGTCAACTTTACATGTAAGTACTTGGCTGTGCCTACATTTTCCTAGATCTACGAGGGCTGACCTGTTTCACCATACCTTTAGTTATTTAGGTATAAGTATGTTAAATACTTGTTCATAAATTTACATTATAAGATTTTCAGCCAGTGCGACTTACCAAACTCTCACCGACTGCTGTATCTTAGCCTCCAGAAAAGCTTCATTTTTACATGTTATCCAATGTTTTATGCCATTAAGTTGGAGCTGAATGACACCATCCCGTTTTCAGGATCACGGATCAGAAATTCAGTATTTTCAAATACCAAATATTTCAGTTGTAATTCATACAAAATGTATCCAGGTTTTTCTCTCTCCATATCATTCGTAACCTTTCATCCAGCGATTACTAAAAAAACTATTCTTCAATGCATCCACTTATTTTTTTAGCCAATCAGCAATCAATCAAACAAATAGTGTAGGTTTGCAAGTTCCTAAGACAAAATGGCCTGCTTATGGCTCTCGACTATTAAGCATACTTATACATAGACTTCATTTACAGAATGTTAATACATGTACTATAATAATTGTTGTTCTGTAAATGAAGTCTAAACTAAATTGCTTTGAATTGGAAATAAAGTCTATCCTTTTCTGTTCTGTACTAGGACTCTGTCCTGAAGAGCCGTTATTGGTAAAGGACTTGAACCTATGTATCTAAAAATATATAAAAAATATATCGATATCTGACGTATGAGGTACAGAAGATGTATATTTGCACGTAGATTCTGTAGTCCATGGACTTATGTTTGAATTAAGTCTAGCCTATATTTGATAGTTAGAAAACGTTTTTCTTTTCCTTTAAATTTCACGTATTTTACAATTATTTACTTGAAGCATCAAAAACAAACCCAGTCTTGGACAATCTACCAGCCAACGTAAGCTTTGCAGAGGATACAAGCGTTGGTACAACCTTATTTACAGTGACAAAGGAAGACCCGGATGTAGATGATGTGCACACTTTTTCCATGACTGTCTACCCAAAGACGTCAAGCTCAGCATTTTCTCTAGACGCAAACGGTAAATTTGGTCGCGTTCGACTGTTTCTTCAGTGTATGAACGATTGTTAAAGATAAATAAATTTGAATGTGAGATATTTGGCAGCTAAGAGCTAGACAGAGAAGCCAGTGTCAGTATTTCATAATCAGCTACTGCATAGCTACTATTATTTACAATAGATAAATGTTGATGAATGCTGATACTAGATCTAATATGTTTTGCTTTAATATACAAAGTTTAACATATTTAGTCACGATGGGGAGTCTTATGATCAAATTAATCTGAACACGTCAATAAACTGAAACAATGTATTGTTGAAGTGTTCAGCACAATTGGAAGGTGGCTCTGATTGAGACCATAATGTTACATGTATGTTGCCATATGATTCCGTGCATTTTAAATTTATAGTTAAACGACTTTCATTATTTTCTAACAGTTTTCATAGATCGTTTAAGAGATTATTACGATCATGTGTTTCCCTACCGTTTTAGTGGTACTTTGTTAATGTATTACCGTTTCTTGCACATTTGTTCATAATTATCTCACTTGAAACAATATGTATTCAAAATAATGCTCATTCATTTATTCCGGACTGTATTCATACTGACGTTAACTTGCTTCTACCTAAATCCGAAATGCTTGTTCATAATGTATACTGGCATTTACTTGCTCCGATCCCCATTTATTCTGGTGCTTGCTTGCTTCTACCAGAACACTTGGTTCTACATCTAAATAGTCTTGTGCTCACTGGCTCATATCTCAATTTATACTGGTGCCCGGTAGATGTCGTCTCAGTTTTAACTGTTGTCCACTTCCTTCCACCTCAAAATTGTGCCCACTTTTCCCGCTTTTACTCACTTCTCAAAATGTCCACCACTTGCTCCCCTTAGTATTTAAATTGGTGCCTTCTTTCTTCGACCTCTTTATAAACAGGTGCTTACTTGTTATAGCCTCTCTATAAAACTGTTTTAACTTCCCTCTACTTTCATTCAAACTTACACCAACTTGCTTGTGCTTGTTTTTACATCAGAAAATTGTAAGTTTCTTGTAAAGACATGCGGTATACGTGTTATTAAGCGACACAATTAAGTGAGATAGACAAGTAATGCTTGTTCTGTGTTTTTCTGATCCAGAGAGCCAGATATCTAATGTTCATATCTGAAAGAGTATGCTAATGACTGTTCTATCCATTTGTTCTAGATGGACATCTAACTCTCCAATCTTCTCTGGACTACGAGACTTTAAACTACTATGAGTTTCTATTTAGTGTCAAAGATCAGTATTTAGATGGTCTACAGGACAAATACCTGACCCTATACATCACCGATGTCAACGAAGCTCCGACACTCACACTCAGTGAGACAACGTTTGATACGATCGAACAATCCGTGAGTACATTGAACTGTAGTTGGCTTATTGTCCACTTTGACCGATATCATAGACGTCTATAAGAAGTACAGAATCTAATAAAATAACCATGTTTTGTTCTCCATAGTATAAAGCGTGTTGCAATATTACACTAGAGTCAGATGTATGTTCTGTTTTTTTTTACAGACGACCGGTCCGTTGTACTGCAACTCTTTTATCGAATAATTTGGATTGAATTCAAACTACAGTAGTATTCACAATATGCTTTTTATCGTATAGTTCTGTTTAGTAGCAGTTTACATATCCGGATTTTTAAAAAAACTCTTTCATTGTGTTCTTAGAATAGTTTTGTGAATTTAAACTTAAGCTCTGAAGCATATTGATAGTAAGCACATATCATAATTATTGGTAGGTAAAGTTTAGCTAAGTTTAAATCTATCCCTTCTACTGCTTTAATTCTTTCTCAAGGCTAAACGAGGCTCGATAACTGATTCCATGCAGTGCTGAAAAAAAAACAACAACAGTTTGGGTGAACCAGCAGTGGTATTGCTACCTAAACGGCATACCGCTACAACAGTGCTTATATCTCTTTTTTTAAAACTGACCAATCAGGAACTAGATGACTGAAAATTTAGTAACTATAATAACTTACTTTTGTAGACTGGTTATGAAGTGGCAACCCTACAGTACACGTGTACAGACGTTGACAGAGGACAGACAATGAATGTAGCCATAACTTCTGGAACGTACACGAGTTACTTTTCTTTGGATACAACTACTGGCATTATAACTTATGCCCAAGATTGGGATTTTGAAAATCCCGTCGTTCCTCCGCAGACGACAACTTTAGAAATCACGTGCGATGATGGGAATGGGCTAAGTGATTCCACAAATATCGTCATCAACATTTCTCCAAAGAATGAATTTGCTCCTGTACTAAGTTTATATGAAGTTAACGCCACAATCTACAATAACCAAACGTTGCTAGATGCATTATTTGTGGTAACGGCTTCAGATACGGATTATGGCGATGATGGTGTATTCGAATACTCAATTGTCGGGACCGGACAGGGATCTCAATATTTTACAATTAGGGACATAAACGTAGGGGAACTTTTTATAAGTAACTATATAAACTGGAAATACAACTACACTTGGGAATTCACAGTCAAAGTTACGGACGGGGAAAGTGAACCACTGAAATCACATGTACACGTCACTGTGACGTATATAGCACCTGACCCAGTGATTCCAACGAAAGAGAAGGCACGTTGTATCACGTGCACATCAATAGGAAAAGGTGTTGTCGCCACTTTGTATGTCGAAGCAGCTCTCATCCTCATATGTTTCACTCATTGTTTTTGTCGAATGAAATTTTATAGAGTATGTCACCTGAAAGCAAAACCAAGACTGTAAGTATTTTTGCACCATTTTATCGTTTTAAAACATGAATACAGTAAACTCAGTATATAACGACTCCGGATATAGCGAAATTCGGGATATAAGGAACATATTTTCTCGGCCCGAATTTTTTCTTAATCAATTTCTATGAAAATATAATACGGATATAACAAACTCCGGATATAAGGAACAAAGTTAAAAGGTCCCAAGGAGTTCGTTATAAACGGAGTTTACTGTAACTGAAATAATTACTACGCTTTCAGGGAATTTTGATATAAAGATTACAACGATTTCGCGGTGTAGCAGTCCACATATTTCATACAATTTCCTTGTTTGTTGCTTAATTTGAAAAAAAATCAACTCTCTTGAATTATGAAATTGTTTCACAAAACAAGAATGAAACGAAGAGCAAATTTCATTGTATTAGACGTATGATGTTGACATCTGAAGGACGTACGTGTAGTGTAACGTTTGGGTGAAAAATTACAATGACCAAACATATATGAAAATGAAATAGTAACTGTATCATAATTTATCCTACTATAATGCAATTCTTATTGCATAATTACGGTTTTAAGAAACAAGTGTAAGTTTATAAACAGTTACAGATTTCGTTTTACAGTTACAAACGAATTCTCTAATTTCCGACAACCTTAGCGTTTGACCCAAATAGTACAGCATACGTAACGGACCACATTGAATAAATATTCCTTAAAGTTAAATGAAATTGTTAAAGTAGAAATCGTCGTTACATATGGAAATACTCAGTTAAACTAAAATGCTGCATACATTGAAATTATTCCAAATGGTAATAAAAGTGAAAGGGAATAAAAACATTCGTCAAATTCAATTTATCTTTGGTATGAAGCAGTGTTTAGTAATGGTATTGCATTCATGTATCTAAATTTAGTCATAATTTCATGACTATAATAATTTATTTATATTGATAGAAACGTGTTTAAATTCATTTCAGGCAAACTCTGGCAGACTTAGATAAAATGTTGAAAGAAAACCAAAAGGCAGAAGATCCGTAAGTAAATTTTTGGGCGATCCCCGTAAGCTTGAGTCGATAATATTTGATATTTACTATACAATTTACTATTTCAAATTTACACGTAACGGCAACACAGAACGTATAAATTTTCAATCTCTGCTTTTCGCTGCAGGTTCAGAAACCGGTGCATGTGTTCACTTTTGCTATGATTAATTGATGGATAAACAACATGTACATAGGAGTTTTGTCTGCCTTAAGTAGCCGGAAAGCTTTCATAACTCTAGTCCGACAGTGTAATGGTTCGAATCCCATTCTGTCATATGCAAGAAATGGCAGCATCCACATAAGGAATGCTCTCTCTTTTTATAACTATTTGTATTTCTAGATATCTACATGATACAGATATGTTTAAGAGAGCCTTACCATCCAAAAAAGCACCTGCTGCATTCAGCTATGAGGAACCCATAAGAAGGCAAAGGCAGACACTAGAACCACCCGAAGCAGCCGAATATCTTCCACCAGGCGCCATAATTGATCTAGCGCATTTCCAAGGACCAACTGCTCATGCGCACACCAGCCGTACAGAAGAAGTTTCAGCTGAAGTTTATTCAAACAACATGAATACGACACCAGAAAGGGCTAATGGCTTATATAATTTCACTAAACACGACCAATCTGCCCCTTCTGATTCTATACCAATGGAACGAATAGGCCGTATCTTCAGAACACCTGACAAAACACATCTTTATGGGTAAGTTTATATTTTGAAGTTAAGATTTTGTGATTTATTTTACATTGCATTAAACTAAACAGAGACATGCTAAGGGACGTAGGTATTAAATATAATTGTATCTTTTAGGAAAAAAACAGTCACGTGTACTTCGGTTAAATTAAAGGGACATTATGCTCATCTTACTGCACATAGTGTATTTTTGGTGACAGTTTTAAAAAGGAATACTTCGGTAGCTGTGCATTTAAAGTATAAACAATGATAATGCAGCATTAATATTGAAGTTTTGGTGCTTTAGAAATTAAAGAAAGGACTAAAAAATAAAACCTTCCTTGGAAGGCCCCTTGTGATTGTGTGCTCGGCAGAAGGAAGCAACCAACATGCATTTGTTTATCTTAAATGACTCCCCAGCAAAATAGGAAAAGAAATGAAAGAATTCCTGGAATAGGAAGTTGTGTGGGCAAAAGTATTTTCCCACCCTTTTCACACACACCTATTTCAGCTGGAATTTTACTTTAAAAAAATGTGCATAATGTCACTTTAACTTTCTTTCCTTTTTGCCAAATTTCAATCCTCGTAAAGTATTGCATGCATAATACCCTTACATTGGCCATTGTGCAAACATTATTGTGTCGTTTGAAGATAGTTGAAAGTTTCATTTTGAAAATTGTGTTAAAACCCATTATTGATATTCTATATTTCATTATTTGTATTATATATCACAAGTTACCGTGTTTGTTATATGTGTCATATCCTTATTCAAGATTTGCCATTGTCAGAGTATATTTCAATATTCAATTTTTATACATACATCGAAAGAAGCGGTTTAATTTATAGATTTTGAAACACTGCAGTTTTCTTTAATCTGATCTGCGATACAAAATTCAAAGAAACAAAATGTAGAATATCTACATTTAGTGGTGTTTTTCATTTTTTTCAGCGCCAATACTACGAGAACAGAGAGCTATGAGTTTCCGGAAGATTCGTGGGATTTCTAAATGTGTTCCAGAAGAAATCTAGAACACGATAAATGGCTGTTAAAAGTACAGTCGGACGTTTGCTTTGCAGTTAGGCATCCAATATATACAATATAAGTGATATTTTGAAATGACACTCTATTACTTTGAACCTGGCTTTTGGATGTGTTACATACTTACATGTACCATAGTTCAGCTGGTTTTTTTGACATTTTGAAATTCTAGCTTAATACAGTAACTTTTCTTTTATAAAGCATTCTGGCTGCCACAATTTTTAGATTTTACATTATATGTTATAATCTACTATGTTACAAAACGATTCTGTGTGCATTTTTCAGACATATTCAAATGCTTTCTTAAACATGAAATGTAACCATATAGCGCATCGTGATTTAATAACATTGTTCAATTTTACCATTATGTTTGCATTTAGTAGTAGTATTATCGCAAATGTGTGGCATATGTTTGGGAATCCGAGAATCCATGACCGCTACCTGAGCTAAATGATCATAAAATAGATCAACGATTATTAGTTTCTTATATGAGCACGAGGTTCAGATCGAAATATCCGTCACTGAGGGGTACCGTTTTGGGGGGGGGGGGGGTCTGCCGAGTTCCCGCGAAACGCGTCCCGAGTGACGGATATTTCCATCTGAACCAAGTATCTCATGGAAGAAACTTTTTCTTGCATACCGTCTTGCACTTTGAAATAGATATTTAAAAACAAACTTATCGAAATGATGCATTTTGATATAAAAACAAACATTCTTTAGATGTTATGTATGGGAAAGTGACGTCACATTGTTTATAACGTTACGTCACAAGTACGCACGTAAGTCGTCTTACACGGGGGTGGGGAGGGGGGGTGTAAGATGAGATTTTCCAGCACTGGTAAAAACTGCAGATATCCCCATCCGGTATGCAAGAAAACGTTAAATGTGGTAGGAGAGCATCTGTGGTCTATTGCTGTGTAACGCACTGTACTCTAATAAGAGCCCGCAGGTTCAATCCAGTGGTCCATCAGTAACATAACTATTGGTCATTCGGAACTTTACGTCGAGGTTACATGTACCGGTGCTATGCAAAAACTAGTGGTGCCCCCTGTGACAGGGATAAGTTCTGTATCATATTTGAGGGCCATCTTTAGAAAAATAGAGTTCCTTAGGTAAGTGCATTGGTACTCAGGTGAGCGATGTAGATCCATCATGGCGCTCTGGTTTTATTTTGTTGCTCGTATTGGGTCCATTTGAAGATTGCCATAAACGTTTCGATATTAAATACGGTTATGTTGTACATTATTGTTAAATTTACTTCAAAGTTAAAAGCCTGTTACTTATTACGAATTAATTGAATCGGGTAGTTACTGTACGAAACGTTCCCTCTCCTAAAGTTGTAAATATTTTCCAATGAAATTCACCCAACTTATTCATTCTATGTTGATGTATCTGGTTGCTGAATGTAATTTCACTGGACCATCAAGAACTCTGTGTATTGTACTATGTTCGTAGTGTGCGTTTTAAAAGTTTCCCTATTTTTAGTAAAAACAGTTTATGCTACTTTTGATATTTTCTTTTAAACATTTATGAAATGAGAGATATTTAAGAGTTTGCAATTCAGATATTCGACTGTAAAGTGTATTAAATGCTTTGTACATGTATGATGGCTTTATATGTTGCAAAGTACATGTTTGTTTTAGAAGCACAAGTTTGCTAGTTGTTGTTGTTTGTTGTTTATGTTTCTTAAAATAAAATTAATGCTATATAAACACTGTTTTCATTCGATTGGGATTTGTAAATGCCTTTTAAGAATCTGCCTTGCCTATACATGTCTTTTAACAAGTTAATCATCATCATCATATTTATCATCATCATCGCCATCATCATCGCCATCATCATCATCATCATCATCATCATCATCATCATCATCATCATCATCATCATCATCATCATCTTCGTCATCGTCATCGTCATCATCATCATTAGCATCATCATCAGCAGCAGCAGCATTTTGATAATCATCATCATTATCATCATCTTCGTCATCGTCATCGTCATCATCATCATTAGCATCATCATCAGCAGCAGCAGCATTTTGATAATCATCATCATTATCAACATTATAATTTTCATTGTCATGATTATCATCATTATCATCATCATCATTATCAGCAGCAGCATTTTGTTGTCTTTCAGAATCGGTTTAGTATTACAAGAATACAGGCCATCATAAACAGAACATACATATCGGAATATCGAATTATAAAAGAGTCTGAATTTAGGTATAAAAGTTTGTAATCAAATAATTATTACATACTAGAATATTGCTTTATGTCTGCTATAATTTAGTCTTGCTGCATTTTAAATCTTTCAAGGAATTGACGACTTGTCAAAAAGGTCATTTACGTGCGTTGGCCTCGCCTGATTTCGTACAGATTTGATCTCGTCCTCAAATACTTTCGTCATCAAAATACGGAACTCAATTACAGATGAATATCTTTTTATATAAGAAAGTCATCGGGTTTTTGTCTGAATGCTAAGGACATTAAGAAGCTGACCTTTGTACAGCGTTGACTCGCCATTTAATTGTTATTTTCCGTACTGCTACAATGCTAATAACACGTTATTATATTGGCTGTTGCTAAGCATATAAAAGATATAACTCCCATGTGATTATTGGCGTTTTCATTCCAATCTAGCGGTTCTCAAAGATTTCACAAGTTTTTATGACGTTTAGTTACCTTTGAATTCATTGTTAATCTTTGATGGACGTTGACGGGCACAGCTACTTAATGTTGTTTTATTGTTGTTGTGGCACGTGAAATTTCCCATGGTTTATAATCATGTTGTTGACAATGATGTGTATCAAACAATTACCATAGCTTTGCGTTACTTCAAGTCCATATATCTCATTCGGGACCCGCTCATTGTTTCGTTAACAATTATACTTTAAGCTAAATTTTTCGGCTAAGATTTAAAGCATTTTTTTAGTTTACTGCAGAATAATTTGGAGATTATGCAAATTTCGCTATCGTTAAAGTAAAAGGTTTGGTTTTAAAGTTTTTATTTGCAAACCCCCACTCAGTGGCTCGTCGTAAACCAGTTTTGGAAACAGTCTCAAGCATAGCACAGGGATACAAATGACGCTCAAGTTGGCGCACTTTTTTCCGTTCGTTGCAATATGAATAAACGGAAATATTTAGAAATTCTACTAATTTCAACACTAATTGCAAGAGGCGTAGATTCACAGAGCGATAGTGAGTATATATTTGTTTTTAGTTATAATTTTATAATTTAAAAAAAGTAAGAAAAAATCAGTTAAAAATTAAGAAAATTATTTAAATATTAGCTAAGATAAATATTAAAGGTAATTTGAATAATATCTTAACCTTTTTATGATGCCGTGATTTTTAAATATCAGTATAGAGTAAATGTATTATGTGTCTGGATGGGTGAAATTGGAAAATGCCCATTTTGAACCTATAATAACTTAGGTAATGTAGATAGTGTATGATATGATGTGTTGAAAGCTTGAAATACATTATTATACTATTCTCCAATAACTCTTTGTTAGTTTCTAAACGTCTGTCCGTATGTCCTTACGTTCACACTCCAATATTTACGAATTTTACGTGTACGTTTAAGATGGACGTAGACGTAGTCAAACATCTATGCCTGGATTATTATAAAAATACATGCGTTAACGTACTTGCGGTTCTAAAAACTAAGTAATCAAATAAATGAAATAAATGTTTTTTTAGAAAAATATATCAGACGCTTACAAACGTGAACATTGTTAACTTATACGCGAAAGCTGCTCTTTCACAGTTTCAGCGTTTTCAGATCTCAAAATCTATTTGAAGTCCAAAAGTTTTGATTTACGAAACAAAATCAATTTCTACTTAAAATACTTTGAGATAAGCGATATATTTAAAAGCGTTTGCAACGCTTCATGCATTTTGTGGTGAATATTTTCATGCAGCAACTACACGTCGATTTATCGATTTAAATTCAGTAAACTCCGTAAGTTATAACGAATACCGTTGAGAACAATTAAATGTGTTCCTTATATCCGAATGTATGTTATATCCATATAGCAAATTTCATATTAAAAAGATGAGGAAAAAATATATGGACCAGAAAATGTGTTCCTTATATCCGAATGTATGTTATATCCATATAGCAAATTTCATATTAAAAAGATTAGTGAAAAAATGGGCCAGTAAAAACGTGTTTTGTAAAACTCGATATTTCGATATATCTGTGGTCAGAGCTTTCGGTCTATTCGGAAGGATTAATTGTGCCAGGTGTTCTGGTTTGATATATAGACATTAAAGACATTTTTGGAAAAAAAATTTACAGACCAAAATCTGTAGTCAGCAGCATTACCTCTCAATCAGAACGAAAATGCCGAAATCATAAATGTTTGCGGGGTTACTTAAATTTTCGTCACGATTTTTAGGTTGAATTGAGCAAAAAGTATTTAAGATCACGATGAAAAAATGTTTCCGCAGCATTACCGTTTTATATCAAACCCACGATAAAAGTCCACGAAGTTTACAAAGGGAAGTCTTGGTATTTATTATAAAACTAGCTTAACTTGATATCTCACGACATTTTATGCTCACTAACTACATGCATCCAATGTAAATATGAAAAGCATATACAAATTAGCCAGACTTGTTCTGAACTAGTATTTTCTTTACAGGCTGTACATCCGACAGCACCGCTGGACCCGACAATCCAAAAAGTTTCAACAAAGACTTTGACAAAGACATTTAAAAAGAAAGTCTTGGAAATGCTGCATTTCATTAAAAACAAACTCTTTAGTTTATGTATGGGAAAGGATCACATTGTTTTCGTACGTACATTGTTTAGAAATTTGCGTGACAAGTAAGCACGTAGCGAACGGGGGGGGGGTGTAAGATGAATTTTCCATGGTCAGACAGCACGAATGAACAGGGTATACAGCATGTTCTGCACTAATAGTAGACAAAGAATCATTTCCAACCCACAGAAGAAGAAAAAGGTGTTCTTGTAACGCAAAATTTATTTGCTCTTTTTGACCACATGTATTTAAAATGTAGGTAAATTACACCAAAAACTCGATGAAATTCGGTTTATTTCATTATTTTTGTAACAATCGACGCCACGATTAAAAGTTATTAAAACAAGAAGCAACATGTAGTTGTTGATATCATTAACCATAGCGCTACTGGCCGCCATGATCACCAGTGTAGATCATGACCAGTCCACACATCAGTAAAGTCTGTTGCTCTTCGACAAGGTTCGGTATTCTTACAATTAAATATTTAAACAATTTAATTCTGTCGTTATATCGGTGATATGTGACTTATCGTTTGCTATGTACTACATTCATTTATAATATTGGTTATATATATATATAACAAAAATATTCAAACAAACACAAATGCCCCGAATAAAGACAATCATTAATAAAAAAACAATGGCTAAATTTGATTTATACGGGACTTTTCCTTTTTAAAAACACGTGTTTGTTACGCCGAACGTATTTTTTTTTTTTTACAAAATTTAAATTCTTCTCAGGTTTTGGTTATGTGGTATACGGAGATTTGTACAGAATCAAATGCTGTGGCACGATCAAGAAATGGGAGTTCTCAGTAGGCGATGACGGTAAAATAGAGTTACAAGTATGGAGACCGACAGACAAAAAGAATAAAAAGTACACACTGGTGGGACTTAACAAATATACAGTTTCTAGTAAGTATATGAAACGGAATGTATGACACAAATATTGGTTTGAACTTTTTGTAAATTTGATACTTGCGGTGGTAATACAGGTTAATATAGCAATTTTACACATGTACCGGTATAATCTAAATTAAATGTTTGCAAATAACTCTGAAATGCTCGTTTTGAACAAGCCTCGATTTTGTGATATATATTCCTATAATGTAGGGGAAATTACTCTTCTATGCGAGTTTCGATGATAATCTGCTAGATGTAGTGAGTGCCCCCCTAAAGCCAACGGTTTATCAACAGAGATATTTTGGTTATTCTTGACTAGTGCATTTATTTGTTATTTTACATATACATGTATAGCCGTCTTGCAACGGTAGGGTATGCCCCTTTAATAATAAGTGAAAAGTGGGCGAAATTGAGTCAACTAAATTGTGTTGAATCGCATTACATGTACATGTTGTATATAGGGTATCAATCTATTGTTCAATATGCTTTATTTCACAATGCACGTCAAAGAAAAGTCCGTTTACGTTTAACTATGGCTGTTTCTACGGTCACAATAACCCTGTCTTATTTTCTTAATCAAACAAGATACGCCCGGTTATTGCTAGGCACTAAGACGACCCGAGAAAGAATGTGCACGGTAATAATCGACTGATTAGAAATGTAAAACATGACGTTAAGAAAGTAATTTTATGGGTTGACATTTAAAATGTTGACGCACTTGGTATCCGAGAAAGAGAAATTTTCAGTAACATTTTATTGCTCATTGAGAAGAATAAGAATCAACCTACCCCGAATAATCGGGACACATAAAAACCACGAGTAAGTGGATATAACGCGTCTACACATTTTCGAAAGGTAAAAAGTAAGAAACGAGATGGTGAAATAAAAAGTTTTTTTTTCGATAAATAGAATGTTATATCAAGATCGAAAATTGAGATCAGCTGACTCACTGAAGTGATTTTTAAAGGTAAATTAAATACATGTATATAATTGTGTTATACATATTCGGAAATGAAAATTTTTCCATAAAAATAAATTAATAATAAAATTTTCAGTGACATTACAAATTTTACGTGCATATTACCTTAAAACTATTATTATTTTCATACAGTCATATTATAATTTTAAATAATGATCGAAATTACACGTCCTTGAAAATATTTTTAAAGTTATATTACTCTCTGAAATGGCCGCAACAAATAATGACCAAGATGAAACTTAACACATTATAAACATGTAAGAAATGAGCTATGCTGAGCTATTTCTCTTATTGGCACGTGTAAATATAACTTTACCAAACAGAAAGGGTAAATTTTAGCTCACCTGGCACATAGCGTCAGTGTCAGTAATTACGATCACTCATAGTCCGGTGTCCGTCGTCCGTTTGTCCGTCCGTCCGCCATTTCCTTGAAACGACTCCTCCGAAAATACTGAGCCAATGTTGATGAAACTTAGCAGTGATGTTTGTTATATAATGTTACAAGATACTATAAACATGTATACGTTACAATAAATAAAATTTGAATCTTGAATCTTGTATAAACAGCTCTACCAAAGTTGTTTTAAGAATTATATTCCATGGAGAACTCTGGTTGCTATGGCAAGAAATACGAAAAACTTTCAAAATTTTATTCTCAAAAACCCAGAATGCCCAGAGCTCTTAAATATTTGCCATGTAGCATTGGCAAGAGGACCTCCATCAAGATTGTTAAAATAATTATTCTCGGTTTAATTTTGACCCAGCCCTGGGGGTGTCACTTTGATTCACATAGGCTTTAATAGGGATCACTTGAAAAATCTTCTCTGAAGCCACAGGACCTAGAGCTTAAATAATTAGTATAGTGTAGCACTTCTTAGTATACCTCTAACAAAACTGTTCAAATCATGATCCCGGGTTAAAATTGACCCCCCCACTGATTTCACATAGGCTTATATAGAGAAAATGTTATAATTTTCTTGACTCAGACTGCATACCTCGGAGCTTAGATAATCGACATGTAGTATTGTTTAGTGGGATCTCTATCAAAATTGTTGAAATCATGATCCCCTGGTCAGAATTAACCCCGCCTATGGTGTCACTTTATTTCACACATGTTTATATAAGGAAAACGTTAAAGATCTACTTCTCTGAAAACACAAGACCAGATACTCAGCCTACACTATAGCCCTTGAATATTCCTTTAAATAGCAGTTAAATAAAAGTGCAGAATCTTATTTACCCATTTATACATCTATAACACTTGTCAGTATTTGTGCAGGAAAGTGTTTTTAGCAAGTAATTTATATAAGTAAATTCTTAAAATTCTTAAAATCTTGAGAGTACTCAAATAATTTTTCGCTAAACGATGCATATAGTATTATACAACCTTTTCTTAAACATGTTACTTTCATAAAAAAGACTATTGTTAAAAACTAGAAAATCCTTATTTTTGTGACAATTTGGCTTTGAAATAACATACTCAGCTGAGCAATTACTTAAGTATTTTCGTGAAATTGGATTTTGCTGAAGCATTGCCTTGCGGACCTTTTCCAAGATTGCTCAAATCGTGAGCGTCGCATTGAAATAGACCCTACCCAGGGCTTACTTGATTTTACATTGAGGTATTTAAGAAAATCGTCATCAGACTACAAGGCTTGGAGCTACGATATTTTGTATGTGGCATTGTCTAGTGATCCTGTAAAAAGATTGTTCAAGTCATACCCATTGGCACCATGGGGGCACTTGACCTACTGGCCTACATTCTTGTTACTTAACAGAGCTACAGTGTACTTTACTTGTACTTTGTTTTCAACGACACTGTTGTTGTATAATTGCCAATGGAAGCCAGATGAGCGATATAGGTCCATCATGGTCCTCTTGTTTATTTTTTTTACTTAGATAGTCAAACAATTTTGTAACATGTTTTCTTAATATAATGGGAATAGATCTATTATAAAAAAATCATATCTTTGTCAATGTTCATAATCTAATGAGTAAATATCGTCTGCAGTACGTTGGCATTTTTAATGCAATTATGAATTAGACCGGAATTACATCATTCTTCCAGAGAAAGTAAAGGCCAAACCTGGGTATGTAACCTATGACGTAGACAGTAAGGATCTATTGAATGTTCAGGAAAATGACGTCATTGGTTGGTAAGCTTTTATAACAATACTACAAAATACATTTTCTTGAAGAAAACGAATAGTAATTGTGTCTCCTTTCTGTTAAGGCCAGACAGTCAATAAGTAGGAATTTAAACTAGAAGTATAGAAAACGGATTCCAATTTTAATTTAAAACACTTTATTTGTGAGAGATGTTATTAAATTCCTTATAGCTAGCAGTCACAGTTAAAGTGGGACATTATACAGTAAAGTACGTATATAACGAACTCCTTTGGACCACAGTAAAGCCGTTAAACGAACCCTTTGGACCAAAAAGAAAGTCCGTATATAACGAACTCCTTTGGACCAAAACAGTAAAGTCTGTATATAACGAACTCCTTTGGACCAAAACAGTAAAGTCCGTATATAACGAACTCCTTTGGACCAAAACAGTAAAGTCTGTATATAACGAACTCCATTGGACCAAATCAGTAAAGTCCGTATATAACGAACTCCTTTGGACTAAAACAGTAAAGTCTGTATATAACGAACTCCTTTGGACCAAAACAGTAAAGTCCGTATATAACGAACTCCTTTGGACCAAAACAGTAAAGTCTGTATATAACGAACTCCTTTGGACCAAAACAGTAAAGTCCGTATATAACGAAATCCTTTGGACTAAAACAGTAAAGTCCGTATATAACAGTAAAGTCCGTATATAACGAACTTCTTTGGACCAAAACAGTAAAGTCCGTATATAACGAACTTCTTTGGACCAAAACAGTAAAGTCCGTATATAACGAACTTCTTTGGACCAAAACAGTAAAGTCCGTATATAACGAACTTCTTTGGACCAAAACAGTAAAGTCCGTATATAACAGTAAAGTCCGTATATAACAGTAAAGTCCGTATATAACGAACTCCTTTAGACCAAAACAGTAAAGTCCGTATATAACAGTAAAGTCGTATATAACGAACTTCTTTGGATCAAAACAGTAAAGTCCGTATATAACAGTAAAGTCCGTATATAACGAACTTCTTTGGACCAAAACAGTAAAGTCCGTATATAACGAACTTCTTTGGACCAAAACAGTAAAGTCCGTATGCGAACTCCTTTGGACCATTTAGATTGATTCTTTTTATCCGGACGTTGTTCTATCCATGTAGCATTTTCAAATTAAATAAAGAATGGGTAAAATCGAGCCAAGAAAATATGTTCCTTATAATTGTCCAGAAATTTGCTATATCCGGAGTCGTTATATCTCGAGTTTACTATTCAGTCAAGCCTATTTTAAGCAAATTGTCGAGGGATGGATTGAAAGTGGCACTGATACATATTGGCTGTTTACAACAGGTTACTGCTTATTTGAGATGATCACTGAGAAAGGTCCCACTTAGCTTTTGTTTTACATGTATTTGTTTTATGAAAGGTATGCTCCTGGTGACTCACTGGTCGAGTATACAGATAACACAGATAACGACGGGATTTGGAAACTAAAACATGATGACAAGGTGAAGGTCGGAGACTCTGTAGATTTCAGCGATGGCGACAAGCAGTCGTCCAGAACGTATGGTATACAAGCAACTGTAGCACCAAGTACGTTTCGCATTTAAATTGTAAAAGTTATTTATATTTATTCTAACGTAGTTACAGGTGTGAGGTTTGGTTTGTATTGAACAAGACTGTAAAGGGATGTCTTGTTGTTGCTTGGTTTTTTTGTGGATAAACATTGACTACATTATGAATCTCCGTCCAATTTTATTCAAACTTTCACCTTAAGAAAGACTGCTGTCTTCACCTATTGTACTATTTATGTGGAGATATTCCATTGCATAAGAATCATTGCCGCACATACATACAGTTAGGTGTACATCACAGATATAAAACAAATGTTAACAACCACGAATGATACTGTTATATGTAGCTATCTATTTCAATAGTAATATATGATCAACGATCAATTTTGATTCATACACGTTATTGTTCTGTTACAGACAGCCCGCCGGAATTCGACCTTCTGCTTGCCACGTCCATAAGCATGAATGCTGAAATAGGCACCAATGTTTATACTGTACAAGCCATTGATACTGACGCAGCAAATGTAAAAGATCTGAAGATGGAGATGCTTACACAGAACGAATTTTTTGCCTTTGATCCTACCACAGGTATTTATAAATCGTTTTCATCACTCCCTATGGACACCGTAAGGCTGAAGTTGCCCCTTTATATACCTTGATTAAGAAGTTCTTGTTAACAGTTGAAACTTGTTTAATGAAACATTAAACTAAAGACAAGCCTATGGATTATGGTTATCTATGTATATTACAGGGGTGTTATCTGTGAGTTCTGAAATAACTGTACCGGAAGGGGGTGACAGTGTCACATTTGACTTCAAAGTGACAGACTCCTGTGGTGCCGAAGGAACAGGCTCACTGACTGTGCATATAGATTATGCGGACACAAGACCCACGTTCCCACCTCGTACAGATCCAAACACGGTCACAGATCCTGAAACGACAACCGAAACCACAAAGAAAAAGACAACGTCAGTAGACAAAACTACAAAAGCAAAACAGACGACAAAAAACACAAAAACTACAAAGGATGCAAAAACTACGAAAAGTAACAAAACCCCGAAAGCGCCCGTGACAACAAGTGCCTCAGGGACGGAAAGCATCACGGTAAAACAAACTACGACCACTGCAGTGACCGTTACAGAAAAGGTATTTCTTAAACTTTTCTTCTACAAAACAGCTTTATGTATTGGCATTTTAGTTGACGAATTTGTTTTTATTGATTCCGGTTACTGTTATATTTACTTATGTGTGTTCTTTCTGGCACAGGTAAATGCCTTTGAAGGGACACGCCCTAAAACTGGGTGCAGTTTTTAATAACTACAATAAAGTCTGTAAGACCTTTAAAATTAAGACACGCTGAGGTCCCGTTAAACCTTAATTTACAGTTGTTTTACTTTTCTTTTGGGTGGATATCGATATATTATAGGAGGTCGCTAAACAGGTATTTTGCAAACAAAAGAGTCATTTTTCATTTCATGCTCTTCTTAAAAATGCATTTATTTATTAGTTTACTTACATATGGCGAATTAAATACATTTGGAATAATTGGTCTGCTAATTGTGGAAAGTATCAACAATGACTGGACTCCATGAATAGTAGCAGTGGTAGAAATTACTGACCCTTTCATAGCAATTGTTAATAAATAAATGAGAATAAAACGTCATTGAAAATGCCTCGTCCAAATGTATGGCACAACGGTACTTGAAACACAAAGAAAAGAAAGGAAAGTGATTATCTACAAATGGCGTTAAATGTCGTTTCCTTGCAATGAATATTTACAAAGACTTAAATGAAAATTAAAGTGATACAAATGTACATGTGTTTTACCCTTCAAAGTAACCATTATAACTGTAGAAAGACTTTACTCACTTAAGTATACTAATAGAAATTGAACATTGCCAAAGTTGTAGCAAAAATATATTGTTTTTTTCTCACCTATGAGATACATATTTCCGCGCATTTACCCATGTGAGATAAACTTATCTCACATCGCTTATCTCACACGCTGCCGGACTATTTTTACGTTGATTGTAAGCAGACATAATAATCCAAACATGACTGTAAAATTGTTATTTTTGAAATAAACATAGGGTTGTTGGTATTCATTTTCTTAGTTAGATCATTTTCTATCTATCTATAGCAGTTTTGAAATAAAATTCGAGAAAAAAGTGCTTCTCATTTTTCATCCCCATCCTTATTTGCACTTACCCCTTCTTACTTGTGTAAAAATGCGATTTAAACGGTGAGAAAATAAATCTACCATGTCCATTGAGTGGAGAGGGGATCCCCCCCTCGGGTTGAGACACGTCCAAAAACTCGGCAGAGCCTCGTTTTTGGACGTATCCCAACCCTCGGGTGGGATTTTCTTATCCACAACTCATGAACATGTAGATTCACTTTATTCCAAATGCATATTGAAAAAATTTGTGAAAATTCATTTATTTACTATCATAGCTAGCAATTGAGAGTCCATCCTTTCTTTAAGATACATTTAAATTTATATATTTCTGTTAGAGAAAAAGCATAACTCATTATTTACATGCTTTGAAGCCTTTACTGCGTTTTCAAGAATGTTCTTGACCAAAATCCAATACGGAAAGTTTAAATGATAACATAACTTTATTAAGCATAGATAGACAGGGTAGCCATAAGGCAACACAATAAAAAAACAACTTGATCTAGTGGTTTGTTTACATCATGACCTTATTACATGAGTCATGCAAAATTGCATTAATATATAGTTCAAAGTAAACATACTTCTATTATTAGCTGGTCGTTTAGATATCATATGTGTACTTATTATGTAATTATAAAAATATTCGTCTCGGAAATGTAGAAACTGGCGGATATATACGACAACTACATGACTAAGATGGACAAAATAAAAAAATCCTTTTCCACATATTTTCATGGAGTTAACTTTCATTTCAGGATACATCTAATGAAACAATGACTGCAATGGAAACAGACTCACCTATAGGTAAATATAAGTCGAGTTCATTCAATATAATGGAATAAAGTTATCCTTTATTTCAAGTTTTACTGTTTTTGTATATATACTTTGATAGTACGACTTAAAACTGTATTGCAATGTCATTAATAGCTTCATTTAACGTTTTCATACAAATTTAGCAAGTCCATGAATCCTATAGATTAAAGTATGAGAAGATTGGCTAGGTCTGGTAATTATTTATCATATGGACAAAATTATCATTCAGTGTTTTTGAAATTGTGATAAAAAACAATAATAGTTCAGCTTTTTTATTGTATATTATGTATAAATATGAGTTTGTTACCGCTGTATTCAAATTATGTATGTTGTAATAACTGAATCATCCATTTAAAAAGTTACAAAATATATCACAAATATATTAGGATGCCATGCTTAAGGCACATTAATCAGATAATGTATTGTCTCTCGTGGAAATATAATTTCTAAAAATGCAATAATATGATATATTGAAAGTACTCCAAAGATACTGGTAATGCAGGTCCTCCATTGAGTTCCATTAATTTATAATTTAAAGATATATTATAGGTTCTATTACATTACCAGACTGCACTTTTATCTTTTGTTATGGTAAGACATAAAACACAAATATATGTAAGTACGTATTTCAAAAACAGCAATCAAAACTAAACAATAACACTTTATGTTTATATCAATAGCTCAACTGGGTTAAAGTCCACATTCTAACACAGTCTTAACAACACAACAGAACAGAACTGGAAAATAGTGTTGCATTAATGTAGTGAATATTCCCTTTAGTCCATTTTACAAAAAAAGAATGTTATATTCTCAGCAGTTAAACATGTAGTACTATTCTCAGCAGTTCAACATTTAGTACTACATTGTATTTACACTTCAGATGCAGCCCTGGTAGGAGGTATTGTAGCTGGGATCGTTGGCCTCGTCATTATCGCTGTGGTAACAACAGTCTGCATAGTCAACAAGAAAGCCAAAGTGAGACCAACATCAAAAGACCCAGAGAAGGCAAATAACACAACGAAAGAAAATAACGCAAAGGACAACTCTACCAAAAAACAATCTTCGCCCGATAAAACGGCACCAGACAGTAAGCCTGCAATGAATGGAAAGCCGCATGTGAAAGACAAATGATTGAAGAAAGTTGAAATCGTGTCATGTATTTTCTATTGGTATATCAAGTGTATGATATAGGCAAACAAATGTCCACCATCTTTCAGAAGATCATGGATATTACACCTCAATACTTGATTTTATTTCAATTTGCATTTAAATAAAGCGATTTGATTAAGAGCACAAAGAAAAGGTTTTAGTGTCAAGAAATATTAATTGTTGAATGAGAACTGTCTTACAATTTTATTTATAAAGTCACCGTGTAGCATATCAGGCTAATGAATAGGCAGGGGTGCGTCGCCTGTCGTCGAGCATACAAATTTAAATTCAATCTGAACTCAAGAATGTTCTGAAAACAAGTAGACACATTAGTTACAGATAGTAACTGACCACTTTATATTTCAATGTCACTAATCACGGTGATTTTTAGTACAGACACCATTATCGTAAAATAAATCGAGAAGAATTTATAAACTTAGTAGGAAGCTGAAACATTGTAGCGTGTGATGCATGACCGTATTGTTTTTCATTGGAATTTTGTTGTAATACTTAAGGAATTGTGATTTTAGTTTCCTATAAATGTTTAAATGATGCGGGTATAAACTCTGCCCAGAATTAAAGACGCTTTGTAGGTATTTAGGTTATTTGATTGTAATACGATCTGGTTCTCTGTTAAATGTTAATGAACGTGAACTCTGTGAACTGAGAATTAGTTCAGAGCCAAACTTGGGTTTAATCGTTTTGCATCAACTTCTTTATTTTGTGCTTATTGTATTGCATACATATATATTCAGAAGCAACGTTCTCTGGCAGCTTTATTGTTGCATTTATCCATTTGATCCATCGTTAGTCGTTTTCGAAAATAAGTTTTGTTAACATTATTTGCTAAAAAATCCAAGCAGTGTCCGTTTTAATGCTATTCATATTGATAATATTGATCAAAATGGCATAAAAAGCCTATTTTTGTAAATATGTAATTTTGCTCATACTTAGACAACAATGATGCCTAGCTTGGCTGATAAAAATGTCTAACGAGTGTCTGTTAAAAATTCTAACGAAGCGACGTTCCAAATGAAATCCTTAAATGTATATTTGTCATTTTCAAAGATTTTGCTGTGATAAAGAAATGTTGCAATACTCGTATACTAAACATTATTTGACTCGGCTTTAAGCTCGTCCAATTCAACCATCTAAGCTGACATCTGGTCCAAAATATCTTCGCTGTTTATAGTACATTTTTAAATAACCACATAGTATTCAATACTAATAATTTGTCAAATTAGTAAGGCTTCCAGTTCAGAATATCATGTTTTATAAATTTCATATGTGAAAGTTTTTACCACAGATAATTTGCATATAAAATGTTACAGTCAGCAATTTTATGCACATGATCGACTCAAGTTAAAATGGGTTGAAATATTCAATCTTCAGGATTGTCAAACCGTTAACTGTATTTTCTGGTTAGGATAATCCACTTTTATGTTGCTGGTTAACAAAGTCAACATTTTATGGATTCATTCAGACCTATTTTTATACTATTAGATTGTTAGATATTAATATTTAAGCCCACTCCTTTTCAATTGTTATGTGTATAGATATATGTTTTCATCGGGTAACCTGTTTACATTCATGTTACAGGAAACTTATCATACATGAGTTTTGATACTGCTTTGACTTGTGAGCATGTTTTGTGCCTTATAGCTGAAAATTCGACTTACAGATGACAATTTTTGGCTAAAGAACGACTGCTCCTCAGTCATTCAGACAATAATGTGACTATAAATCTTATTTTATATCTTGAATTTAGAAAAATATGAGAAAACACATTGGAACTTGCGAATCGTTCGGTTTCATACATTCAATAATGACTACAAGTTTTGTGGAATGAAATCACACTTGCATGGATTTGTTTTTACAAGATCATTTCTTTAAACTATACATGGCATCATGCAGTTCTTAATTTAGAAATCGAAATATTGGTTTCACACTATATGTTACAGTTAGATATACAGGGTAAGTGACTAGTAGTTTGGTTGGACAAGTTGAGGACAATAGCAATCCTTATACGATTAGGAGGCACACCATTGTATGCTTAATTATGAAAGAGTAAGGACCACTTACCGTTTCGTTTATTTTTAAAAGGCTGTGATATTTTATTTCGTTTCAGACTGCTTAGTGTCGTTGAACTTTGTTTATATAAGTATGTCTCTATACAGAAGGCTTGGCTCGATAGCATTTATTCATACATATTCGTACCTATGTATATGTATATTTGTAAAGTAATAAAACGTTTTGGAATACAAGTGTGTGTTTTAAAGGCGAAGGTCGTGGACATCCCACCACTATTTACGAGAAAAGCATAGAATCCATGTTATCCAAAGGTTAACAATTACAATGTCATAACGCTGTCACAGATGATTCAGTTCAAATGCTGACAACTTCTAAAGTAAGCCTAAGGTGAAATAATTCATGTAAAGTTTCATTTAAATCTTATCAGCGGTTTGAGAGAACTTGCGTTCGATAACAGACATACAGGGAGACCAAAATGATATTACCAATCATCTGTCCTCACTTTATGAGGAAGCAGAGATTATTCACTGTAATATGCAATGTTTTTTTTTATAACAGACTCAAGGAATTTCTGTAAAAAGGCGATTTATTTAAAAGTTTTATGTACATTTAACAAATATTATATGTATCACAATAAGTGAGAAAGCATAAACAACAAAACCATGAACCTTTTTTTTGTGACATTTTCATAAATCACTAAATGTTTACAAATGTATACCATTAATACGTAAAATAACTTCTGATGACTTAAGAGTGTCAAATGATTGTAGTATCATCTTGATATTTAAATTGCCCAATATCTTAGTAACCGAGCTTAAAGTATAGTTTCTTAATTCTTACACGTGCATATAATAAAGACTTATACTCATTCTGACTCAAAATCCTCAAAGATCTGCAATTTTATGGCAGTCTACGTTACAAAGAAGTGATGAAATATTTATGATGAACCTCAATTGTTACGTTCAGAAAAAGCTTTTTGTCAACGTCTAATTGATGTGCTGGAATAGCCTGTACCGGACGTTGACAGCTTCCACACAAAGGGTAACAAGAGAGGTTACTTTCTAGACATAATGAAGGAATTAGTCTCACTACCCTTCAACTTAGGACTGATAAATGAAGGTTTACACCATATACTTTAAAAGCTCATTCGAACATCAGTCAACTAGTACGATATGTTAACAAGACGCGGTTTCGATTGATTTATGAGTGTATGACTGAAATCAGATGATTTTCCTGCCCATTGAAACCACAAACATTTCAGTTAAATAGTGAACATTCAGTATAAAATGTTAGTCGAAAACAAATAAAAGTCGCAAAATCGGTATGAGGTGAATAAATAATAATCCATAAACGTATTTCCAACACAAAGTTTAACTTAGTAACAAATAGTTTTTTCTTTTATTGAGTAAATTGTTTAGGCAACAAATAGATAATAATACTTTATTACAACAGCCACTTAATTGGAATATATCAAAAACAAACATTAAGAAATAGGAATATTTTTCTTCAATAAATGTTTACACTTGTCATCATTTATAAAATTCTTCATATTTCAAATTTTGTTAAGTAAGACTTAGCCTTCCAATATGTCAACTCGTAAATTAAACAATTCAAGTACTTGGCAGTCATTTTACAAGTAAATTAGAACACCAATTAGAGAAACCACGAGGCAAAGTGGGTCAAGCACCAATGTACGCTGGCAACGCGTGTCTGGCCTGCAAGCTCCAAATATCATTTGGCCACTAGCATTTAACAAAATTTGGCTGAATAATCATATTTTTTTAATGAAACTGACTGGGTATTGCAGTCAGGTAAAACAAAACTCCCTAAATGTTCAAATTTTGTCAGGTACCAATATGCATGGGAGTCATATAGAAGTCCTGTCAAGTTCACCAGGGGATAAACTCCACGGTAGGCAGGGGCTTTAAACAATAAGAAAAGTAAAAGATTTCAGCTGGTGCAACTTCCAAACATCTTATACCCTGCTGAAATGTATCTCATTCAAACTTTGTTGCATCTAGGTACAAAACAACAATATGATTTTAAGCTAAATGAAACTACTACATTCCAGGCGTCAATTTAAGTGGTCTTTGACTAAAGCAGGGAGTACCAAATACTTAACTTGTACATTTCATGCAGAAGTGTTTTTTTTCACCATCTTTCACTATGTAATTTCGCGATAATTTAAGAATAAATTTGTATGTTTTTCCTTATTTATAGCCAATCAGCAATCAAATACATAGTATAGGTCCACAAGTTCCCTATGCAAAATAGTCTGGTTTCGATGCCCTAATATTTACCACTCTGGTTCTAGTAGGATATGTTTGAAATATAAGCAGCTAGACGAATTTTATATCAAATTGTGATTGAAATCCATTTACAATATTTTCACCAATCACCTCAACTCTACATAATAAAACAAAAAAGTTTGGACTGTTTTCGAACTGAGCTGTCACACAAAAGTACTTCGACCTTTGACTTACGAGTTTTTAAGGATACACAGTTTTAAAGGTTGTTATAACCTTGCAATTTAGCATGTGAATCACTGCATTTTGCAAAATGTACATTCGGTTACATTTCGATTAGGGGGTAAAAGTCACAATAGAACCAAACAAACCTCATCACGAGGTTGCAATATTAGTAGTGCAGACATACCGTTAGACGGGCAGATACTCTGTCAACAGTGTGCTCGATCATAACAATGTGGTGATGTAAGTACAATGTACTTGTAAATTCAGACCTCATTTGCGCCTGCTGTAAATCATCACATCAATTTTATCAATAGGAGAAGAAATAAGGACATACATATTTGATAACAGGTTATGAAAGAAGAAATAACATGTTATATATTTTAACTGACTTTTGTGCTCAAATATCATAAACTCACCATTAAAGCAAATACACATTCGTGCCTGACACGTCCCCTGTTACCATGAATACTAAAGTCGGTTCCTTAAATTTCTTAACTGTCAAAACAATATGTTCCTTAAATGTAGCAAAGTAACATTTAAAGTATTTTGAGTACATAATTCAACTTTTGTTCTCTCTATGACATTATGTTTTCTTTTTAGACAAAATAATTGAAGTACAATTTCTGCAAGAACAAAAATCAATCATTCGATTCAAACGTTTCAAATATGAAATGTGTTCAGTATATACATGCTACAAAAAATTATGTTCTAATTGATAGTGAGTAAACATACTTTAATAACAAACATATGTGAAAAATGTGGATGGATAAAAGACATGTGTCAATGTTCAGGAGATGAAGTGTGGCTATATTTAGAACTGTCAAATGTAACTAGTGGAGCAGTAGCAGCGGCTGTCCCTGATGACGTATATCCGGCGAACTGAAAACAAAATTAGACGACGTAAAACACACAGAAGAACATGAAAACAAAATTAGACGACGTAAAACACACAGAAGAACATGAAAACAAAATTAGACGACGTAAAACACACAGAAGAACATGAAAACAAAATTAGACGACGTAAAACACACAGAAGAACATGAACAGTTAAAATAAAGGATGCAGTAATCTAATTTGAAATATGTTTTTGCTGCGCTCTATAAAGGTACGTTATAACCTTTTATAAATAATCACAAATGTATGTTTTTGCTGCGCTCTATAAAGGTACGTTATAACCTTTTATAAATAATCACAAATGTATGGCAAATAATCTATCTAATGTTCAAATTCTTACAATATTCAGAAGTTGTTGCTATAACAGACTTTATTCAAAACATTGCATTCTAAGACAAAATACAATTGTCAGATGTATGTTAAATATCAATTTAAAAATACAAAATAAAAGCAAACTTTTAGAAAGAGAAAAAGATACCCCGGAATGTTCTCTTTCACTATACCCAGCTTCTTTCAATGCTTCTAAGGGTTCTTTCTTTACTATTCGGACTGTGTGTGGCTTCATCTGCAGCAGACATTTATGTAATATCATGTAATATTTCTGACATTCATGTATTTATGCGGTCAGAAAAAAGATGGTTAATTTATCATTAACTTTACTCCTGCGCATTTTGTTTCGACAAACATATTGATACTGCGCTTATTCTTGAATTATCTGGTTTCTTTTTAAAAATTTCGTCGGATCCCTGCCAGATCCATGAAAACATTTTTCTAGTATATTGCTTGCGTAAAATCTACAAAGGCCTCGTATTTACCATATTTGTTTGTAGAATATTTAGTCAAAAGCACTTTTTACATCTTGAGACATTTTCAAACAAATATGTGTACGATAGTTTTATGCAGGTAGTAATGGTGTTCTGCATTAATTGTTAGTATAATGTCAGTCTCCGTGACTTCCTGAAGTTAAGAAAAAATATATATTCTTTGCACGAGCCGTTGTGTATCATTAAATCATTCATCTGAGCAGCTGTACATTGAGTACATGACAACCAATTCATACTAAAATTCTTAAGTCAGGCACCAGATTTCAAAAGCTTAATTACATTTTCTGGTAGTCTGTTCAAAATATACAATGGACAGTAAACTCCGTATATAACGACTCCGGATATAGCGAAAATCCGGATATAAGGAACACATTTTCTCGGCCCGATATTTTTTCTTTATTTATTTTTATGAAAATGTTATACGGATATAACAAACTCCGGAACACATTTAAATGGTCCCAAGGAGTTCGTTATAAGCGGAGTTTAATGTAAAGCTAGTTTATGATACGTATCTATGGAAACGGATACAGATTACTACTCTTGATGTTTTTGCATTAAGAAACCCTATACATATTAAAGAAGTTGTGTGTGCAATGAACTTTCTATTTTATCTCTATTCAGAAGGCATTTATATTACTATTAGTAAACTGCTGAGCTATTTCTAAGATGAATTCAAAAAGTAAAGATTTATTTTACTCCTTGCAAAGAAAATTGAATGTTAGAGTGTTCAGACCTTTCACAGTTTTCTATACAATTTTTGTCAGTAAACAGTTTATCAGATATTCTAGAAATAAAACAGTTTTAATGGCTTCGGGCTGTTGATATATGAAAACACAGCAAGGTTCCTTTTGTTTTTAAGTGTTTTATAATATATCTTGCCTTTTCCATTCTTCCTTTTTCTCTTATTCTTCTTATTCGTTGATGAATAAGATATTCACATAAGGCAACAATCATGGCAAGTAGCAAGCCACCAACAAGAATGTGGAATACTCCAGACACATTACTCAGCGTCAGAGCACTTGTTGTGGCGTCCTGAAGGAAACAACATGACTGTTTTAACCAAAACTATAAAGTGCAAATTCCCATAACAAAACATATTCTATCAACATAATTATTACATGTAATATTATCATGTAATTCAACATAAGAACACATGATGTGACGTGCTGTAAAGAAGTCACAAATACTTAGTAAATGTACCTGTTTTCTTGACCTGAACAATGACATAGGAAAGTTTTAAACGTAAAGTGGTCTAAACTCCTGAACGACATTTGTCCATAAAAAGTGTGTTCAGGTTTGGTGGGGATTGGATAAAAGATTCTCAAGCTGCAGAGCGGATACTGTCAATACAGTAAAAAATGACAATTCAAGGACCATATAGCTCATGATTAACTAGGTCGATCAGGCTGGTTATCAAAGTTGGTCGAGGTCTTGGGCCCATATACATTATGACCAAATTTGGTGACAATTGGTGAAATCAGGCCCCCATTTATTGGGCAAGAAATTACGCAAAATACAGACCTCCCGCCCGCTAACTACCGACATTCCCTATTCTCCCGTTCGAAAACCTTTTAAAAGTACAAGAGTGACAATTTAAAGCGAAAGTTATCCAAGTGATTGTCTGTCTGTTTACCTGTGACAAAATGAAATAGAACAACTAAAGACGATTCAAATGTAGCATACTGGTAGTACTTTCTCAAAGTAAAAGAAGAAAACCTTATAGCTAACGTTGTTATTTTGTAGGGTGTGGAAATTACCATTCATATGGTGCATCTACAAAGGTATAGACTTACAAATTTGTAATGTATTCCAGCTTAAGTTATAATACAATTCCAAATTTGCGACAGTTTTCATGCAGAACCGACCAACGTATTTGAATGTTACATTGAAAGAATAGGCAACTGAGCCAAAAAAGAAAAAAAAACCTTGTGTCTGAATTGACAATTCGGCTGACTGATTGAATTTTAAATTACCTGTTTGCTTGTTCCGCACATTCCTTTTGAATACCACCATTTCTGTTGAAGTTTCATGAGCTCACCGGTTTCTCGTAATTTCAATACAGCTAAATTTAATTGATTTCTGGAAAACAATTCAACATTGAACTATTTAAACTCTAAAAATGAAATAAGATGTATTTTTTATAGACATAGTCCCGCATGATTTGCCGTGTATTTTTTTATATTTCAACTCTCTCAAAAAATTGTTTTAACAAGTGTTTTCTTTGACCCATTTTAATGTACCTTACATACATATTTTATTAGTTAACGTTCAAGAATAGATCAATATTAGTTCTGTGCACGTCAACTATGAAGAAATATAACATAAATGTTAGATGGACATTTTCACACGGATGAACTGAAGTTTGCAATTGTATAGTGCCATATTTGAGATTTAAAAAGTACTTTATTTTCTACATGTTCTCACAGATGGGAATGTGTAAATTTCCTTCCATCTGACTGCTAGTGGTTTTTAAGCTTAAGTGCGTCGTAATTAAACATTACTAAGTTCTAATTATCAATTTGGTACACTAAGGGCACAATAAAAAACAGATCAAGAGATTGCTTAGAAACACAAATGACTGAAAAATAATTACTGAACTTTAGTAGGGTTAATATAATAATGACTTATTGAATGGATACCAGATTCCATAAAATCGTAAATCTACTTACTTAAGGTAAAACTTCTGTGGTGTAGCAACACCGTAACCTTTACTGTCTAAATTCTGACCAACTTTCATGGTGTTACAAGGCTTTCTTTGATTATGGTAAAGGTTATATGCAGATTCCAATAAAAAGGCATATTTTCCTTTGCTGTTTCTAACTTTCTCCACTCCTTTTCCTGTGTCCTCTGCCATCACAGTATCAAAGTTGGCCTCCATATATTGCCACATTTTCATGTAGATGCTTACTTTAGAACTCTAAAATATAAAACACCTTTAGATTAATACTGTTATTTTTGTCGCATTTCGTTTACATTAGCATATGTCAGGTAAGGGAAAAGAGAAAAAGGAAACGCTTATTTTTATTAGTTTAAGTTTTATTAGATCATTGCAACCAGCTTAAATACCATTCTGGTGATTTGTTAAGATATAAGGACAGATCGCATCCTTTCCACGCGCACTACCGCAAGTTCAGTTACAGGGCATGCGACAGACTAAACCGTAATATGTTTGAAATAAAATGCACAGAAACATAGACCTTAAAGTCCCATTAGGACTTAGGATATAAAATAACTTGTAGCTCTTAAGTTACCAAAAAAGATATCTGACCCTAATTTGTTCGCAATGTTGCTTTTTAGATTGAAAGTACATGCTATACTTCTTGAAGAAACGACATAACTATTAAAGGAATACACATGCAATACTTGTTTTAGACTAAATAGAACACAATTTTATCATCGTAAATTTATTATCTATTTATGATTCTAACACTAACTCCATTTCGTCTCATATAAGGAAAGAAGGATTTGAGCGTGATATACGAAACGGTATATCATTCGAATGACCGGAACTATGTTCAGCTTTTGAAAATTTCCCCCGTGTATTTTAACATTATTAAAACGTTCACACACGTTTACATTTCATTGTGTTCGAATTCATTTCAATGTTGAATATTCATTAAATGTTCACCGAAACTTAACAGTTATTCTCTTAATTTTACGCTGGAGGTATAGTTTGGCATATTTTATATATACGTGATACTATCAATTATGCGGGACGTTGTTCGTGCTTTTTGTTGTATATATGACGTCATCAGCGCCGTAAGCGCTCAGCTTCTTGAAGTTAGACGGTATACAGATAAATGCAGATGATTTCACTGAAAATAGTTGAGCTGGTGTTGATACAATCTGCCGTTTTATCACAGTACGTACATGAAAGCCACGAAATAAAATTTAATATAAAAATGATTCCTTTAAAACAAGTTAATTCAAGTAATGCCATCATTATAAAAATGGGGAGTGAAAGTTCTGGGAACAGCAAAAATGTTCTTGCGTTGTCTGGCGACCTGGAAAGTCACTCAGCTTAACGTAATAAAATAATTCATCATTTTTTTCAAGTTTGTCGTTTAGATGCTTCGTGATTAATCACTCAGGCCTTCGGCCTTCGTGATTAGATTACTACGCATGTAAACTCCACACAAAGTAAAATCTATTTCCTAAGTATCTAAAGTAATTATGGGACTTTAAAGATCATAAGATGCAATCCCAAAAACGGTTAATATGAGCGAAAACCGAGATTATCATGCAGATGCTTCTCATACGGGAGTAATAATGAGCGGGACTGGCTTTTTTTAATGTATGCTTTGCAAATAAGAGTACTATTAAAACGAGACTGTATCTTCGTTTTATCTTTACTGTCTCAAAATATTTAATCAAACTTAAACGAAAAGATAACAGAGTTAAATTTCGAAAAGTCTAAATTCTCAATTCATAGAAATTTAATTGTTCTAAAATGATGAAAACATACTGCAGTTACTGTTCTTTTTTCATGATGTTTCATAAGGCTTTTATAAACCTATTCGTGTCTAGTTATTATTAAAATGTGTACCTTTTCAAACATCTATGTTCAGAAGCAGACGACAAAATAAATATAATGTCGTTTGACCAGGATTTGAGTATTGAGCCCTTTAAAATCTCTATTTTGCAAAACAACTCTAATTAAAGAAATAAACTTGTTCAAATAGGAAGTCAGAAGATCCCATTGTTAAACTCTAGGACTGTATGATATGGGTTAAGAGGACATGGTGAATGGAACATTACTGCTTTCACATATACGTTTAATCTGACAACCAGACGAAAAAGATGTAAACTGTCACTGCTGCAGATGCTATCATATGATAACAGTTACTGTTTCAAATACTTGTGAGGGACTGCAAATTGACCTATTTTTGCGATGCTAAAATCTTTATGAATTAAAAGCGATCATATAAGTTCAGAAACAGGCATCTCGAATCATCGGGAATTACATGTTTGTCTACAAAAAATCGCTAAGTTTTAATTTGCGATTTATGCTTGTCGTTTAATGATCCAATTTGCAATAATCTACTTTTACCTCGAAAAATGTTTTACTGGACCCACTTTGCAGGGTACCAAATGCGATATCACTTCCCTTTTTCACCAAGTCGTCTGCGGAGTTGATTGGCGGCGTCAGACGTTCAATAGTGAGGAATGCAGCTAAGTTGGCTGTGTAGGACGAGATCAGAATTAATGTGAAAAACCACCAGGCGCTGCCTACTATTCGCCCTGAGTACGATCTGCAGAAATAGAACGCATGGACATACGCAAACTACAGAAAGGTGTTTGAGATTTCTACAATAAAAATGCTCTTATTTGAGAATATACATTTTATCAAAAAATATCTAGAATCTTGATGAAGAAATGATTATTAACATTTTGACTCAAAACATTCTCAGAAAATAAGTTGTCTTAATACTGTTACATATCAACTAATTTGCCAACTGTGAAAACATGTCTGAAAAATGAACATCATAATAGGTGGAAATGCGTCCAGGGGCTGATAAATTCTCTGGATATTATTATAGTTTGGCAATTTTTCATTTGTACATTGTGATTTTTTTGGAAAAAGTGCATTTACTTATTAGTTTTAAACGTGGGTAAATGTGTAACAATATTTAAAATGATGTAAAGGCGCTTCAAGTGGATGTAAAAACATTTACAAATCATGCCAGAACACACATCATACGGTGTTGTTAGTCATCACACTACGCAAACAACTTAATTGTACAAATGAGGTGTATTCAAAAATATAAGGTAATATGGGTCCTGGCAAGTTCACAAGGGGAGAAATCCCGCGGTCAGCAGTGACTATAAACAGTCTAGGTAACAAGCTAAGTAATATCAAAAGAAAAAGGTAAACTTTTCTAAAAACTAATGGAATAAATCTGATCTAGCTGTAGGATTTACAAACGCATTACACTGAAATAGCAAAACAAACATGGAAACATTCACAATAAAGATAAAAGGTTGACCGTATGCATTCGTGTTAAGTGTGTATATTAGGGTACAAATTCCATTCAAATTCAATTGATCCCATGCTTCGTCTAAGGAACTTTTGTAAATACTGACTTGTTTAATGAACAGTGTTCTTAAAGTGCATTCAAAATTTGTTGCAATAAAGTGGAAATGTGAATTTAAGATTTGCAGTTACAAAAGCACGAGTTGGGCTACCTGAATAGGTATTGCTACAGAGGCAAATGCAACTGAACGTGTGATATTTAGAAAAAATAAATTCGTACTGAATTAATTTTCATTGCTATCGTTTGTCAGTTAAAGCGGAGTATTAATCCCACACGATGAAAAGACTGGTGAATATAGGTGACACAAACCCAACTGTCATTTTTCTACTTTTATATTAATAATGTAGTTCCATTGTCAGATAGACCAAATTTTACCAATTCACAATGCTGCCGGCTTTTACGATGCTACGAGCTTGCAAACACGAAACTTTATATCGAGAAAGTAACTAATGGTAGTGATTGTCAAAGATATGTATGTGTCAAGCAGTGTTTTCAAAAACCTTTTAGAGACCCTCGAAGCATGCATATGTTTATCTAAATGCAGACAAATAATTTCAATAATAATGATAGTGTCTGTTAAAATCATTCGGTAGAAAAAAAAAAGTCAAAATTCACAAACAAACAAACTTTTAAGAAAGTGGAAATGTTAAAACATGCATTAAGTAGAATCCAAACAAATTTTCAAGTGGAAACAGTTCTTGACTTACGTACAGGAATGTTCAAAAACTGTTTTAAACACAAACTGTTACAAAAGGTAAGAAGTCATATCAAATATAAAACACGAAAAATTGCCAATAAAATTAAGAGGGCTGGTCAATCCGTACAAGTAATGTACTGATGAGTGCTCGGCATTTATATAAACACACATTATTTTGTACTAAGTATTTACATTTTAGCACCCTTACCAACCTTGGGAAAGTATCAGAGCCCTGCTGCATTAAAGCACCAAGAGAAAACCAAAATGTATTCAACAGATTAAAATTGTTTATAGGTGATCCTCCTTTTGGATCCAAATCCGTCCATTCGTATGGACTCCATCGACCGACAAAAAACAAAACCAAACTGACGGCGACGAATGCCACCATCACGCAAAGCCACACTTGGTTTGAAAGCGGATACATGAAAGAGAAGACGCCCGGTTTTTCTTTGTCTGGTTTCTTTATCATAATGCTAATGCCCGTCTTCATAAATGGCTTTGTAAAGTCTACTGCACGCTGTCTTTCCTCATTTATAGTTAGTGGTGCTATGGCAATATCTGCCTTCTACAAAAGAATTAATATTTTTGTCGTGTCAAGCATCTCGCAAATGTTACATCATCAAAGGGATTTTGAAATCATATTCAATACAATATTTGTAGTTGGTCATACAAAATTGCTGTGAGTTTTTTTCTCCCGCCCATAAACACCTTCAAGCAGAATATATGTTAAAAGAAACAGTAAGTTGCTGGACACAGCTGGTTGAATAATGTCGGTTGTATGTTTTGCATGAAATAAAACGAGTTTTCTTTAATACCTATTTGAGTTTCAAGATTTTGAAATGAAACAATTTGATGAAGGCCAAAACGTAACAATGGACAACAAAGGGAAAACTTATGAATAGTTTATGTAGATAAATGTCAGAATATATGAACTTTTTGTCAAGTTTTATGGCGCACAGGAAATTTATTCTTGTAGAGGAAAGCACGTCACCTTCAAGCAAAGGGAAGCATGTAGAGCATAAACCGTAAGAGTAATGTGTGCATGAAGTATTTTACAGTTGTACAATTCAATGATATCATGCAGGTTTACTAGTACCTTTCGTGTACCATTTGGGCAGCCACGAGTATCTATAAGCTCTCCAATCATACCATTCCAACAACCGAGGTCTTCCTTCCTTGCCCCATAATTTCCGTCTCCTACGAGGTCAATGTAGTAATCATAATGTTTTGAGCACTGTTTTTGTAATTCTGCTGCAAGGTCAACGCAATAGCCCTGGGCCAATAAAAAAGGAAGCATTCATTACAAAATGCATAAAAACACTTATGGACAATAACAATGAAGCATCCTTAGTGATTATATATCAATATTGTTATAGAATTTAAACTTAATAACGATCCATAACTATGTAGTTTTATGTAATATTCAAAGTTTAAAACATATAATTCAATAATTTCAGTTCAATCTTACGTTTCTCCATACTTACCTCTAAGTATTTTCCATTTACCTGAGGTGCACCGGAAGGGTCTGTTCCTTTCTTCACTTGGATAAAGGGTTCTTCCTAAGACATAGCATAAAGGATAATTGTTAGTTTCGGTGTAATATCACCTTATAGCTATATTGAGTGAACGAAAACAGTGTTTGTTTTTTCACGAGTGGCATAGCCACGATTGAAAATACTTTTTGTTATCACATGTACTTCTTTTGTTAAGTTTATTACAATAAAATTTCGAAATTCGCCGGAAAGGTCTTCAGAAAGCTTTGCCCATATGATGTCATTTTATGGACGTCATCGTCTTATGGTATCAAAGGTTCACTTTTGTTCTTAACTTGTTTAAAGTCCCGGCCGACCGTGGCATTTCTCCCCTGGTGAACTTTCCAACACCCAAGTACATGTATGATTATCATGCATACTGTTACCTAACAAAATTTTAAAAAAATAAGGAGTTTTGTTTTACCTGACTGCAACACCCAGTTCGTTTTGTCTAAAAATTATGATTATTTAGCCAAATTTTGTAAACTTTCAGTGGTCAAAATATTGGTGTACAAACTTGCAGAACATACATGCGTTGCCAGCGTACATTTTTGCCTCGTGGTGTCTTTATTTGGTGTTATAATGCAGTTACTTATAAAACTAATGAAAAAATTTAAAATACCAGTTGACTTATTGAAATGCTGAAGTCTTATTTAACAAAATTTGAAATACAAAGGGTTGTTTTAAACGTTGACAAGTGTAAAAATTTACACTTAAAATTAAAATTGATTTCACGAATACCGTAAGTTAAAATCTTAACACTAGAGTGTTTTTGTAAAAGAAAAAGTATACGTACCATTATTGTTGTGACACGTAAAGTACGATTGAGCTCACTTATGTTATTTCCTGGGATGTCAAAACTCGGCAATGTTGTATTAAATCCACCTTTAGGAGTCCAAAAGCCAACCTTAAACGAGACAATTCATGTAAACGGTTATGAATATGAAAAACAGAACCCTTGATTGTTGAATTAACTTTTATTCAATTTGTTAATTCAATCTGAAAATGTTGAAAACTGAAAACTGAGACTTAATAAAAATGATTAATGAGTTGTAGACGAAATCGACAGCAACTAAATGACAAAGAAAAGCTCAAATGTTACCCCTAGGAATTAGTCCGATTGTATGAAATACATAAATTTTCTGTATGTTATTACATGACATATAATTATCAATCCCAAAGTAACATTAAGTCCTTATAAAAACGTTAAATTTGTGATATAACCCTTCAAAATGATCAACATTATTTCAAGACAGTCAATTTGCACTGATTTTAGTCTCAGAAAACCACAACTATCTAAAACATAAATGTTTATGGCAGTTTTTATTCTAATTGAATATAAGGAAGATCACGTTTGCCAATCCTAGTCAAAATCTATTATACATTTATTTCGTAAGGTTTAATTTTTTTTTGTATACTAAAAGAGAAAAAAATAAATTAGTAAAGATTATTTCTTTCATTTGCAAAGGCATTCTTTGAACATCATGCTTTTCTTTAATGGTGTTCTGCCATTTCTGAAGAGTATTAAAACCTCAATATGAATGTTATATGTATGTTCCAAATAAAGAAACGTCGATGTTCTAAAGTGACACATTGTTTAACCTTTCATATTGACAATCATAATAGACTGAGAAAAATTTAGCATTGAAGCATTATCTTAAAGCAGGGAATATTACCAAAAGTAAAAAGTTTAAAGTTAAACTAAAGTACATGTATATGAATCTGTACATTGTTTTATTTCTATTGAGTAAAGTGAAAATCATTTTTGACTATTCTAGACAAAAATGGACAATCCATACTCTCTTTGGAATCTGTTAAAATTAAGAGAAATAACTCAAGTTTCAAGGCATTCGGCGAGCATTCTATTCGGCTCACATGCATAATGCCGTTTGGAAGGGTATTATAATAACTTATTTGTGTACATTGTGTATGTCTTTTCTTACTGTTTGTACTGAAAGAAAGAAAACATTGATGTTTCTAGACAATTTGAAATAAACATATATATCATCTTCTTTATCCCACTGGGCATTGATGGTTTGTTTATCTGCAATTGCAAAACGCATAACTGGAAAAACTTATATATTATAAAACAGACAAATTGGTCATATGCATTTTGCAAAATTTTCCTGTCTATTTAATGCTAAAAAGAACTATCCAACTGAATGCCTAAATCAATGCACCTTTCGTTTTCATCCTCTTTTCGAACTTTGATACAAAAAAACTATGTTTGTTATTGCTTTAATGGTTTTTAAATAAGACAAAATAACAACAAATTAGTTACAAATAATATCAATAAACAAATCAAAAGTTTTTTTACTTCTCTAAGCGGTTTTTTGTGTTCTAGATGATGAACCCTAAAAATGTAATTCTGTCTAACACCATAACCATCAAATTCTATATTGCCAGTCAATCCATATGTTTTAACCTGTAAAACGAAGACAAAGTATGAAAATACAAATACAAATGTAATGCAGTAGTTATGCTACACCCGCTGGTACGAATTATCAATGCCTCTTTTTATGTGATTTTAAACAGAAGAAAATGAAGTACTTATTTTGTTCTTTCCTTGACATGTTGTTTTGATAAAGTGAGATATTTTATCCCGAGTATAGACGCATATTCGTATTTAAACTACAAACATAAACATTGGAATTTGTTATAAGATGTTCAAGGCACATCAGAAGTGCAAATCCACGTGAAATGTGTTAAGGCATTTATTGACACCTGCATTTAAAGTTGCTGGCTCAGTTTGAGGTGGAAAAAAAATTGATATATTTAAGCATAAAATGTAAAAGTAAATGCTTGAAACATAAACGAAAGAAATAATCTAGGTACCAATTTGCAAAAATCTACTGAAAATGTTGGTTTAACGGCACTGCTACCCAATATGGTTATATAGGGATTTACAAAAGCGTTGTTGCGTTTGTAACGCTTTATTATTCGGTAGCGTATAATTTTAAATATACACTTAGATATTATCGACTAGAATTTATACTGGAACCTTTTTATATGACTATTCAAAAATATTATTTTATAGAGTTTTGAGAACATTATTTTTCACCAAAAACTGAGAGCAAGTAGCTTTAACTACTTTGTATCTGGTATAAATGTCTATTCAGTACAGTTTATGTTTACATTTTTTAGTTCCCGAAGCACCATTTCTCCGTCAAATCTCTGTTGCTGCAATTTTTCACCGCTACAGTTGTAGCTCGAAAATCCTGAACTTCCATACCTACAAATATAGAGTCTTCATATGTAACATAGACATTTGAAAGTTTCTGAGGAATCGAAACTATTGTTTTTACAGAAAAGATTGAACCCAGATCACACAATGTAGATTTGTTGACTACCGCTTCTTTCAGAACTTCTCTGTCCCCCACACTCCAAACAAAAATAATATGTGCACTCTTAAATAAAGTATTACACTCTCTGTGATAAAGAAGACACATTATGGATTTTAAATGCAATTTAAACTTTGTATGTATTGTTCAATAACAAGGTCATATTTTCTGTTAGCAGTATGTAATTATTGCTGAAACAGAGGACAGAGAATGTTTCGTTATGCAATTTTCAAACCAAAACGTGTCAACGTTTGGAAGAAAACTATCTTTTAGTATGCATCTTCGTGAATAATTGAATTTCAACATAAGTTACATCGTTCATTTACCAGCATCAACAAATTAAGTTAGCCTATAGAAAATCTATCAATTATAGGCATTTATGCCAATTTTCTGTTACTAATTCCTTGATGTACGAGTTGCAAATCTTCATTGGAAACTGTTAACTAAAACTACTAGTACATTAAATTTGTACTAACCAAAATCTAAACTGTATCACGATTTATGCATTAAATCGGTACAATTTTAATATTGATACCTTTCCTATATAAAGGAACTGAAAGGAATGCATAGGAATCTGATACAATTGGATAGGGAAATCAGCATTACTTTTCAAGTTAAGCTAGGACAACTCCTAATAGGACATTAATGATGACGAAAATATATGACACTATCTTTTGGATAATTTGGGTATCGCAAATAATTTTATATCCACTGAAAACATCGATGAGAATAGTAAATAAATGAGTTTTCCCGCATATTTTAGACTGACAAATCTAAAAGTAATTTAAATATATAAACGCAGTGTAATTTTGAATTATTATTATCATTTATGTTTTCTTTTGGGGGGGGGGTTCAAGTAGGGGTTGGACCGGTTAAAAGGCGCAGATTAGATTATCAGATATGATGTCTCTATTAAAAAATGTTAACGCATTTTAAATTAAAGTAAAGATAATCCACCACTTCGAAACGCACCTTGAAAACCTTTGTCTGTCCCTGCTTCTAGACGTGTAAATATCGCTATCACCATTGTTTTTGTTGTCTAATTTAAGAACGGCTAAAAGCAGCACATGCACAGTGTCAATTACCATTGCATCATCCACCTATGGATAGAAAAGTGTAAGTCCATGCAGAACAAGTAGTGAATGTGGTGAAAACCTATATATGGCTTATGGCATCGGTTACTCACGTGTTCAGTACATTTCGAAACGTACAAACAATTGGTTTTAGTAAAGACCAGACATTTTGTAATAAGATGTGATGACCATCGGCGTAATAAGAAATAAACTGTTGTGGGCCAACAGCATGATGATTCGCCTGTTTTAATAAAACAAATTACCCCACAATGCATGTAGGGAAATGTAATATTGTTTTCTAGAAAGAAAAAACAACAACCTGGATAAAACCAACACCTAACAGACAATAACTTTATTAGCTATGTTATCGATTAAACACATTAAGTCAGTAAATTCTTATGAGGCGTAAGGTAAAGATTACATGTCTCTTACTAAAACAGGATACTATCGGCACAAAAGTAACAGGATTGACACAAAATCTATATCAAAACATATCTTGTATCATTTTTGATTTTACAGAATTTTTATTCGAGCACTTACTGGTTAGAGACGATATATAACTACAAGGTTATCAATGTTACTACATTGTGTTAATTTTCGTAAGCTAGTCTTGGCTTTGAGCGTATAAAATTGTTAAAAGTTGTTTTAAAATTGATAAAAGTTTCTGAATGTTAATACATGTAGTTTATAAATTTTTAAAGTGTTTAAAGTTCTTAAGTAACTGTTGCGTTATAGTGCAAATGTTTGTGAGAAATACCGTGAGTTCTCCAAGAGTGTGTAGATCGTATGTGTTTGCTTCTTTGAGGAGTTCAGCATTCTCTACGGAAACATTATCAACGATACTGAACCCCGTGATGTTTACGCCACCGTAGACAAAAATTCCCAGATCCAATTCATTAATACCCTGAAAAAATGTCAGTTTGAAAAATGGCGTTACATTTGAGCGTTTCCAAACAATTGACAAGACAAATTTCCAATAGAATCATTTATACCCTGAAATAATATCAGTTTGAGAAATGACGTTACATTGAGCGTATCCAAACAATTGACAAGATGAATTTACTCAATAATTCTTTCAGCAATAGATCTTTCTCGAAATCACCGAAAATGTTATCAGCTTTAGAACTTCAGAGACTATCATAAGAAATATCATAAATCGGCTTTATGATCCTATTTTGTCATTACTGAAATTGCATGAGCTGACATTTCATTTCAGTTAATGTCGAATAAATTGTAACCTTTTTGCATGTTATGCCACTTTTGACAAAAGTTTATAACTCTCAATATTAAAGAAGAAATAACTGTATTAAACCACTCAAAATGCCTTTGTTCAATGAAATGAGTTTTTAGTTTTTCATTTACATCGGAATAAACAAATCAAATGTATTACCAATCCACCAAGAATATAATGGTAGCCGTCCCTGTTCATACCAACATCGACAATCTGTTTAAAATAGTTTTAGATAGTTTTGTAGGAGTCAGAATGCTATATTCTATGAAGAAATATTTCCAGATGGTTACTCGCAAGTACATGTATATGGTGCTGGTATCCAAGAGGTGTTAATGAATACTGACCATATCAAATGCGATTATTTATTCGGTTTAACCTGATACAAAAAGTAAATGTCTGTGTAGATATTTTATATCACAGAATAACGCATTACGTTTTTGAAGTTGTACAAAAATAAATGGATTTCAATTTAAACTAAAATCACTCATTCATCAACAATAGTCTATTTTCAAAACACTGGAAAAAAAACCCTTAAGAATAAAATATGGCCAGTAAAAAAGATTAAAAAACACTTTATGACTTGTACTGTACTTTGATTATATTTGGCGGTGATAAATTTTTGCGTTCTTTAGGAATATTTTCGCTATCGAAAATTGGCGCATATGAGTAAAACCGCCAATTTAAAACACCCACTTACAGAAACAGAACATACATTATATTTACAGATCAGACTAGAACATAAACAGTCCCTTGTCTTTCATATTTACATGCATAGCGAGAGTGGCACACTATTGTACATAAACAAATACGTAATGATGATATGGTGTCTTGTATAAGCACCGACACATTACCACAATAAACTTGTTTAAACTACCGCCCGAGATATGCTGTATTGGAATCATTCCAAAATGATCATTATTATAATCTCAGTTAAACCTTTCGCAATAATTAATTGATGTGTTTGCAACATAATTACAGTTACATAAAAAATCGTCCGTAAGAAAGACAGTTGAAGAAAGAGCCAAACTGATTCATTGCCGCCGGTTAATAAAATACAAGAATATTTTTTGCAAATAGTAAAAAGTTTTGAGAACCAAATTATTGAATGTGATATTTATTAGTTAGCGAAAACGATTTCAAAATGGGATTTAATATTGACATTGCTTGAAAGTGACACTGATCGATACGGAGCCTGGTTATTCTGAGTTTATTAGTTACCACCTTTTAAGTAGTGTCCATTTATAGCAATGACTATAAAATAGTTACATTACATATCTTATCATTATGCAAAGGTCTAATATTGGCGCTAGTTATGTTTTATTAATGTTGTAAGCCTTACCGCCAAAAATCCCATATAAAACCCTCGCCAAATATAATCAAAGAACATTATTTAAGATGTAGACATAGATCTTCACAAAATAAAACTTGATCATGGTCAACAAAAGTCTTTCAGATAGCAGTTATCCACTTAACCTAAAATGGCAATCAGAAAAAAAACATACAAAAAGGCCCATGAAAATAGTAATATTGGATTGCATTATTAACCTGTAACATAAAAGCTTCAAAACTATTACTTTCTTTATATACTTTTTAAATGAAACCCTATTACCTGGTGTAGAACACTTTCGTATGCTTGTTTGGTTGATAGGTCGAGGATGATCCTCTTTGGTGGAGCACCTTTGTCAATTTTCCTGAGTATTTCGTAGCAGTCTGACACATTACCGATCCTTCTTGCCCTGATCGTAGGGCTGCGGTCAAACGATTTTAATGAGTCGTATAAACTTTGAAGTCGAACGAGGCCTGTCAACATTATACAAACATAAAAGATAGATAAGATAAGATAAGTAGATAAGATAAGATAAGATAATCTTTATTTATAGTCGGTTTTGATAAACAAAATAACACTAGCTGAAAGCTATTTTCCGACATAATCAAGTTCACATTTGTTGCAAAGTTTGTCTAGATTAGGACAAAGGAAATTGAAATAGACTTAATGTTTTGAGAAGACTTTTAAATTTGGCAATCCGGATGAAAAGTTATACTCTGCATGAATTAAAGCTGCATTACTGTTTCATTGTCCTAAATGATCGATACTTACCGTCATTCGTGTCAAACATGTAATAAACGACAGTATTCCACCGGAAGTAATCGATTACAGCTACAGTAGCATTAATAGTGGGCGGAAGTAGACTAATATCGTATTTATATGGGTCATTGGCACTTCTTCCTGTTCCTCCAGGTACTAAGGTTGGTACATTAAGGTAGTGAGCATAGGACTGTACGCTATCGTATGTAGTCGGGTGATAATCCACGATCATCATGATTGCTCCTTCAATCATCTTATCACATACTGGAAATAAAAGACAAAATCTAATACAGTTAAATCCGTATGTAACGACTCCGGATATAGCGAAATTCCGGATATAAGGAACTTTTTTTTTCTGCCCGGGATTTGTTTCTTGATTTATTTTATATAAAAATGATACTATGGATATTACAAACTCCAGCTATAAGGAACACATTTAAATGGTTCCAAGGGGTTCGTTATAAACGGAGTTTACTGTAGACGTAAAAAGCAATCAAGAAGATTTTCTAATTAAACTGTTGTCTCCACCCACTAGTTAAATTGCGATTTCATGGACATTTGTCCAACATCCGATGCCAAACATTCTATGTATAATATAGCTAATCAATGCCTATTGATGCAAAGTCGAAGACTAAATAATTTTGTTAATTTTTTCGACGTAGTCTGGTACTGTAAATTTGGTGAAATTGAGAACATTCTTTTCACACAGATTTATATTTAGAGAATCAACCTTTAGCAAAATCTGCAAATCACGAATAAATATTTATGACAGTTTGTTATCAAAAGACAAATTGCCATCACGCAAAATTTCCCCAATTTACATTATTATTGAACGGCTCTCTAAATTATGGCATAAAATGTTCAATGTGAATCAATTGATAGCATAAAAGATAATGCCGCTGAACACTCGTCTGTATATGAAGTGGTACTAGTGGTAATTCAATCATGCTTGCAGCATTTCCTCCAATCATTTAGGATCATTCTCTATCGATTGCTTTTTCCTCCCTGTCAGTATTTCACCAGAGTCTCGAGAGAGTTTTACTAAAGTAATTATGAGTAAATACACAGAGCACGGCTAGGAGGACCCTTTATTGATAATTTTGAGCACTCTATCATGGGCTGTTATGATTTATCAAGATTACTGTTTGTTAAATCAATCGAATCGGATGACCTCTTGGGAAATTTTGGATCTCTAGGAAAACAAGACAAGGCGACAGGTTTCAAAAGTGCTGACGTTACAAATAGACATGAAAAAATATCATACTTTTAAATACCCCAAAGAATATGACCTTTGACTGCCAAACAAGTAAAACATGAAAAGGATTTTCAAGTAATGTCACGACCTGACCTTGGAGCCAGCCATGGGAACATGCGCTGCCGCATCTTATGGGAAACATTTGTCTGAAGTTTCATCAAAATCTTCAAAGGGTGAAGAGTTACAGAGCGGACAGGATTTTCAAGTTAATGCACTGACCTTGACCTTGGAGCCAGCCATGCGGAACATGCGTTCGCACGATCTTGATGTGGAAACATTTGTCTGAAGTTCATCAAAATCTTCAAAGGGTTGAAGAGTACAGAGGGACAGGATTTTCAAGTTAAGTCACGTGACCTTGACCTTGGAGCCAGCCATGCGGAACATGCTTCTGCACTCATCTTGATGTGGTAAACATGTCTGAGTTCACAACTTCAAAGGGTGAAGAGTACAGAGGGACAGGATTTTCAGAAGCACACCTTGACCTTGGAGCCGCCATGCGGAACAGCGTTCGCCTCATCTTGAGTGAAACATTGTCTGAAGTTTCATCAAAATTCTTCAAAGGTGAAGAGTTACAGAGCGGACCAATTTCGTTTGACGCCCGCCCATCCGCCCATCCGCCCATCCGCCCATCCGCCCATCCGCCCGCCATACCCCAATCTAATAACCAGGATTTTCAAAATTGAAAACCTGGTTAATAAAAGCATAGACCAATGCGGGCAATATTTATTCCCTGAACATTGTTTTATTTGAGATAGATCATAAATCATAGGATAATATCATTTTTCTTGATAAAAAAGACACTTAGAGGATGTGGTATTATGCTCCTCGTATTTTACATAATACATTGCAAACAGTATTTAAATGCTCTCAAAACTGTTTTAATCAATTAAAATGAAATTAAATATTAAATAACTTGTACAAGAATTTTGTGGCAAATTTGACAACATCGGAAAATTCATTACATTACATATAGTTATTATGTACATAGATATTCATCTCTGAAATCTAAATTTAAGCAATAATGGACTTAAAAACTGTGTTATGGTCTATAGTAATTTATAAGCATTATAAGCAAAAATACATAAATATGTAGGGATGTGAGAAATATAATTCAAGGAGAAGTCCTTGCTGAGAAAATTAATAAAGTTTTTTAATTATATGACAAGAAGACAATTGTTGTGGAAGATTTGCCAGACGAATTCGTCGCCTGAATACTTCAGAGAGAATGCAATTAAACTAAATTGTAATAATTTAGTCTAGTATTGTTAAATAAATCGGTTATAACACATTCTATCCGTTGTTTTGTTTATATAAATAAAAACTAAGACCAGACGTAAGACATTTCCGAAAAAATAGGCAAAATAAATGAAACGAATATTGAATAAGGCTAGGGGAAGCTGTTGTAAAATTATATGGTTCAGTTTTTACAGTCGAGATAGACAGGGCAATTTATTATAAATACAGTAGAGTAAATAGCCACTCTTTGCTAGTTAAGACTTAAAAGAAGCTCTCAATGACTGTCTGGGTCTAAATTGGGGCGCCATTTGCAGAAATTGTAAATATTGATTTAAATCTTTGGAGAAGACATAGGCTTTTTGTTTTGTATTCCATTCATTTATCTTTACTGCCCAACTGTTTTTATTCATTATGTTTACACATCAATACAATGACACGTATTACTGATGGTAAAACATTAATTCAAGAAGACGTCGGATGCAAGCTGAATACTCAATAGTTTAACGACATGTACAATACAGTACTAATTCTGAGTATATTAAAGTCCCATTAAAGTCACATATAAAGCATTTTGAATATTTTATGTTACCAAGAAAGATATGTAAGTAGCAGAACAAGTCATTATTTGTTCAAAAAAACCTCACACACGTATGTTGTAAAATCAAAATGCCATGCGATAAATATAGCATTTTTTTTCAATGATATTGCAAAACACGAGCAACGTTGTCTGACAAAAATCGACAATAACATGAAAGGAATTCATATGTAAACACTGTTTAAATAGATCACATTTCTATAAATATTCTGTCCTTAAATTTATCATCATTTTAAGTATCATAAGTGGGTTCCTAAGCTGAAATATTTACTTGTAATATATATTTTATTTAGTTTACACATCGATACAATAACACGCATAATAACTGTGTTTGACGTACACATTTTACTCGTCAGATTAACATATGTAGTGTCTGTTCTGACACTGTGCTGTCGTTTCAATGTTTAGATATTAACGGAGGCCCACCAGTGCCAAAGTAGTGCTAGAGTCCTTAGGCAATACACAGATAATTCCACATTGCCTTTGTCTCGACGGCGATTAATTAAGAAAGAGTCTATGGCTTGGAGTACTTTATCGAAATCGAAGCATTTCCCGGAGGTGATGTGCCTGGCGGAATAATTCACTTGGGCGAAGCCCGAGTGAATTATTACGCAGGTGCATTACCGACGGGAAATGCTTCAATTTCGATAAAGCACTCCAAGCCATAAATTATTTCGATTCTTGTAAGCCGGGTTTATGAAAACTATCGTATCTACTACGGACCCTTTTTCAGTTCGGCGGTAATATGTAAAATGGCATAAATAGTGGCTGTTGGAATTCACTCCGCTATTTGGGCAACCATTTAAGATATCATACATTGCTATATTATACAAACTTATTTAGTTTAATCATCTTATACATGAAATATATGAAATAACTGTCTGTGACATTATGAAGAGGACGCCAGATTCAGAACCTAACAAAGCAGACAAACGATTTAAATGCGTACCGCTAAATTGTACAGTTTACAACGTTTTAAGGTGGAGTAATGACGGCAATGTGATGACGTAAACATTTTCATTCATTGTTTTGTCTCCCTGAACCAAAACACTGCAAGACGGTTAATTCTGAATTTTCTCGGCCTTTTTAAAGAAAAAACAAGGTGAAAGTATTCTAAGGCTTAACTGTCGCAAAGCAAAAATAAATCACAACTATTTAATGCGACTGATGTATTTATACAGATATTGTTTCTATTTCTATATTTTATTTTCTACGCGGGAGTAAATTAGAAAAGTCGGAAGGAGCTACTTCCATGTCGAAACTCCGCCTACTTTTCCGAGTCCTTTAATCATATTAAAGCACTCGAACTGACTATAGAATTACACCATAGGCATATTAGAATATAAGTTAAAAAAACTTGTTTCGCAATCGAGATAAATCAGTATATATGTAGATATGAACAATTACACATACAATCGCAAAATGTAAATATTCTAGATTTATACACATAAGTTTATTTACAGTTAATTTCATGATTGGATACATACATAATTATGATACTTATACATGTATCATGCTGCATAAATTTATTACTCATGACATTTACATGTTTATACTAGCACTCATTCTAGCTATACTAAAAGTAAATTATATAATATGTAATATTTTTAACATATATTTTACATCTTAGATACATGTTTGCATCTATCATTGTATTTACTATAATATATAAATTATTATGGTTTTTCTTTACTGTTATGTATTTTACTAAAGATTGCTTCTTAAAGTGTAATTTTTTCTTAATAATTGATATAGCTGATTTTGTGCCATTTGCATATACCTCTGTGAGGAAGCTGCTGATCAGTTCCCTCCAAATCTGATTTGGTTGGATATATTTTTCCTTAAAAATAGTCTTATCGCCCGCACTATTGTGTTTATTCCTATTGTCACGTCATATCAATATCTAATTTTGGCAGTTCTTGGTCATTTTGCCATGCAAGAGTAAAATGCTTAAATAATTTACTCATTAAATTTACATATTAATACTACGATGCACATTGGTTCTACTATGGATAAACTGTATTACAGAATTTACTCATTTGATAAATATGCTAATACCTTGCATATTGTCCCCATTAGGATAATGTGCACATTAGATTTCTGCCTTTTAACTATCAGATCTAGTAGACTCTGACTGTACACTTAAATAAAAGAATACAATATATACCCATCTGGTGTTCAAAGCAATAAATTTGTGTAATTCACTTTATTTGTTAGGAGCATTGACTGCGTTAATGATGTCATTATCGTCAATCAAACCGACAACACTTTGTCGTTCACTTTGACATATGCCATGACGCCGGCAGATATCTTTCCTAGAATTTATTCACATAGTAAAGAAGTGGTTTCAACTTATGTATATATTTATGACATACAAATACTCTGAAGGATAACTGATACATTTTGTATGTAATACTGTTAATTATTTGGTTATTTTCGCTATGATCTGAGTTTTGCTATAGTACATGAATTCCACACACACGATACATTTTACATAGATAAATAACTATAGAACATTTAAGTTAGCGAACAATCAAGACTGTCTGCCATTTAATTGCAAGATTTTTTTAAAAACAGTTAAACAAATAAAAGCGAGTTAATATCATTATCCGGCCTAAGCACTGATAAATTTTCAAAACAGGGACCAGGATTTGAACTTTTACTGTACGGCAACATCGCTTTGTCAGTCTATGGTTACTTATATTAAATAGTTTTATATCAGTACAATCAACAGAGGAATTTTAGCAATTATAAGTTTTAAATCGAATTGTGATTAAATGTCATATTGCAGCTATTTGCCAAGTTATGACCGAAGTATTTGACACATGTGTTTTAAAAAACAAATATCTTTTTTCCCATTTTAATGATTGCAGACTACCGGATTTTCTAATTGTTATGACTAATACTGAAAGATCCTTGAAAAAGTTAACGCAGTCAAGGAGACTTTAGGTTACCTTAAAGTTAAACAATCTAAAATCAATGGAGCGAACAACACAAAATTCTCGGATTCACTCGTAAAAATATGTCAATATGGCTCTATTTTCAACCAGGTCTCCCTGATGACACCAGAGTGCGAACGCAATACATTTTCTAATGACATACAAGAGAAGATAATAAATGTTTCGAAAACATTGCAACAACAAACAAAAAGAACAGTTGCAACTGCGAGTCCGTAAATTACTTCAACTTGCATGATTTATTCGAACTGAGACAACAGTATTTGCGAAATAATACAATGTCGTATACGATGAAAAATGCATCAATCACCAATAAATTACATTCCCAAATTAACTGTAATCATCTCGAAGCTGAATAATCGACAAAAGAAATCAAAACAATTCGAGAGCTTTTCTTTATAAAATTGTATTCATATAACGCGTAAATTTATTGCAATTTCTATTTCCTCCATATTAATAAAGAAGTTAAAGGGTTCCGCTGGGAATAGTTGTCCTTTGGAAAGAACTTTTATTCTACAGAAAACAGTTTTTGCTTTTCTGATTGTCATAAAAACTGGTTTTCCGTGCTTGCGTGTTCTTTCTTCTGCCAAGTCAAGTTCTTGTAATTTCACATGATATAACAGTCACAAGATGCATTAGTTTAAAAGCATAAACTTCATTAACTTCCCCTCTAGAGACAATATATCGACATAGTTTTCTAGGTCAATCAGTGCACTGTTTGCAGGAATATAAAATGAGGACACTTATTTGAGCCAGTTCCAAAATTGATATTTCCACGAGTGGCGATAATCGTAAAAATAATTACTTTTGGTGGTTCAAAGAATGAAAAGAAACATACAACCATTCCGTGTATTCCATGCTCATGAGACAACGATTTGACATTTTTACTAAAATTATTCTTAAAAAGGAACCAGGTGTCTGTATGTGAGGAAGTTGACAGTTTCTAACGGAGGACAGGGATCTTGTACTGCTTATTTTTAAAGTTAGGTAAACAACATGTCTGTAAAAATGACCGAATTATGATAGAAACTTGCGTAATGGTTGAGTTATTGCAAATTTATGTGTTAGCAAAAACGCAAAAAAGATGCATATTTTTTTGAAACAATCGTTTTCAAAAGTTATTTTGTATTTCAGCTTTACTATCATGTCCATGCCTTTTGGCATCAGGAATTTCTTAACATTTGATTATTATGTGTCATGAAGATGATCATACTTTTATTTTTGAAGCTGTTTTATTTATTTATTCAATTTAGCGGTACAATGAATGTTCAATCGTGAGGCTGAGGCATGTCTGCCTCTATTAATCCACTTAATATCCTTTAATCTTTCGTAACTCTTTTTTATGTACTTCAAATATAAAAATGTTTTCAACAATAATTTTGTCCGAACAAGATCATTCAATTAGAGGTAAAGTTAAATATTGGCTACAGTAGCATTTACGTTTAAGTGGAGAGCAGGTGTCGTTTTTTCTTCAGTAATTTTCCCGGTACTGTTAACATTCGGTGTCATAGAGTACTTAATGACTGGCAAAAGTCGAAAAATACAGTGAATACTACAGATAAGCAAAAACTAAGCTGTTTACTTTTTTGACTTGTGATGTCATGTTTAAATATTACGTTTTTAAATTTCAAGAAATGTTTCTTTTCTAATATAACAGCGAGTACTCGGCATTAACTAATTTAAAATGCGAACGTGATATCCTGGAAATAATGGCGGTCTCAATGATGTAGAAGTTCCGGTGTTCGTCTACTCACGCTGTTAGGATCTTGGTTCGATCCCCGGTAATGCAACTGAATGTGTGTCTTCAGGGAATACACCCAACGCTGTATTAGTCCAATCAGATTTAAAGGGGTACTAACACTAAAACCAATAAGAATACGATTAGAGGTTGGTTCCGTCATGGTTGGTGGCACGAGAGCGATTAGTATAACTTAGGAGAACTCGTTTCGACTTAGAACTAACACAAAATAGTACACTTCATAGTACTAACTATGAACAGAGCGTACAAAAATGTGTTCAGATGAATTATGTGGCTCATTTAATCTCCTAGAGCATGCTGCTTAAAATTGAAAAGCCTGATTAATTAACAAATGTTCTTGTTTTGGAAACATTTCTTGCAATTACAGAGTATTCTCATAATCCTGGTATTAATTTCATGTATTAAATTAGTTACAAATTTCCTTTAATGACGCTCACATTATTCTTAACTGACAGCCCTTAATTTTCCTTTAAAATTGATGACACAAACTTAACACTGTGTAAAAACGAAAGACAAAAACCATGCTTCAAAATTCAATCGTATTTAATCACAACAAAATGCAAATAACGTACAAATTATCACTTAAAATTCTTGCGCAATTCTCTTCAAGATTCTCCAGGGAGATTATGTCCTTCGTCTTTTAAGCCATGAACATAAAGAATAATGTGGAACGTGTGACATTGCTTCATACAATCTTTAGCTGTTAGGCTTTTGAATATTAATCACATAATGTGTGATGTCTCGTGGCTAAATGTGAAAACAATAGAATTTATAGCTAGCACGTACTATTTGGGTTTAATTTGAATGAAAACTTTATGCCGTTGATCACTTTTAGCCACGTGTATTGAAACAAATCAAAATAAATTTAAGTTTACTCGCTACTATAGTAGTATCCTGGGCACTATTTTTCATTGCGGATGCATCATTTCCAATGAACAGATTGTTAAATACATGTAACATCTTTGGCTAAATGGATTTAAATCAGAACTTAAGATATAGTATTGCTTAAATTAGAATTTTATTTTATTAAATTGCTTGGTTAAAGAGTGGTGTATGAGGCACATGAAATAAAGTTAATCTAAGCATTGCAATCTTGTATCGGAACTTAAGATTCTTTCTGGTTGATATTTATACCACAGACGTAGACCAATTAAAGCTTTAGGATAACATATATTTGCCTCGGTACCGAATCAATTAAAGAAATGGTGAGCGCACGATCACCTAAATCCGAAGTAAGCGCGTTTATTAGTTTAAGGCACAGCATGCTCTTGTCATCGGATTTAATTCCACCAATATATGGGAAGCTTTACAACAGACAGGTTATTCCGAATTAATCCCGAAAATACTCATTAAGAAACGAAATTGATCGGAATAGATCTGATGTTCTGTTGAAATTAAACAAATTTTACTGTTAATGAAATTTTGAGAAATTATTTTCAATTGATTTTTTTTTTCAAATCAGCACTTTAAAGATATTGCGCTTAGAGGCACAAAGCGGTCATCTGTGTGTGACGATCCAATGAGAACCATCTATTTCTACATCTTGATTTTGTGTAAGAATTTCTTCAATAAATTATATTGTTTATTTTCAGTTCAACAAAGGCGCTTTTAAATATGTACTCATGTGATCTGTAACAAATAAAAGTGAAATCCTAAGTACCTGCGATTTCAGATAGACAATTTTAAATTCGATTGTTCCGATGCATATTCCGAAGATCTTGTGTAGCAGACATTAATACTTATTCATCTAAGTTACAATCTTGAATTTTCGAACAACGTGATTAACATTTATTTTTGAGTCTCCAGCTGCTCTTTGTAACGATAATTTTCTCTTAAGGTTTTCTCTTATTAAGGGAGCTCTCTTGTGAAAATCAGTATAACAAAACATTTTATTGTGCTTTTTTAAGAGACATCACATATTGCTCGTTAGTTTCTCGAAGAATAATAATTGGTCGATGATTTAACATTTTCGCAATACATGTATTGAATTGATACTCCTGCAGATCTGAGTGTATTCTTTTATGTATTTATAAAACTTTGATCATTCAAAGAAACACACTAACGGGTAGATAAGAAAGATGACAAAAACGTCAAATTGCTGTCAGGACGTCATATTAAATGAACTCTTTGCAAAAAATATATGAAGCAACAGAAAAGAAGAAATCATATATAAGAGAGTTTCAGGATTAGTTAGAAGAGGTTACAAGTTTCTCTAACATTTTTAATTCAGAGTTAGACAAACTAGACATAAAAAATTAATTTTGCTATTTAAGCGCATTTAAGGGCGACCGAAGCGGAACATGTGCATATGCGTCGATTATTATATATAAAATAATCTAACTCGTGTAATAGACAAAGTAATGTTTGCCAGAATAATAACGTTATTTCCTTCGAGTAATAACGATATCGTTCGAGTGTAGAGTTCTATATTTAGACAATATCCTATATTGCTCTATTGAAACTATGCTCTATTTAAGATAGAGTACAGTTTTAAGCTCCACCCCTTGCACAAAACAAGTTATTATGACATATTGGTTTGCTCCTATGAAGATTCATCCAAAAGTCGTGATACAAGAAGATTTAATGACCCATATTGAGAACGAAAATTTGTGGTAACCAAAACGAACTAAAAGTCAGTTGCTATATTGTGTAATACGCTAACTTTATGGCAATTATAATTCTCAATATTTCATATCAGTTTAGATAGAAATAACCATAGAGTTGTACCAAACATGTAAATGTACTTTATACTTACGTTTAGATATAAGTTTATGGTTGTTGCTTATATCTATTATTTCTGGAGGGTTGTATTTAACATTTGGACTACCGAGTTTGCGTTTGTAGTGGCCCCAGGCAAAAGCTAAGGTACCCTGTCGTCCACCTTTCTCGTCTAATATGACGCCTGAAAAGAAAACCTACATGTTAGTAGAAAAAGAGACATTTAGTTGTTCACGCCCTACAAGAAAAGAACATGGAAAGATAAAATTAGGATTGATTTTATTTTTCCACCATAAAGATGAGTATGTTTTTTAACAAATAAAGAGAATACAAAATAAGCACAAATTGACAGATACAAAATATACAGAACAAAGCACATATTTTTACAAGACAAGACACAACTAAACAAATGAAGCACAGACTATACAAACTAGGAACGGACATAACACAACATATCAGATGCAAGGTAAATGGCACAAGAAAGACCCTGTACACATGCTACAAGGCAAATGACAAAACAAGTATACAAAATAAATTATATTAAGAGAATACAAAGAGAGTTATACAATATAGAGTACAAGACAATGTAGAAAAAAACCCATTTACTCCTACTTGTTATACCTTAGACAGACCAAGATAAAACGTTTAGTGTAAATGGACATGTTTAAACAGATACCAATCCCTTGTGCAGATACAAATCCCTTACTACGAAAACGAAAATATAAGGAACTCTATATTTGCGTAACAGTAAACAGGAGCGATAAATGTGCCAACGGCTACATAGTAATGTTTTGTTTACGGTATTATATACGTTCTACACGGTTAATCTGGAAAGGAACAAAAAGTTCGACATAACAATTGAAATAAAGATAACCATATGTCGTATGACTTACATGTAAGAATTTGTGGTCAAAGACATAATCACACAATTTGTGGCCTTATGTAGTCGTATCTATACTAAAGTGTAAAAGACGCATTATTACCATCTTGCCTTGTGAAAGTGTTCCCATAACTTACTTAAAACTGGAACTAATCTCACCAATAGTGAATGATTTAGCTCATTGTCATCTAAAATATTACGGAAACCTGTAAGTAAGCCAACTATCTTCTGTTTTCTGTTTAATGACAAATACTTTGTTAAAAATTTTCTTTAAATAAGATACACGATCGTAGTAGCCAATGGACCACAAATTGACGGTAATCGCACCTATTTCATTTAGTCCTCTTATTGTAGAAGCCAAAAAATGTAAAAGCTAATCTATCGGCTATTTGAATAATATATTTGAAAAAGAAAAAAGTACTACATGTATCTAGTCTGGTACCTAGTGCGATAGATAAAGTAGTAGATGGTTCAGATAAGCAGGTAAAGTAAGTCATGCTGAATACAATAAAAATGTCTGCATGTGAAGAGAGAAAATAAAGCAACTTAAATGTCCTCAAAGAATCTGATAATTACATTATAAACGCAGTTGATATAAACCTAATTATATCTTTTTATAAGAAACAATTCAAAGATCCTCGTTGTCAACAATTCCCTGGAATGCTCAAATAACTTTCATTATTTTTTATACATTTCCAGCAAGTTAAAAGGAAAAGCGTATCTGGTAGTAATTAGATCAAGTAAACGATGTCTTTGGAAGGAATCTAAATCTCAACGGTCTTTTAGACGTGTGAAACCGTCTATAATTGTCATTTTCAAAGTGATTTACACCAGGAAATTCGCAACTAATGCTACAAAAATGATCTATGTAAACCACAGTTTCTTCCCTATTATTGTTTTTATGTTTTAGACTTTATGACTATGGTAATTATCTGCATTTAGAATCGAAGAGACCAATCCCATTGTCGCAAAACGTTTTATTTAACTAGAAATATATGTCTTTAAAAAAACTTCTTAAAAAAATGAAGTAATCATTTAGAATGAAGGAAAAGAGATATTAATAATCTTTAAAAAATATCAGTAAGAGTTTTACAAATATCAGAATTGAACATTCACATATAGCAACAATAACAACGACAATAACAATCGTGCAGTTATCTAAGTTCTAGAAGTGGCTATAGTGATATCATTATGTTAATGTTTCCAAGTTTCTCATAAAAGTTCCACTTGAGAAGAAAAAAGAAAACGAATGTTAAAGCCCAAATATCTTGTAAACCTTGTTTAATGATTATGTCATAACAAAAGAATTATTTTCATCTCCTTATCAAACACAAAACAGTATAATATTGTGCTGCATGCACGATGTCTAGAATTGTGGCTTATGACAAATGTTACTGAAAACACCATTGCAAACGCTCTTGACTTTAAATATTAATGTTAGATCACCCAAATCTGTCTTGATAGAATAAAACTTTCTCTTTGCACGTAAACAATCACATATTGCCTTTATTTTCTCGGAAGATATATCGCTACTCTTTCGTTATCTGTCTTACAAAATAAACGTGCGACTGCTTGTTTTCTGCAACGGAATGGAAACTTTACATTGACTTCACACAATTCTCAAAGGCGATGATTTTGTCTGTACAATACAAAGCCTTTATTTAACCAAATTGCAAGAAACAAAATTTATTTATATCTAGTTTTATTTATGAAAATCATTGTAGAATTGCACAGTTCTCTAAAATAGCATTTTATCACAGCTGGAGCAGTTTAAAATGAAGAAAGACGGAGCATTTTACTTGTGCATATGGTTCAATATTAATCAGATATATGAAATATGGCCATAAACTTTCACGAAACAGAAATTCAAAAATTAAAAAATAGAAAACATTTACAAAATATATAAGTTGGCAATTGTTAAAAGTGATTTAAATATTCAAACCCCTAAAAGGTTTTCAGACAATAACTTAAATAAATACATGTTATCCGACGGGATGATAAAAGTCTCCAATGCACTTTAAACTGGCATTTTATTGAAGTTGTTTACGTTCTTTGCCAAAACATAAATAGAATTTGCATAAATGAACAAGACATTCACACATATTCACCAACATATGTTGTAATAGGCAAAGTTAATCCAATTCTAATACGCAGATGTATAAGATCTAAAGACAAGCATGAATATGACGGCAAAAATCTGTTTAAACAAAAGAAGTAGATTTTCATCAAGTGATTCAAAATTCCGTAGAGCTTGGTCAATATCCATACCTACTGATATAACTGCTTCTAAGTTAAAAACGAAGTCATCTTGAATGTTTGAACTACATGTACAATATTTATAAGGATATGAACCATTTACCTCCTGGCAAATTGCTCTCTGATCACGATCTACCTCATTCGCTATTCAGTAAATAAATGTTCATTTGCACTTCTTAGAAAAATTGATAAATGGTTAAGACAAAATTGAAAGTTGGTCAATGTAATATGAAAATTGCTTTGATCTGCTCTACTCGCTATTTAGTTAATATGTATTTAGTACATTGTAGCACACCTTCGGACAATTAATGGTACTGTCCAAATTAAGATATGAAAATATCTATTTAACTACTTTTAATTAGTGGAATATGAGTTAATCTAATTAAGATACATTGCAGAGAATATATATATTCGGATTGTCATGTACATCTGTACGTTTGGTCTGTGATGGATTGCGTTTAATCGCACGATGACATCGAAGAAAATGAAGTGTTTCTGTAGCAGAAAATGCCGATCCACTTAGCAGAACGTGATTAGAAAGCAAGTATATGAAGGACTGATCATGATCAGCGGTGATCGTAAAAGGCAAACTCACTTCCCGTAGGGTGAGAGTTGATTTTGTTGAAATGTCCTAATTGTCGCCTTTGTTATAGTGATATATTATAAACTTAAGATATAAACCATGTTTTAGACGTTTATGACCTAATATGACTAAAAATGATTAAAACAATAGTGTCACAATATATTTCGGTACCAAATATTCATGCGATGCGTTACGTTTCTGCGACTTAAGAGAAAAAGTCTCGAATGTATTGATCATGAATGTAAGTTTCTTGGACCCTCCGAATCGATCTGCATAACAACATTGCTCGGTAAATTTTGCAATAGTCCCTCGTGTATCATGTAGGTGCTTTACACCCAAGAGTTTGATAGATTGAATGACATATTGACGTCTAACATAATCATCTTCGAATTTGCAGGATATTAAATCATAGGGGAAGGTTTTTATTGATAATGTTTGCATATTCAATAGATAATATGATAGCCGATCACTCTTACGTTACCACAGAATTTATTTTATTACTATGCACTTGGTACAATACTCTAGATAAGAGTAATATACAAATGTAGTTCGATCCTGGGTTAAAGAACAATGTATTATGTCAAGCTGACCTGGAATGGTCCTTGGTAGGAACTGGATAGAATATCCCTACTACTTATGAAAGTTGATTGCCATTATTGATTTTGTAAAGTGTCATATTGCTTGGTGAATGATCTTAGATATATGGAATGGTCATTCATAAGTAGTTATTGGAAGAATAAATACAGGTCATCAACCATAATAGCGTGGATTACTGTGAATCAGAACTATAATCCTGAATTACATGTATATTTTAAGGTTAACTCGCCAAAAAATCTAGTATTTCCATAGAACTCTTGGTTAAAAGATATGTACTTTCGCCAGTTTTTATTGGAGCTGTATCAGATTTGGCGCCAAACATTGCCCGCATCCGTCTGGCCATAATATTACATCAACAGGTCTGTAACCTAGAATCAAGACAATTGTCGGCAACACAGTATCATCAACCATTCACATAAGTAAGACAAATGACAACATTTACCCAATTTAAATGACACCATATAAAATGGCACTGCGAGCGTACTTTAATTAAAATTTAGAGCGCCTTGGTGTAGAGGTACAGTTTCGGATTCCTAATTCGAAGGTCATAGGTTCGAATCACGCCTGCGGCACTCGACAACAACCTACTCATTTATTTTACGCGAGTATTTGTCAGAACTCCAGGAAGCAGTTATCGAAAGTAGAAAGTATAAGTTGCAAAATCCTATTCTACAACCGAATTAAAAAAAGTAAGAGAGAAAATGCAGCAACTTAAATGTCCTCAGGATTTACACAAAAGGTCTAATAAATACATTACGAAGCAGTTGATGTTAACCTTATATCTTTTAATATTCATTTTTAATTTATACATATATGAATGTCCTCTATCATTATTTGCAATTTGAAGGAATTACCTTCAGTACTTTTCTCGTCATGCTCAAGACAATGTAATGAAGGTACAGTTAAGGTTCTTAGGTACTGCACTTCCCCTCATTGTGCTCTATCACTGAATTAAGTTTCAAGATATCCCTTCAGTACTTTTAGAGTTATGCTCCGGACAAAAAATCAAGAACATGTAACAAAAGGGAATGATTTGAAAATTAGACAAGGTAGATATATCTTGCTTGGGCACTGCACTTTCTCTCATTGTGCTCTATTACTGTGTCAAATTTCAAGGAATTCCCTTAAGTGCTTTTGGAGTTATACTCCGGACAAGAAAAATCAAGAAAATGTAACAAAGGGGAATTATTGAAAAATTCGGCAAGGTAGAGTTATGGTTCTTGAGTGCTGCACTTCCTCTCAATGTCCTACATGTATGTCTGTGGGTAAAGTTTAAATTAAATCCCTTGAATACTTTTGGAGCTATGCTCCAGACAAACGTGTGACGGACGCACGGATGGACGCGCGGACGAAAGGACGGAGCCCATTATCATATCCCCTCCAATAAAGCGGGGGGATGATAAAATATATGGCTTTTCTTTAAAAAAATTACGTTCAGAAACGTATTTCTTGTCTAGAACGGTTGTCAATAACATGCCAACTGGACTCACGTGTCTTTCCACAAGAGACTGGCAGCACTTACGCTCGCTCACAAAAGAATTACAACTGCAAGGTTAAGAGGTCAAGTTATTGAAGTCAGTATCCTTTCACATAGAAGCCAGCGTGGTCGTAACGAGAGGAAATAGCTATGATCGCTATCTTGTGTAGACTGGTTTTAAAAAGAGACACGCGATAAACTTAAACTGATACGATGGTGTAACTCTGCTATACCTACTTATTCATGAAAGCCAACAACTGTTTTAGTGCTAATATCCTAAACTTAAAGAACTTCAGTTAATAACAAGATTATTTAAATAGGGTAGGTATTTTAAATTTGTTAAGAATACGAGCATGTCTCAAAGGAAGTCTACTTCTTTTACGTATACACCGCCTATATCACCACAGCTCTGTCGGCTCCTTTACTTATTGATTATAAATTGCAATCAGGATAAAGTGAGTGTTAGAAAAGTGCAAATATATGTATTTAGATGAATAAAAATCTCGTTAATGTTATTTTTATGACTTTCTGGAGGATATGGTAATGGTCTCTGTTCATCAGTCCGTCCGCACGCATGATGGGTACCTTGGGTGGTAGGAGGTGTGGCCTAAGACAATAGAAATATATTGTCTTCATTCCGTCTTTTGTCCCTTAAGTGGTCATTCTTTTGTTACTTAAGTGGTCACTCTATTGTTCGAGAACAATGGAAATACCACCTAATAACACCTTTGTATGAGTGTCCGTCCGTCCAATATTCTTGTCCGGGCTACTTCTAAGGAACGACTAACTTGAAATTTCACGGACTGCTTTCCAAATAACAGGAGATGCACATATTATTATCAGCGCGTTCAAGTTCAAATTTAGTTTTTTCAAGGAGTTACTGCCCTTTGTTTTTTTATAAACCTTCATGTTTATGCTTTTTCTCAGCCGCAACAGGCGGGGATTTCAATACATTTTCTAACAAGAGGAGATGCGCAGATTGCAAATGTGTTTCGGTTCAATGTGTTTCTTCATACTGAATTTTGGTCATTTCATTATAATTATGTACCTATAGTAAATGTAACACTTTTGTGCATTCTTGTCCGCGCTCTTTCTCAGTTACCACTGACTTGAACGCAGTGGAACTTCATAGACTACTTCACTATTAAGAGGAGATGTGCATACCATCAGCACGTTCCTCTCTCTCTCTCTCTCCGCGTTCACGTTCTACTCCCTCTATTCGGCCACAGCAATGAACGAACCTTTCAGTAAGTCTTTTTGAGCTCCTCCCTCTTGTCATACAACTTCTTTTCCATGGTGGTACAGCTGGCCATATACTTTTTACTATACACACAGATCAAAGAGGGGAAATATTTGAAGTAAATGTTATGCTGTTTGGTCTTAAGACTCCACGTGCATTTCGGTGATGAGGTCGGCTTCAATTTTTTCATACATATTGGCATTGAGCCTGTTGTGTCTTGTGCGAAGCTTGAATAGAGAGACTTGTTTTCATCTGTGTAGTGGATAACAGTAATCTTTTCGCGTCTTCGCTCTTTTAAGTGTCGTAATCACCGTGAGCATTTCTCCATAAGTGACTCCATCGAGTGGCTGATCGCCTTGAGCTCCCCGTTTTGCCAATTGCTCTGCAATCTCATTGCCATGAGACACTCTCCGCTTCACGTTGAGCAAGTTCTGTGGCAAGGGATGGCTATTTGGCATTAGCAAAGGCTTCCGGGAAGAATAGAGCATCTGTTCGACTGACCACATGATGCCAGTCCTATTTTGACACAGTAATATGATGCGTCAGTTTCGAAAGCGACATTGAGAAGCGTGCGAGGTCTGGCAAAGTCATTTTGAGTAACTGGTAATGGATGACCAAAGTAATGACGATATTTTAAAAGGATGGACATGGGATAACTTAAGTGACACAATATTCTCATTAAATACTGAATTATTCAAACCAATGTCACGGCAATTCGATTAAAACTTTTAGAAAGAATATCCAGACAAGAAAAATGAGACAGAAGGACATTCTGTAGACTGTCTCTCTCTGATGAAATAAGGTGTCATCTAACATAACTACTTTAGACTACTACTCTTCCCCCATAAAACAAAATTCTCAAAAAATTCTAATCCGATCTGTTAAGTACAGCCCACAAATCAAAGATGACGTCATGTTCCATATTCTATATCGAAAGCTGTTTCCAACTTTTCAAAAGAACGCCAATACTTCTTGTTAACACTTGGATCATAAAACTTCTTGTTTAATACTTCATTGAGAAACAAATATCAGAGAATGTTCAAGCATTGAAATTTGAAGAGCTTTTAATTGTAAAGATGTCTAAATCATTAGTTGTCAAGTTAAATGACTTTCAGTAGCGGTATTTGATTATAGTGTACAATGCATAACCAGTCTGGTCAAGAATAAAGCTAAAGAAATGGAAAGAGATGACTTTGAAAAATGAGACCAGAGACTTAATTATCACTGTCCGTCACCGATACATCATCAAACACGTGGGCAAGTATATCAAGCAGGAAACTGTATAACTAGACAACTATAAAAGCCATTGCCTTGCGATCTACGGGCTAGAGACATATGGAATGGTCTACGGAAAATAAGAAAATGGAAAACGCTTGATTGTTTGACCAGCCATAATTGATTTAGTCACGATGCGTGGAGTTTTTGTAAGGAAATATAATGATTTACCAACATATTGCTTTAGATCAGTATCTTCTTCCTGGAGATGCTTAAAGTTGGCGTGAGACGGAAAGATCTGTTACACTCAATATTCAATAAGCATAAAACAAATGCAGATATTATATCGATGATCGAGAACTAAACTGATGAATGCAAAATTTATGTATTAGAAAACTGAATAAAAAGTATTTGATATATACCAAACAGACAAAACTAAGTACACCGAATTGATCGCTGTAGCATAAAGAACAAAGAGATGCTTTACTTGTCTGACACAGAGCAATATCCTGATTACCAGGACAGACAAGGTGTCAGAAGTTCGGGAAACAAAGCGTAATAAATATATCCACTGAAGATTAACATATTCATAGTTTGAAAGCACTGTCACTCTTTCTTGCAAATAAATCAACCGCAAAGCAAATAATTCTTCTTTTGAGACGGACATACTACGATCATTGCGTGTTATCATACTTTTGCAGACAAACATTAGAAAGAAATTATTTTTTGTCTGGTATAAAAAAAGATAGCAATATCTGTGAAAGCATCTTACTAAGATAAAACCGAAAAGTATATTAATTATATAAGCTGGTTAACATGTATATAGGGGCTATTTACTGTTATGTAATGCAGAACAGAATTAACATTCCCTTAAAGTCCCACTAGCATGTTGTTTTTATATTACAAATTAATGTATCTTACCCGCGAAACTGGCCGTGAAGTTTTCAAAAGTTTCCAAATGTTGTTCGAAATTGAAAGTACACCCTGCTTTTTTTTGATATTGCAAGAAAAGGCTGCCTAACTTAGTTTTTCGTGTAGAATCGACAAAAATATGAAGAAATGTTTAGACTAACATCGTTTTAGACTAAAAGAACACAATTCTATATACGTTTCCATCAAATTTAATGTCTATTTATGAGTATCTAAGGTGCTAATGGGACTTTAAAATATTTACTGATGAGGCGAATGCGCTATTTAAAGCGTTTTATTCACTATTCGATGTTGACGCATACTATTTTATTTAAAAATGTCACAAACTGGCAACACATCAGACACTACGGCCTCCTTGAATGACAATAATGACCATCCAGATATAATTTTCATCTTTACAAAGGAGACGCACAAATGGGACAAAACTCGCGATTTGAGTAAATGAGGTTGCATATTTATCGGTTGCATTTAAAACAAAGATAAATTTTGACTTATTTCATTACTGACAATAGCGTTCTACATGTATATCATTACAGTTCCTGAAAAGAAACTATACGTAAGCCATCTGTACAACAAACAAAAATCATTGCAGTAGACATTTTATCCAAAAAAGTAAGGTATGCAAGCAAAAGTAAAGTAAAGCAACGCATTTTCCGGTACAATAAAGGTAGCATAACATTTTTATACTTATTTCAGCACAAATTACTTTCTTGTGGGTTTATTATGCCCCTATTCGAAGAAGCTTTGCACATGTCGGTCGGTCGGTAGAAAATGGTTTCCGGACGATAACTGAAGAACCCTTTGACATAAAATCCTCAAACTTGGTGTGCAAGTTGGTCATCACAAGTAAATAATGTCTATTGATTTTGAGGTCAGTAGATTAAAGGTCAAGGTGAAAGATACCCGGAATTGTAAAACAGTTTCCGGACGAAAACTCGAGAACGCGTAGGCCTATCATCTTGAAACTTGGTGTGGAGGTTGAACTTGACCAACAGATCACCCCTATTGAGATCAGTAGGTCAAAGGTCAAGGCCACGAACTTCGATTTATTTGCCACATGAATTAAGAAAAACATTGGCCAATTTTTTAAGGCGAACAATTCTTTTTTGTAAGGCCAACAATTGTTGTTCTTTTAAAGGCCAATTTTTTTTTCATGCCACATCTACAAAATGTATTTCTTTTTCCACATTACTGATTACATCAAGGGGGCATATATGTTTTACAAACAGCTTTAGTGATAGTTTATTTGAAATTTGCACTGTACTTCATGTTCTTTGTATGTATATGTTGTCAATTAGGTTAGGCTTTCATTGCCACATTTGCAAAGTTTCTTGGAAATTGGAGGTGTAGTAAATACATTGTATGCTCAGTCTAATAGTCTGTTTGTTTGCATGGTCTCCATTTTGCTACACTTTAAGTCTGCTTTACTGATCAGGTACATTATATCAAACCGTCGTGTTTTAAAACAACACACAATTTTACTGAATATAAACAACAAACACATTAACCTCAGAAACTCTTACGTTGTATTCAGAAAAAAACAAATCAATTAAAAGAGTCTGGAATTCAGATCAACCAATTGCATCTTTCAGAAATATTAATGTATTACCTAATACTATAAAGAAGGTGAAAACCTACATCTATAAATATCTTTGCACTATGGTAAAACTGTACAAATGTAACTCCTGCAACCTCATAAATTATCGACCAATCTCAAGGGACTTCCTAGGCAGTTTATAGTGACATCTTTATTTGTATCTATTTTAACCTTGTGTTCAGAAGTTTAACTTTGGTCTTTGCAATTTGAAAGTCCGATCGCAGTATTTATGTAACGTTTATGTTAACCTTAAGTAAGGAAATGAACTAAATTTTGATACGTTGCTCGTCTTTAAAAACTATACCCAAGAGTAAAGAGTTTGATAAAATGGGTTTAAATTGAAGTTATTTTAAATTCCTATTGATCTGACGGATTACTTTTGATCTTAACTATATGTCCAATTTTTACGAAAGACCGATGGTGACATTTCAACTTTCAATATTTAACGATTTTAACTCCACGATTTGACGATTTCAACTTCACGAATTCACGATTTCACGATTTAACTTCACGAATAAACGATTTCAGGAATTCACGATTTCACGAATTTAACTTCCTGATGTCACGATTTCACTTTTTCAAACTCACGATGTCACAAATTCAATATTTCACGAATGCACGAATTCCCGAATTACGATTTCACAAATTCAACTTCCTGATTTCGCAATTTCTCGATTTCAACTTCACGATTTCATTATTTAAATATTTCACGAATGTTTGACCTTCTCCTGCACTTGATTTAACACTTGAAGTAAATATATCTACATTGTTTAAACACTGTTCTTGTAATTTTTACCAATGACCTTTTCACATATTCAAATTAAACACATTGGATAAGTTGGATCACATTGTTTACAATCCAAATAGAACATTGGCCAATAAAGATTGGATCACATTGTTTACAATCCAACATATTTTGTGAACATGGATTAATAGAAACTCAGTAAGATTGATGAAAGTGACATTATGCGCATACCGTTTTTGAAAAGTTTTATTAAAGTAATTTTCGGTTGCTGTGCATTTAAATTTAACAAAGATAATGCCAATAGATTGAAGTGGTGCTTAGAAATAAAAAAAAGGACTAATAAAAAATAGTCCTTTGTTATTGGTTGTTGGTAGAGATTCGGAGTGGAAGGGAAGCCCCCCTCTATGGGGGGGTTTTTTTTTAAATGACTCTCCCAGTCAAAATTGGAAAATTATACTTGGAAAGTACGTACATACTGGTAGTAAGAGTGGTACATTAAGCTAGAAACTTTTTTTCTCTGCCCTTTCGTACACTCACCTATTTCAGCTGAAGATTGATTAAAAACGCATGGGTTGTAATTTATTATCTCATTTGATATAATGTCAAATAATCTTCGTAATAATGTGTTATAAATATTACTTAATAGATCCTACCTTACACGAATGGCGGTTGAATTTTTGATGACGAACACTTATGTCAGCTTTACCTGTGGTAGGTTCGTTAACGTTTTAATTTTGATAGAATCTACAAAATAGTTATTGACGGATATACGCTTAGTTGAATAAGCAAATGTTTATATACTTTAATTGGTTGGCAGAAATTTGTACTATTCTTTTGGGAAATCTCAGCAAAAGTGAGCAGACGATAAAGTATTTCCTGCTCAGTCTAAACGTACTCATTACATATCGAACCATTTATATCCAAAGAAATATTTAACTAGTGGAAGTGCACATATATAATCATCATCACATAATGTTTCTGCGCACTTATCTCTGTTTTCCGGATAGATGTCTATCAGTGTTACGTGAAATGATTCTTTATCATCAAAGTTACTTTGGTTCAAATTATTAACCATTGCTTCGGGGTTATATATTAGTTTGATAGAAAGTGTTGCAATTATATGAGCCGGTGGCTTCTAAGGGTTATAGGTTATTGAAAATTAAGATATTCCTTTAGCCTGCTAAATCTTTCTAATGAAAAAGTCTATTTTCAAATTAAGACAGTACCATTAACTGTTTGTAGGGGTGCGCATTGCAATTTACTGGCAAATATAAACAGTGCAGATCAAAGATTTGCAATTTCATCAATACTCTGGTCGCAAAGATATTAGTTGATTCCGACAGGGCAAAAATCAAGATTGTAAGAAGCCTGAATAACCGAATATTAAAACAAAGATTTTGCCAAATTGAATGATGATTATGGTAATCTAGTGAAAATATATTAGAATGCACTGCAAACGACGAGTTCAAAAGAGCTGAAGTAATTGGAAAATAACTGAAAAGCCTGCAGTCATTATCCTGACAAAGTAAATGTGCTGAGACGATAGTTTAAGAGGGTTTATGCTTACTTTTGGCCATTATTAGGACACATATTCATTAACAGCAGAAAGGAAATCAATAGATCCTCCATAACGTACTGATTCCAAAACTGAATTTGACAGCTGCTTGGTCAATAAAGTTTCCCTGAAGTTAATTTACACGCATGGTATAGTATATTCACTTCAAAGAAAGAGCGCGCACAATCTTTAAGAATTAACCATTTGAAGAGGCGTTTACATAAGTAACAGGATTGGGATAGTATTTAATCAAATATTTTGCCCAAATGCAATTTGTATGACGCTTTTATATAATTGCGTCTAGAAATAGCTTGGAAAATATGAGACTCCATAAACAATAAATGTATTTTACAGTGGCTGAAGTTAGTGCCTTGTCTGTTGCCTTAAACACAGTAACATGATGCGTTGATGAGTGTTGTGTTATTCTACGTTTACACATTTTCATTTGTTCCTCTGCACCCTTTTCCAAGCCTAAATATCCCGAATATACAATAAAGCGTTACCCAAAGCCTGAAAATGGGCATTTACAAAATGTAAATATTAAGCATCTTACTCTTTTTTTCCATCATGTTCGGACTCAGAACTGGAAATTATTATATGGAGATTCTTTGACTATATTTCCTTTGTATTTAAAGGTTGTAGTTTTCACAGAATATGGTTTCAAGCTGGCTGTAACCTGCAGTTTGTCGATTGTTTTACTCTGACTTTGGCTGGCAAGTTTGAACAAACAATGAAATGAAAAGGCATACAATGTATAACGGAATTATTTTACATGTAACAATACAGAAGAGGGATTTGCAAATGTTTACTTCGTTTTGTGATAGCAATTAATTTAAAGGGACATACCCTATAACTGATGCCAAACTAAACAACCCCCAAAACATAAATGATAGAATCTTTGGAAGTATTTTAACTTAACCTAAAAGTTTCAGCTATGCATTCCCGTAAACCATTCAATAATCTATTTAGAGTAGTTGTTGTACAATTACTGGGTGGATGCCATTTATTACAGAAATTCTCTATATTGATTAATTGTGGTAAAATGGGGCATTTTTCGCCATAGGTTCTTTGAAATTGTATTTATTTATCATTTTACGTTCATTGAACACATAATCTATGTTTCGAGAATATAATATGCTAGATGTAGGGAGTGTCTCTTTAATGAATATATGAGTAAGTCTTGCACTAATTTGTGGCAAATGTACAACAATTATGTATGTGGTGTCAAATTATTGAAACCAAAATTAAATTAAATGTAGAAAGATTTTGACTATTTTGGTGTTGAAGACTTTCTTTTTCTTTTGGATTTTTAACTGCACACATTATACCATTAGTAGTCGCTCATCCGCGCTATGCAATATAATCATATTTTCCTTCATTATTTCAATACAATAATATCGATTAAAACCTTTGTACAGAATTATGACGCTATTTTCTGGCCATTTTTGCCATTTAGAAATCCTACAGGAAAGACCAATGAAAACATTACCGATCTTGTTTTGTTAATATCTCCTGGGATGGCGGTGTCCTACTGCAGTGTATTAATTTGGTGGAATATGACGTAGGTCAGGCAAGCAATGCTTACATGTATCTAGTGATATTAAAGCCGTGAAGCAATGCTGTTATACTTCTGATAGATATGGTTAACAGTGTGTGATACAAAAATGTATGATATGAAATATCTTTTTCTTTTACTGAAACAGCTGAATATGAGGTATGCGCAGAAGTAAAGTAGACTTTTAACCCCAAATACATTGGAGGCAAGTACAAACTAGTCAAGAGAGAAAGTCTTAAATTGAAAATGTTGGAGGTATCTTTAAAAAAATACTACTTTCTAGGCTAATCCTAGAAAAGCACATTGGTTTGACACAGCATATCATTCATTTCGCTGGTATCAGAGGAATGGACTGAGAATCGTAAACAAATAATAAAACAAGACATCGCTAGGAGGTTCTGTTCATGTTAGAAAGCAGGAGAAAGATTTTGTTAACAAAAGTCAATTAAATGTTGCCGTGCAATCTGACAGTAATAAAGAAAATAAACAGATTACATGCTGTAGGAAATATTTTTGGTGCATGCACAGGAGTGACAATATACGGGCTGTCGGGTCGATGAAATGTTAATAAAATTAGATTGTAGGAACACCTGAAAAGTTTCAGTATTAGCAGAGACGGCTGTCTCCCCAAACTTCATTCAATTGTGTTATTTTAACAAATGTGTATGCTAATTTCCTTATTGCTCTTTCCTGTAGGACTTCTTTAAGACCAAAATAGCAAGAACAAGGGCGCTGTACATTTGCACTGCGGGAAAATATGACAATATTTTGACAATATAACTGCACATTGTATCATAAAATATCTTAAAACAGCGGAAAATGTGACGACCAAAGAGAAGATTAAAGGCTACAGTAAAAAGAATGCATCTCAAATGCTATGAACAAAATTCTGCACAAATTGTTTTGTTAATATCCCTTGGGAAGTCGGGTTCTTTTTGTAGTGTATTATTTTTTCAGAAGATTTTGTAAATACGAAGACCAGGCAGAATGTATTGAAGAAGATAATTTAGGATTTCTTAGAACACTGAACGAATATTAAGAAATATTGAAAGTAATTGATTTTGAAAAAAGACCAATTCGGTAGGAACCGTGAAGTTCTGCTGATTCACATGACTACTAAACATTGTAAACCGTTTCTAATATGCATTTAATTTGAAAAAGTTAGAGGTTTGGAACAAAGGCAAGATTCCGCTACGAAACAGGATCCCAACCAATCATCCGTTTGCATTGCCATTGCCGCGTTTTGAAAAGCCATTAGAATGCAAGATTAAATTCAAATATTTAATCAGACGTTATTTTAGAGAGGCTGCGTCTGACATCATTAGGGCAGTCTTTTTTATATTAACGATAGATGATTACGCTAATCACAGTCAATTTGAACATAATATTAATAATAATAATTGCAACAACAACAACAACAACAAAAATAACAACAACAACAACAACAATAATAATGGTAACAGTAATAATAACAATAATATAAATAAAAATAACAGTAATAATAAAAGCAACAACAACAAAAATAAAAATAATTATTATTCAAAATGAGAAAATAAAAAACATCAACAAATATAATCATAACCACATTAAAAGCAATATCACTGTTATCGTATCATGATAACCATCCTTATAATTATTGGATAAACCTTGTTCATTATAAAATCTGTAGGCTAAATTATATTGTATGCACCAGATACTAGTATGACTATGTTATCTACCTAATAAAATGTTCTAGAGGATAGGACAATTATGCATCGTCCTTATTGATTGTCCATATTAATACATTGAGTGGAAATCAATTAAAGGGATGGATTTAACTGAAAAGAAAAAAGTACGTCTTTGCTTATTCTTTGTTTAAATAACTTTTTGTCTTGACCATGTACACTTCTGTGAACTGAATTGAAAATTATCGTGAATTTCATTAACTTGTAATCTTCTTGGTTTTAAAAGTCATAGTTTTGTATGATACGAATCTTTATGCATGTAAATGTTTAATAGTTTCTCTCACTTTTTTTTTATAACCACCGCTTGTATAAAAGAAAGATTTTCGCCCCGTCAACTTCGAAAAACATAAAATCAAATCATTGTCAAATTTAGGTCATTAAGAATCCTGGGGTGGCATGATGTGGTGTTACCAGGCAAGTTGATGTTACACTTAGAAGTGTTAGTGTATAAAGGGCCCCGGAGCGGAGCTAAAACGATAGTGGTAGATTAAATTGAATTGTGGAAAATGTCAGAATTAATTTACTGAAAGTTAAAACATTTCTAAACTAATGAAAAGCACAAAGAATCAGTCAAGTCTTCCGAAAACGGTATCATAATACAATTGTGGTTGTTTTGAACTTTGGTTTAAAATGGTATTTTTAATAATTATGATTGCATAAGTATGTGTCTATGAGCGCCGCCTGGCCAATGTTGATTTTCAGATGTCATATGTAACAGTAGCATGCATTCAATGCAACTGGCGCGTTTTGAGCAAAATACATTGAACTGCGCTTAATACAATCGACGGTTTGCGAATGACCAAATCTTGAAAAAAAGAAACACCGGCGAGTAGCCAACTCAAAGAAAACAAAATCGAGAAACCACATTTTCCATACAGAAAAAACAAGAACGGAACTACGCTATTGGGAATATTTCATCGATGCAAATTATAGCCAAGGGCCTCGTAAAATTGACCTTCCTGTTTTCGAGCCAAATGCTTGAATATATTTGTCTATCGATTCGTCTAAGAGATAATAAAAATCCTCTATTTACTTTTATAATGCTGAAATACAACTTCTAAAAGCTTTTACCTTTGAAAGATAAAATATGATCTGTAAGTTTCACTTTTATATATTTATGTCTATACTTTTATAACAGTACTTGGATTTGCACTTTATGATGAAATGTCTGGGGAAAAAGATAGCTCTACCAATTTAAAATCTCGAATGCTGCGTCCATGAATCATAGGATAAGATGTAAAGATAAGATTTCCTTAAATCGACAAGACCTTATACAGACAAGTTAAGCTCGGATGAGCCTTTTTTACTTAGATACATCAAAATGGCCATAATTGAATTACGGACCAGGTAAAGACTAAAGCTAAAACACAGTGGATCCTTTAAAAAAATTAAAAGATGAGTTAGACACAAAGAAGATACACCTATTAGAAAGAGTCCTATGTTCGTTTGTCAGTGAGAAAAAATCAGTTTTGTCACAGACGAAAATGTGCAAGTGAACACAAAATCTTAAGATTCTTTAGTCAATTATAATGCTAAACATACGAGAGGATTTAAAACACATTATCATTGTGTATATTGTGTATGACTGGTTTGCTGTGTCATATGCATGATGAATGACATAATAACAACATAACAATAACGATGCCAGAACGCTTAAAACGTCCTCTCGTTGGGATACAGGTCCCGAAATATAAAAATAACTCATTTGTGAACTTTGAAGCTAGAATTGCCACTTTTCTAACACTTTTATAATGTGAAAAAAATATACAGAGGTATATCATTTAAAATTCAGTTGACAAATCGTATGTGAATATGATATCATAGTTTCTTGGACATTATCTACTTTTTCTGTCAGCCCAAACTTCACAAAATGTCACAGTGACATGCGTCAGAACTCAAAATTTAGAATGCGGATTTATTTTAATTACTCGCGTTTCGTTAAATATTAATAACCTAATTTTCAAACTTCTATAAAATGCTACTTAATTTTATTTTTTCCTGTATGTAAAACTGTTAGTGAACTAAATTGAGCATAGGGTTAGTCCAAAACATTATTAGCTGAAGTTTCCTTAATTAAGGAAGCTAGGATAAACATGAATATCGTTGCTTAAATTCGCCTTTAATGGTCGTTAAGTAAGTGGAGTTGCAAATTGAATTGACAGCCGCCTGACGTCTCGGTAGTGGAATGACTGACAAATACTAATGGGTTTAAATGGCAATCTATTCACTTCGGCGGTAAACTGCCACACAAGGATGCAATAAAACCTAGAAACTTGCTTATTTAAGCTTTAGAAATGAACTCCCTGCAGTTAAATATAACCAGAATGCGCAATTCATTCGAGAGCTGTCATATAAGTGTATACACAGCGTGCGGATTGACAGTTCACCAAATCTTAAGCTTTTGTTTTGCTGTTACTCTGAGAGTAAGAGATTTAAGATTAAAGAAGTGTTTACCATGTTTACTTTTACTGAGTTAAATCATCCTTGTCCGACATCAACTGTTATCAAAAGACAGTGTTTTTTGTATTCTCTATAAAGTATAAAGCATGAATGTAATATATTCATTTCAAAAGAACTGTGCATTTGGTCTTTCTGGTCTTTCTTTATGTTTAAAATTACATTTACACTTTCAATACATACTCGCAATAGAACAATAAAATAACGGATATCACACGATTATGAAAACAATGTTGAGGTATACATTTTTCATAATTGTTTTTGCAAAATCATGTCGAGAAGAACGGATAAACAGCGCCTTCTTTCCAGTTTCTTAACAACATTTTGAAAAATCTTCCTAGTATATAATGTGCATCTTAAATCAGGTCATGTCAGCACGTTGTCTAGTTACACCGCAAATGGATATTTGTTATCACGAAAATATCTCTTAATTTTCTAACTAAAGTAAACATTTCGCGAAAGTTACAGTTTTCAGAGATTGTTGAAACTGATGTTTTGTTATTGCTCAATCAGTGCTATTGTTTTGATTCACAGAACAGTATGTTTTTGTACAAAACATATTTTGTTTTGTTTAAACGTCAAGAGAAAATCGTTCGTTTCTGGCTTTCAAGCGTAAAACAAAGGCTTCTCATTCTATAGCTTAAAAGACGACAAAGTTATGACCGGTAAATTGAGTTCGTGAGCGGTAAGAGGGAAATATGTTCTCGATCTCATCCACGGTAGCCTTGATTGGGTCAAATAATGACTTGTCGTCTTTAGATACAGGGAAGATTAGAACTCTTCTCTTGGTTTTGTTCGGACTGCGACTGAGCAGTAAGAATTAATCATTTGCAAGGTCTTGAATTATTTTTGAAAAAAAATCTCAAAACAGTAAATCATTGATACAATTAAAATAAGAATGGGAAATTTAGATAATATACAAAATAATATAAAATATATTCAAAACTTAAGAAAATGTTTGAAACATATTTCTGTTGAAAGCGTTCAGTCTCAACATGAGTTATAAGGCTGGCAATACGTAGTTAAAACACAACTATAAGTTACGCGAACAATACAACTTCAGGTACAGAACTGGCTTTGAAAATGTAAACACGAAATTACAATATTTTGATAGAGTAGTATGAGACACATCGATCGGTAGTTTTACAAATCAGTATACACCCCTAACCCATAATACACATAATATTTAGTGACTTGATAAAATGCTATGATCAAACTATGATCAAAACTCAATATCGTCGTAAACACATTATAAACTCTTTTTCGGAATAAGGACAGTTTCTACTCACATAATAATTGGTTATTGGATACTACACATCTATGAGACGAATTCAATAGTATCGCCTATGATCCTTTCTGAAGGGTAATAAACGTGTGACCATTTGATTATTCAATTATGTTTTGAAGTTAAGTCGCTTATAGCGTCATTTTAAATTTCTCATATGCCTAGATTTAGTCAGGCAAGTTTCTTAGGCTTATGCGACTAAATGTTTTATAAATAATAAACAAAACATAGGTGAAGACTATAGCTCACGAAAAGAAATCCCCACAGTCATGTATTGCCAGAATACGCAGTTCATTCGAGAGCAGTACAAGGAGTTTGTGCATAGTGTGCGGTTGGACATAGCACCTAAGTCCGTAATTATTTATTTCACTACAGTAGGACTCTTATAGTAGAAAATTTAAGAAATATGTTTTTACCGTATGTGCTTTTTATTAGGTATATCCGCGACAAGCATCGGCTGTCCATGACCGAAATCATCCTCGTCCGATATCAACTGTTACCAAAAGAATGTAGCCTTTTTTTCTCTAAATATTCGTAGTAGTGGTAATATGTATTTCTTATTTCTTTTAAATATCATACAAAACAATGGCTATTCTATAGCATATTAATTCAATTTCACAAATTAACAATCATGTTAGGAATATTTTTCGAACAATTACCGATCCATTTCGCATTTAAAATATCTTTCTTGGTGATATAAGAGCTACAAGTAACTTAACAACCCAAGTGCCCATGGGCCTTTAAAATAGACAATAAATGATTGTCTTGAGCATGTAAACATCAACTTGTCATTCATTGGTTGGCGCGTAAATTGATGAAGGTCTCATTTGCAGTATCTGCGCAGCAACAACATTCCAGTATAAAATGTGCATGTTAAATCAGGTCATGTCAGCACGTCGTCTAATAACACCGCAAATGAATATTTGCACTCACGAAAATATCTCTTAATTTTCTTGCTTAAGTGTTCAGATTTTTTGCTGATGTTTTGCTATTGTTCAATCAATGTTTGTGTTTCACAGAACAGCATTTTTTTTCTGCAAAACATCTTTCGTTTTCTTTAACGTCAGTATAAAATCGTTCGTATCTTGCTTTTAAACGTAAAACCGGTGCTTCTCATTCCATTATAGCTTGAAATACGACACAGTTATTACCGGTAAATTGAGTTCGTGAGCGGTAAGAGGGAAGTGTGTTCTCAATCTCATCCACAGTTGCCTTGATTGGGTCAAATAATGGCTTGTCGTCTTTAGATACAGGCAAGATTAGAACTTTTCTCTTTTGAAATATTTTTTCGTACTGTTTAAACTGCAACTAACAGGAAAAATTGACTATTATGCAAAGAGTAAAACTGTTTTTAGTCCTGCTTTTATGACCATTGCAATATCAACGATGAGTATATTTAGACCATGGCTGATATTTGCAATGTACATTTTTTATCATTATATAAATTGACGGTAATGAAATGTCCATGTAGCAATAATGTTTGAACTATGTCCACTTCAATTACAATCAGGTCAAATTAATTTCAGAACAATGACATGGAAATATTCTACTTCTATGGTCAGATCGTGCTAATTAAGTAGTACAGTTACGTAACTTTGAAATTCATATTAATGTCATATAAAATCCATCTCATGTTTTCCATCATTTCACATGTGTGGAACCTGTTTGGCCGTAGTAAAATTGAGGTCAAAGTACGGTCCAAAAAACTGTATCTGAACATTTTGATCTGCTCAAGGTTTTACTACTTACTACAGATGCTTAACAAATATTAATAGGCCATATTTGGTAGACTTGCACATAAGCATTTAGCTATCATGGTATCATGTTGAGGTTTTGTAGATATGTACATGTGAATACATACTTCAAATTATACATTTGAGTACTAACATGACAAAGCATCCCCCGTGAAATGCATCTCATAAAGTCACGTATAATTGAAGCCAATCATGAACTGTACCTAAACGGACCATTATCAGTTCTTAATTAATGTCAAAGAACTGTTGGAAAAGAACTGGTCTAAAACAATAAACGTTCTGAACTATTAATGAATCAAATATATATCTGTCTGTGATATGAAGATAAAAGAATAATAAAAGTCTTTTCATGAACTTTGAACACTTCTAGATGTGGTTGGATCTGGAATTTTTGGAATAAGAAAGACTTTTTGACAAAGATGAAGTCTTTATGACACTCATTTTGCCAACGGTAAGTGGCTTTTATTGTTCAGCTTTAGTGCTGATTTTTTAAGGAACAATTAAACATCTTACTACAACAAAGGAATTGTGTCTAGTGTATTGTCCCATATGTCTGCGACTTTAATAAAAAACGTGTGCTAGCACATGTTTTAGTCGGTATATGTTCTAGCAACAGGTGGATGTGTATTTACATAGAGTATGTCGGATTAGAAAATTGTGATGACATCAACTTTTGTTTGGAGCCCTACTTTAATACCGTTTATAGCTCATTTCTCATGATGTGCTAAGGTGAGCTGTTTCGGTCAACCCTTGACTATCATAACTTGTTCATTTTAATCACATTCTTTAGGTGCTAAAAGCGTTGCATTCATTAGGCATTATTTAACCTAGTGAGAAATACTCCGCTCGAAATGACTGCAATTCGACTATATTCAGAACAGGTCTGAAACAAGGTTTGACAAGATATGGAAATGATACATTGTCACATCAAGTCCAAACATAAGTCAAACTCTTGTTTGACTATAATTTGTCAATCATTTTGTGGAAGTGATCTAGAATTTATTGAACCGTGACCAGGTTGTATCTAGATCACTCCCGGAGAACAATGTTTTGTCATTGTCAGATCAGAGTTTCATGTGATCATGTTCTAGCCTTGATATAGTAAAACTCTATTTGCCATACCTGATCAAACCACGTGTCAACCATAGTCATTATGTATCTTAAATACTGCAAAAACCTGGTCATTGACAATAATCGTACCATGTTTCTACCAAGGTTCTAACATGGTTAGTTCAAGAGATTTTCAGCAGGGAATAATCTCAAAACAGAAAAGCATTAATAAAATTTAAATAAGAAAGGAAACATTAAAAAACAATATACAAAACATATACTAGTATTTAAAGTTAACAGTGAAGAAAATGTTTTAACAAATTCCCCGATGAAAACGTCCGGTCCCAACTTACTTATTTGGCAGATAAACGTAGTAAAAATACACAATTATATGTTACTAGAAAAAATAAACTTCGGAGGTTTGAAAGGTACAGACTGGATTTGGTAAGGTAACAAAATTCGTTTGACAATTTCACAATAAAATTGTTACAAAATGTAAAGACGGAATTACAATAAATTGAAATAGCATGAGGCACACCGACCGCTAGACAGAGTTTTGCAAACCAGTATAATACACCCGGGTGTCATAAAATTCTTTCTCGACGTCCTACAATAAAGCAAGTATCTGTATAATGTTCCATTTTACGTCATGGGGTTGAATGTTCCTCTTCGTACACACAAAATCAATTGTGATTGGATGATATAATACAATATACACAACCATGGCACAAACTCAATAATGTCGTCAAAAATAGAACTGTATAACATCTTTGAGAAGAAATAGGGACAGCATGACAATTTGAATATCCACTTAGTTTGTACGAAAAAATCATTGGTGTTTGTATGATGTAATGCCATGTATACATTACTGTGACACAAACTCGATAACGTCGACAAAACTAGAACTGCATAAACATCTTTGAGATATATAAGGACTGCAATACCATTTGAATATCTACTAAGTGGGTACAAAAGTATTGGCGATTGGATGATGTAATACAATATATATACAACTGGGGCACGAACTAAATAATGTCGTCAAACATAGAACTGTGACAAATATTTGTTGGGAATTAAGGTTTGAACGGTCATTTGAATATTTTTCTATTTAGTGTATACAGAATCATTGGTGATTAGATATGCAGTATTAAAGGTTTACACAGATCTATCATAGGTAATAATTTTTGAATTCGTCTCACAGCTGTATATTTATTGTACTGCATTTTTTGAATCTAACAATAAACAATTTAATTGAAAAAAGATAATACAGTACAATAAATACACAGCTGTGAGACAAATTCAATGTAATCGACTATGATAGATCTATGTAAAAAAAACAAAAATAATATCAAACAGGGAATGCCACGTACCTATGCTATGTAAACCTTGGAAGGGAAATAATTACTGCACGTCATCCTTTGATTATCTTATTATGTTTTTTAAGCCGACGATAGCAATGATATACACGGAAAATTTAATTTTCCCATAAGCCTAAATTTAGTAGGACAATTTGCTTAGGCTTATGCGACTAAATATTTGAGGAATGCAATGAAATACACGGTAAATTTAATTTTCCCATAAGCCTAAATTTAGTAGGACAATTTGGTTAGGCTTATGCGACTAAATATTTGAAGAATAGTGACAAAACACATATGACTTATCAGTCTGTAAGCTACGTCTGCTTTCACTGACCTTTTGTGAACACGAAAACAAATCATTATGGATATTTTTCCTATGCGTGTTCCACTATTTGCTTAAAGCAAATTCAATAAGAATTGTGCAAAATCAATTTCCTTTTTTATTTTTGAAATAAAGTTATATTGAATGTATTAAATTATGTTTTGTATATATGTTGAAAATTAACTAACTAAGACAGTATGTTTGGATTATCTTAGCGTCTGTCTTTTTTCCGGTATCAAGTAGATACTGCTACAGTACTTTGTAATACACACACATGATGCAAACAATCACCTCTGGCGACGAGACGGTAATGAAATTTGCACATGTATTATTTCTAGGGGATCGAGATAAAATGTTCTTTATTAGGAAATGAGTCGGTGCCTATATCTGAACATACAGACTTAAACTTGTTATTACCCCTCAAACTAAGGACTAATTTAGTTGTTGGTCGGTCATCCAACCCGGTCTTTCATGCGGTTTACATTGTAAAATGACTCTGACGCAAAACTATTCCTAAGTTTTGACGGATAACAAATACTATCATCATAACAACTGGGTGTACCTTAATGGTAATAAGTCATCATTACAGACAGTTCAAGTTGGTTGTCCGACTTGCTTTTTTACTTATGGGCTCCAAGGTCCAAATCATTGAAGAACAGTTTGTCAAGTCATCCATCCTATTTCATACAAATTACTTGAAAATGTTATTGCAAATAAAATACTATTTTTTGCTGTCGTTGATCACGTTTGCAGACCAAAATGATATGCTTCGAAAAGAAAAACGACAACTATTATGCAGATATTTGACACAACCAACCCTAGTAATTATTAAAATATATCGTATACCAGTCATAAATACTTAATCCTGATTGGCCGATAGCGCTCACGTGCCGGGTCCGCAAAAGTATGTGTAGACCTGGAAAAAGATGTGTAGACCTGCACGGATTTCAAGACGTCATTTCTGTTATATTTTCGCATAATTTTCACTACTTTTAATGAGGTATACGATATAATAATTGTAGACTAATGTTTCGGTCAATATATAGTTTTTCGGACCTGTGAAAAATTATATTGACCTCGGACTTCGTCCTCGGTCAAATCACTTTTAACAGGTCCTCAAAACTATATATAGACTTCAACATTAGTCTATAATTGTATAATATACAATTGCAAACAGCTACGCTCCAAACTAGAGACATAAAAGCAGGATATTAAATTTCAACATTTTGAATATTCATAATGCAAAACAGCTTATTTAAAGAAATATACCCGTTCAAATTAGAATTCAGAAGACCCCATTGTAAAAATTAAGGTATATATAGGATATTACTGAAGTTGCTGTTCGTGCAATAACAAAGAACAGAATTGTTATGAAAACATATAAGAAAAGAAATAATCATCACGGAATCAAGAGAATCGATGCAGTGCAACATTACAATTTCTTACTTCTACATTATAATTGTTTACAAAATGTTTGCACATTCCGGGTTGTTGGACTGGCCACCGAATAACGTAATTTAAAAATAAGATCAACTGTGCATGTTGTACTGAATTTCAAAAAGAGCTTCTAAATTCGAGTTCTTACCCGCAATCGATTGCGTGGGTGTTGTTTTAAAAGCATGATTCTGTATAAAAGATGCAATCGAATTTATGGCAAGAGTTGCAGACAATTTTGACACCCTTGATGACATTTCTTAAAATTCTCATTTATTTAACAGTCCGACGTTAAGTCAGTTTTGCGAAAGGCTACAGTAAATGTTATAACCTTTCTTGTGTAATGATACAGTTAATGATATTTCTTTGCATGGTGTATCATAATCCGATACACGTGTAGGGGTCATACATAGGTAAATGTAACTTTAATGCAAGTTTAAAAGATAAAGGTACCCAAGGCTGTAGGAATTTTAATTTTCGACTTTTCTTATACTAATTTATTCTGGTCAGACAGACATAAAGTCTAACGGTACGCATACCTCTATACCACTATACAGTAGCTGGAGCTTAGGAGATATGTAACGTAACCCCTGGTCCTGATTTCTAACTCCAGTTCGTCTAATTATTTAACGCATATTTAGATACATAAACATTTATCAGATTTAGAAGAATATAATAATAAGGTCTGAAAGAAAAGAAAGAACCAAAACACTATGGCACAAACCATTATAAAAAAATAAATATTTGTAAGTAAATATTTACCAATTTTCATGGGGTCTCGTTGCCGATCCCTTCCTTTAAGACTTACTCCAACAATACACAATACTAATATGGTACAAATCTTAAGGATCATCTCCATGTTTCTTCACCACTTTAGCTACAGATTGTATACTGGAATGTGTCAAAAATTACGTCATCAACATCAAATCAGCGAAACAAGAATCACGACACATGTATTCTGTAAAGCGAAATCAAATGCCATAACATCAGAAGTGATGCAAATCTTAATAGCAGACTTTTTCTCTTGATATACCACGCACTAGAATATCCAGCGAACAATTATAGAGATAGAGTAATCTTCTAGGCTCTACTAAATGTGCATCGACTATATCACGCACATCTATTTGTAATGTCCATTTTCACTTTGTCCGTAGAGACCATCATTCCAAAGTGTTTTCAGAAATCATGCTTGTCGCATCCAATTACCCTCTACATTTTATTGTCCTATTGACAATGTAAAATGCAGACGATATTCTCTTTCTCTTGAATAATGAATCACATTTCGAATTTATTTAAATCCTTAATTGTCCAACAAAATGTGACAGCTTCTCTTTTTTTCTAATTTCTACAATTTTCATTTCATTTCCTTTTCCTTAGACATTTATTCTATTCTGTGTCATATCGCTCAGTACACAGTCTAAATCAATATGACTTCCGGTGAAAATCGTTCTTGTGTCTATTACAGGCATGCATTAGAAGAACGATTTTAGGATTTCCCAATACAGCTATGAAGTAATGGGCTGCTCCTTAGAAAGTGTACGCTTGGAAGCAGTACAAAATCTCTGTCAATTTATCCGGTCTATTTGATTTAGATATTATCTAATATACAATATACTTTTAGTGTTTGCGCTAAATGTAAGCTATATAATATATCAAATTCAAGTTAGAATCGTGCATTAATAAATGGTGTTAAATATTGATAATATGCAAAGCCAACATTTCTTCCCCAAAACTGAACCCCTGCATGAAATACAATAAATTTGGATTTCAGTGATGTATACATGTGTATTATATAGCTCATCTATAAATTATTCACCGACAAATTTTGGGCGTTTGAACCCTTAATTTCAGTGTTATAATGATCGTATAATTTTACTAAAATAATATAAATGGTCTCAAAAATGTGCGTCAAAGATACGTGTAGGTTTTGACTCCCATCAGGGTCGAATGATGACTCATCTGTTTCATCTCTTGATTTAGTAAAATAGAAATTTTCAAGAAAATTAATTAGCTTTGGATATATTTAGACTTAGTCTATTATTGGCGTGAAATTAAATAAACATTTAAGTCAAGATAAAGTAGACTCGGCAAGACGGTGGAAGATTTCGCCATAATAATATATTGATGTAAAGTAAATTAAGTAAAGTAAAAACTTATCTTAACTAACTTTAACTAAAATAAGCCTAACTAAACTCAAATATCTGTTTCACTACACCATATGCTCAAGATTCAGCTGGTATCAGTCAACAAAGTTAGGCCGGAAACAGAACGTGCAAACATGAGTTCACTCTCTTTGACTACATTTAGAGAATATAAGAAGACAATATACAGTATGGTTTAAACTAACCTAAACATTCTGTCCGATTTTCATTTAATAAGAATATTTTCTCACAGTATATTGCGAAAGATGTTTATATAAATAAATGTATAGTATATTGATAATATGTCAAAACAGTTATTTGAATTAATATATTTTCAACTAACATATGTTTAAGCGCATAAGTTTAACCTAAGATGGCAAAATTATAGACTATACTACAATGCGCTACGCTATCAATCAATCATTATTACTAGTTTTTGTTTATTTGAAGCACAGCGAGAGCCAAGATTGTTCGCATAAAATATAATTTTATACATTTCTTCATTTGCATCAAAGTGAACAAAGAATATTATAACTGTACCAATAGCTATAGGGAATTAATGCAAAAGTACAAATACCATCTAATATTATTGGCAATACTGTTACATGTGAGGAATAATCAGACTGCCGCTCTATTATGTCTTTCGATTTGTACTTTCTTCTCAGGACAAAATTTAGGCACAACATTTATTTGGCAAAAGCATATCGATTGAAATTAATAAAAACTACAAAACACTACATTTAATAAGTTAAACCATCCACAGTAGAATATAATATAAATGTCAAATTTAAGAATGATTTATGACCTAGTTTCTTAGAGTACAAGAAAATCTTTAAATTTCTTTTGAGTTATTATCAGTATTTTCCGTAAATTTAACCCTACGTTAGATTGTTTTCGTTTTCTTTATTGTTTTGCTGACATTGAATTGATATGAACACAAAATGAAAATCTTAAAAGATATAGATACAATTGAACATATGTCTTTCTTCATAAATGATTCGCGTGATAACGATATTGGAAAAAATACATTGATTTACATGGCAGATATGGTTAGAATCTTTCCCTTAGGATTTGGATTTTTTAAAGTAAATTTCCTTGGTAGAGACATATTGTTTTGAATAGGAAGAAAGGATGAATCAATATCTCAAGGCTGTAAAAAAGGAAGAATATATTCTTTGTTAGATTTCTTTGTCTTCCTTGTTTATTTTTTACTTCAGTCATTTTTATATGTTACAGCCTATAATTAAACTGCATATTCTGAAATATAACAATTTACGTTTTAAGTTTTCAAAAGAAATTTAAAAAGCGTTACGTTTGTAAGTACACATTTCATACAAATGAACTCTGGTTTCAAGGTTATTATGAATGCAATAAAGATTGATACAAAGCTGTCATTTATTTTACTTTCTCAAATTGGTAATTTGCACTAAGAATCTATTTGATTTCGTTGCATATCAAAAGTTCTTTATGTCAGATTTAAGTATTACATTAATCATGTTTATTCTTTCTCCCAGTGTAATGTTAAAGCATTTTATCAGGATTTCGTTCGGTTTTTACACCGCACGCGCTTCAAGTAAGAATTTGCAAAATATTAGTGATTTAGAACTTCCGATATAAAAAATATGCAAAGTTTAAGTGATTTAGAACTTCCGATATAAAAAATGTGCAAAGTTTAAGTGATTTAGAACTTCCGATATAAGTTTCCCTTTCAATCTCGAATACAGAATCAGTAAAAACATGTCGGGACATACAATGCCTTATCTGTAACTCATAGGAGTTGGCGATTCTTCAATAAAAAAGTGGAAATATCTAAATGTTTCGGAGTCGAATAGGTTTTGAAAGTTATTTATATCGGGCAGTAATGTAATGCATCAGTACATTTAGCGGGATCCTTCAGATATTTATAAAAACTGATGTTCTAAAATCGTTTATATTTTTGCACATACACGTCCACGAAACAAATTGCTCTTATTTTAAAAACGCTTAATATCAACAGGATATGCAAAATGCCTTTGCTTTGGCGCCTTTTTGGATTACAACTTTAAAAGCAGCGTGAGTCACTTGCAAAGTACCCATGTTCTTGTCAAATATGTTACAAGCATTGTCTCCCATGGGCTATCCACTGACATAATCTCTAGATTATTATTAATAAAATACATTTACATCTTTCCAGAGTTAACATATTCTTGGACTATTTTTGGCCCTGTACTCCGTAACTAAATTTTAAAAAAGGATTATTTTCATGTCACTTGCAATCTTTGTGTTTTAAAACAAGGACGGCATTTCCCGGTAATACAAAATTACTATTAAGTATGAAGTCGCTCATACATGTACGTTAAACTATCAGACGACAATATACATTTGTACATGTAAACGTTAAATTATTTTTAAGTTTTTTTTAAGCATTACACATTTTCCGTTGCTTTAAAATGACTGTGGCATTGTCATAGCATATTAAACGTATCTTCGCTTATACAGAGGACACAACAGCCCCTTTTATTAATTTAAAACGAGTGTGTATTCAACTACATATACAATAAATCAGTCGGTTGCAGCATATAAAGCTAAAAGATGAGTAATTCTACAGACTGGGGAAGGATATAATTTTCCACGAATAAAGTCCATTTACTGGTGGCATTTTTGAGCACCAGAAGTGTGATTATATAAATTATTAATTCAATAGGCAAGATAATTGAAACGTTTAGCTACGGATTGAGACAATTCTGAACAAAACAAATGATTACTGCAGGGAAACATTTCATGGAAATACACTGGTATGAGACCGTGATCAATATCATCTGTCAAGTATTGAAGAAAAAATGGAAACACAAACTATCTCCTTTCTCGAGAGACTTCATTTTAACACACCGCGTTAGGAGAAATTGCTACAATTTTTTTATGTATATACATATAAAGACAATCACGACGTGTAACTTAGTCAGTGAACTTTGTTTGTATGATTTCTTGTAATAAATAAAAGTAGCATTTGGCAGCTAAAATGTCCCGAGATGTGTTCATTGTTGTTTAAAAAGGTCTTGTTGAAATATGAAAACATCATTAGACAAATCAGGCTGAAAGACATTGTTCACATTTTGAGTTATTTGCATTATACCATTCATGGAAATGTTTTATACGGTTTTTAAAAGAGTCTCTCTTATCATGAAGTCTAAAATTATGCACAAATATTATGTATACCTATGGCAACCATTTCTCAAGAGCGTCACAAAATAACGAAATTTTATTGTGAGATATGTATTGGTCTCATATGGCCCAATAAGTATGTGTTGACAAACGGTTAGACATTGAATGTATGAAAACTACAATATTTTCTCCCGCCAGAAATTGTTTAACTCTCACCTAAAAACAGTCGGTACATTGAGTCGTCAAATTGCGCACACGTACTTCTTGGGACGTTCATGATGCTATACTTTGTTTACAATTTTTAATATAGATCTAGGCCGAAACTTTCTTCCGATTATTCTTTTTAAAAAAATACCAAAGAACTCTATTGTGCATAAACTAAATATTAACAGGCTTTGTATTTCAACCTTTGAATACGTTTTGAACATTAATTGACCATGTCGTTATTAGATCTCGAATGTTAAAAAAAACACTTAGTGAGAAATTATCTTAAATTGTAGTTTCTAAATATATTTGCAGCTATCTCTAAAGATATTTCATAGCCTAATATTCTCATTTTATACATAATTTAGTCCTTAACTGTTTTGTCATCGTGTGGTTTTAATCATTAGCACAATTAATGTTAATCCCTTCTTTTATAGTTTATTTCCGTTGATTTTTGTTCGATAGCGAATGGCGACGAAGGTCTTAAGCTCTCTAATGTAACAACACAGTCATATTCCCTCGATGCGCCAATAACTCATATTCGGAGAACAAACTAATCATTATTTGTATAATGTACAGAATTAAGTAATCAGGTTTTATGTAATGCATGCATTCTTCTGCATGCAGATCTTGCAATGTGACAGGATTACTATAATACCAACTTGAAATATATTAAAGTATTATCGGAAGATATATTAATTCATCTCCTTCTATTCTCGTCGCTATATCTTTAACCAAAAAAAAAATGCAATTTAATGTCCAGTAGTGTTTCTTTCCGATAAGTCCACATTGAAAGTACATGTAGTTCATAATGTACATTGTATATTGCATACTAGAAATATGTTATAAATCAGCTATGATTAACCCAGCGACGTTTTCTTTACAAAAATGAAAGTAAAATCATGCGAGCGAAGAATAACAACGTTACATTACAATAGACTTTCATAATAAAATCGTTTTAATTTTATGACATCGTAGTACTACACATGTGAATGCAGTCTTTAATTCAGCGATGTACTGTATGTTGTTGTCTTAAGAGCTGAAGTATCTGGACAAAGATATCACCTTTTTCTGATTCTTCCGTACAATGGAGCAGTGTACTAGAAGCATACTCCTTTGCTCAAAGCGAATACCGAACTAAACATATTGTTTGTCTCTGCGTTAACACATTAAGTAGATGCACAGCACTCTCAAAATCTTTCATCTAACATCGTCTTGCATATTTATGAGATACAATCAGAGTTGCATAATAAGTAATCTAAAGTAGACATGTGATATTGTATTCTTGACATGTCGGTTGTAGTTGGTATTCCTTGGTGAAAAGGTATTGAATTCGCTACAAGTTACCGACAATATGTCTCAAACATAAACATCATAGTTATAATGAAACACTCCATTAACAATAAATTGTTACAATTGTACAATAGTCAATAAAGAGGCGTCTGTAGTCTGTCCATTGTTCTTCTTCTTTAATGATTAAATTTATATTTATGTAAACTTCATATAATACTTGAATACTTGAATATTAAGTTTTAATTTTTATTCTAACTTTATAAATTACATTGTATGTCTATGTTCTTTTCTTTAATGATTAACTTTATATTTATGTAACTTTGAATATTTTTTTTTATAAATTGCATTGTATATTAAATGACATTGTTTTGCTATCTCTTGTAGTTATTATTAAAATACAATGTGTTGCATTTTATAAAGAGGGAAAACATTTGGTGGTGTATTTAGATTTCAAATTGTTTGTAATAGTGAAGAAGTTATTGACCCTTAAATCTAGTTTAAAAGAATCAAGAGCAAAAGCTGGCAGTACAGTATTTATAAACAAATAGTCAAAACGTTCATGATTCACAGTAGTGTTTTCGGCATCTTTATCAAGTTTAGATCAATTAACAAAATTGAATTGATAACAAAAGATCATGGATGAGAAAAAACTGGAATCTGCTGTGCACAAACGAGTCATGTAATGAAATCTAACTGCCAGTTAACTAAGCTGTCTTACAAGTTTCAACAAAATCTTTCAACTATATTTATGTATGATATATAAACGTTATTCTTTAACACCGATTTCATTAATATGATGATGTTTAAAGAGATAATTAGATAAAAGGTTTGCCATTTATCTTTCATAATGGTAAAATAAGAAAATTAATGTGACTTACGAGGTACTCACGCACTGATTCATTGACTGACTCAACGACTCTCTCACTCACTCACTCATTCACTCACTCATTCTAGTAAACAATCAATGAATCAAATAACCAATCAATCAGGCAGTCAAAATCTCACGTAACCAGCAATCAATCCATTAACCAATCGATTAATTAACAAATCAATAAACAAACGTTATAATCAGCATATCAATCACCTGTTAGATCAATCAGTCTATAGATATATCTATCAAATACACCATCAATCTATTGTGAAGAGAACGATCAGATAAGAAACAAAGAAGTATACTTTCAAAACTAACACAGACGAGATACCTTAAACCCTTTACCCGTGTATGAACATTTTCCATAAAAAAATCATTGTGCGTCATCTCTTTATTCATGCATAGTCATTTTCATTTTCGGAATAGCCAAATCAGCAGAAGAATGCAGTTATAAAGATGCACGGGTAAAATATTGATAGTGACTGAACGATTGCCTGGCTGGGTCATTTAGCCAAGACATAGAAGTAAACGATAGGGTGAGTCTGACTGTTGCCAATATAACTATAGTAATAACCTTTGCAAGAAAACACCACAAAATTGCAGAACAATTATTGGTTGGATGAAGTGAGTCTGAAGTGAAATTACGTGAATTATTAATTCTGAGGACGGTATAATTGGAACATTAAGCTACGATTTGTGACAATTCTTAGACAAACGTATGATTATTCTGGTGGATCCTGGTCCATTGATAAGCGTATGTCAGACACTGATCAATTTGCCTAGGCGAAAATTTCGGATTATAATTTTAAACAGGAACAATTTGATGTAAAACACCAATAATTTTAGCCACAATTTTAAGATATCTGTAGTAAAACCAAAACAAAATAATCCCATCATACACCAGGGGAATAAACAAAACTTCGGTTTCAACATGAATCGATACGAAGTAGGAGAAGTGGATTCTCTTGATGGTCTGTCAGGATATGGGAGGAGGAATCTGACATTAATCAGAGTGACAAATCTCAAAGGGTACAAATCAGTTTTCACAAAGCTTAATGATAACAGATATTGTTTATTCAGATAACAGCTAAAAAGAAAGTGTGTCCCCGTTTCAAATCACTGCTTGATAAACTGATGGCGTGGTATATTCTTTCACTGAAAAATACCTTTTTATTTTGCCGAGCCTTGCTCTTAATCACAATTTACGGCACTCGAAAATATTTAACATCAATTAATTTAATTAAATCGACAAATAATTGAAACGTTTAGATATGGATTGAGAACAGTCGAGAAGGATTACTGCAGTGGAATATTTCGGGAATAAAGAACTGTGGTATAAGTGTTTGATCAATCATATCTGCCAAATGACCAAATAAATCCACTGTCTTTTATCTAGAGACGTTGTTATGTTACACATACTTTGTAATTTGTTTAAAATTGTCTCATATTACACATGTGCAGTAGTAATTTATCCAAATTAGTGATCAGTTAATGATATAAGTCTGGCAATTATAAGTTATTTCTTCAGCCTAAAGGGATTCAGATGTGTTATAACATGACCCAATAAGTACGGGGGGGGGGTACAGTATAAGGTAACACATCATTGATAGTCTTCAAATAGCAGTGAAATATATGGATGTAGTTCTAACAGTTACCAATGTATTACATGAAATACCAATGATATTCTGTAAGTTATCATTACTTGTAATATTTTAATTGACAGACCAATGATAATTTTGTAAGTTATCACTACTGGTAATATTTTAAATACCTCGAAAAGTACCGGTAAAACTGACCGTTATTAGTGTAAAACTGTTAACATTCATGTTAAAATTAGAAGTACATGTTGATAATTACAGAGCAATGGGTTTGCAATGTGATTACAAAACTGAACGTATTCTTACACTGCCTTCCCCTGAAGAAACAACACGCAAAAGAAATATAGAAATACGTCTTCACTGATTTGGATAACACGAGTTCCCGGATAAATTCATCGGTTATAGGCGTTTGAACATCTCCTTGCTTTGTTTATTTAACATGTAGTTCGATATTTAACTTATAACCTCAATGTATCAGTATAATGCTTGTGAAAGCCTGCACTCATGGCTCTGATGGTGGCTGAATTATAATTTATAGCTGGACACAACCCGCAAATAACTTTATTTATTATTTTCCCGCAATTTTAATGCGGAGTATACGTCGCACTGTAGATGGAAAAAAATATTATTACACTGTTAACCTAATATAAGCTTGTGTTGAATATGTATGACCACTTATGAAGGATGTTATCTGTTCCTAATTTCATGATGCATGCTTTGTTATAAACAAAATTTCACTTTCTGGCAATATTGTAATATCTAATTGTATTTCTGCAATTTATTATGCATGACCTAAAATATTTATTATATAACAGTCATCAGTAAAATGACCTAACCAGTCATCTACAGCAGACGAAATATCCATATGCCTATATACAAAATTATTCATAACACGTCTGGTATTGTAGCTCCATTTCTTCGGCGAAAATATTGTAAAAGTAATAGATAGCGTACTGTTTGCGAAAATAATTACGTTATTTCGAGGAGGCGTAGCGCCTGAGAAATGACGTAATTACTCGAGTCAACAGTTCTCTGCCTATTTTATACTCTGATGCAATATTGTAACTGTTGTCATGTTCTTTGTTGTAGATAGATCACAGTTTTAAACTCCGCCCCCATACATGGATTGTCATCCTATAGGTATATGGAGTTACCATAATACAAACGTCAATAGCCAATAATTTAAAAATAAATTGAAATTAAACATGATTCAAATTAGGACGGATGAGAAGAACAGTGAAACACATATACTAACTGCTTTTAATTAATATTTGCAACATATGTTTAGAAGTCGATGAGGAGAATTCCGTACCTTGTATTACAAAATGGTTAATTGGATTTAAAATTTTTAGCTGTAAGGTACCACTAAAAAACAGTCATTTATTCATATTTTAAGACATGTCGAATAAGAAGACAATTGATCATTATTCAAGCATCCTTTAAGGTAGTGCCAGCTCAGACGCTATTTCGACAATAAATATATAGGTTCTATTTCATTTTCATGAACTCTCACCTAGTAATCGTAACGGTTTCTGCTGAACAAATGTCATGAATAATACTGTTTTAGGCTTGCATAATCAGTTTATCAATCAATCAATCATTTTCTCTCACTTTCTCAGTCCAAAAAAACTGAAAAACGTCAATCAATATTTAAATCAAGCACATAACGTATCAATTCAGAAATAAATAATCGTATATGAAACAAAATGACGATCGTGTATCCTTTAGTTACTCTTTTGGACATTTCATAATGAAGCCCTTTGGCGGTGTGTATTATTTCTTTATTCAAACAAAGTCATTTTTTACATTTAGATTTAATCAAATAATCACGAACATAGTACTTATGCAAGAAAGTTAAGGTACTTTCATTGATAAAAAATAATAGAGAGCGATGGGTGATAGCCTCTTATCAGTTACTCTTAGATATTGACTAAATCAACTTTCACCGACAACACATCTGTAATATATCCTCTAGAGGTAAATTCCACAAAATTGCAGTGCATAATTATATCGGTCGGACGAGTCGAGTCTGGTATAACTTATTATTTCTGAAAACGAATTATTTGGAACATTAAGCTACGATTTGAGACATTTCTAAGACAACGTATGATCCTCGCAGTGGCATGGTCTACAAATACATTCTTGTACCAGACATTGATCAATACTTTATCTAAAACATTTTAAAGACATACTTTGTTATACAGTATCATTGTGCTCTCGAGAATTTAATATATTGAGTCATACAGAAACTGTAAAATCAAATATGTTGGAACATAAATATTGTAAACGCTATAATGTGTAACTTATAACTAAATATATTTGATTAAAGTAAATAAAAGAGGGCTCGCCAACTTAGAAAATATCGAGCTACGGCTAATGAATTCTTTACCTAGCAGACGACTGAATAAGTGAAAATAAAACATCGGTATATCTAGCTTGTATTTTATATGAGCAATTATCCTTCTCAGAAACATCCAGCTGTTTGATATCAATGATGTCAATGACACGAAAATAGATATTGATATTAACGGACATATCCCCTCATTGCATCCAACAAAAACGTGATAGAGTTCGCGTACGGTACGTCAGTGTAGAAGTACGTACTGCTTTGTGACGTTTTTGAGTGACGAAAAGAAATGACATTGATGTATCATAAGGGTACTTAAAATTGAACTGAATCCTTCAAAGTTTAACAAAGGGAAGAGACATAAAATTGTAATTTGTTTTTGACGTGGTATATAGGGATGCCTTACGGCGCGGGCCATATTGATCTAGGCGGGTAATATATACCCATATACCACTTATAAAAAACAAATAACATATGTAAACTTTTTGCATTTTATTAAAAATCATAGAAACAGTGAAAATGTAAAGGAAAAAGAAACAGCAAAGACAAGTAAAGAAAACAAATGGTTTGCTTACAACATGGGGGTAGATAAAAAGACGAGAGAGAAAACTCAGGAACTTGTGAAAGATTATTTGAGACTGTAAAATGTTATCTGGAAACAGAAATTGATTTTAAAAACAAAAGTATGCAAATTCGAAGAAAAAATGTTGTAATATTATCACATCATACACAGGGGGAATAAAACAAAGCTACAATAAAAGAATTGGTTTCATGTGCAACCAAAGAAAATCGATACGAAGTAGAAGAGGTGAGATTCGCTTAATCGTCTGTCAGGATATGGGAGGAGGAACCTGACTTTAATCAGTGTGACAAATCTCCCAGAGTAAAAATCGTTTTTATCTCTCAAACCACAATAACAATAGATAACGTTTATTCAGACTACATTAAACATGTTTGTCTCTTTCCGTTTCGAATAATTGCGTAATTAATGGATTGCTTCGTGATTTCTCTTTTAGCTTAATTGAAAACTTATTTGTTCTTTTCACACGGTATAATTGTTAAAATATAGAATTTATGTATTTCCTTTTCAAAATTGGCATGTAAATGTATGTATACAATTAGAGAAAGCTCTCACTTATTTTTTGTTGAAATCTGGCAATGTTCTACATGTATATGATTTCTTTGCGCAGCTCTCGTGAATTGTGTCAAACTGTCTTTATGTATGTTTTAGTCACTCCATTAAGTAATGGGTTATGAAAGAGATTTGAGTATTTGCAGTATAAATAATCACAGAAAATTACATATTACTACACCAAGAAGAAGCAGGTTTTCAAAAATGAAGCGCATTTGACCTGCAACGCGACAGCAACATCGCCGTACGTGTAAGGTTGATATATATGATGATATTCATAGCATTACTCCAGTTACGGATGATTCCAATGACCTCACATAAAATGACTACAGCGAAGTGTTTGTCTCTTGCATTTTAAAAAATACTAAGCATAATTATAAAGACCTTCCTGATAATTACATTCAGCAGGTCGATTTAGGTCTGACATAAATAAAAAAAAAGATTGTAAAAAAATAAAATAAATAAAAACATCGAGATTGGAAACATGTTGCAAAGGTTTTGGAGTACACGAATATTCCCTCAGAGTTGCAAGTACAACTTTTACATTTAGCAATAAACTTGTCATAGATGAATGCATTTAATTCAAATTGCAACTTCTCACACATTCTTGAGTGTAATTTACTGCGAACTGTCTTCAGCAAACATTTAAACATTGGATTCAATATAAAACACAGAATACAGAGTACCTTTTACAACTTTGTCATTTTATATTAAATTTACGTTTTACATAAATAACTGAATCATTACTTGTACCTTACTGACCTGTTTACATACAAGTTAAATTATGTTTTATAAATCGAAGAATGTTACTAGTTTAAAGGGATTTTACGCTAAGCATCCACTGTGCTTGAAGCTTTATTCAAGGGTTATTCAGTATGAGCCTATTGAAAGGTAAACCAAACTCTTCCCGCTACCAGTATGAAAACATAACTTTCTAAATATTGATTTTCTTATTTTGACTGGGAGAATCTTTTTAGAGAAAAACAAGTGTATGCAGGAGTTGTTTCCCTTCCACTGCCGAAATCTCTACCAACAACAACAACGGCACAATCAACTATCATTTTATCAGTCCGATTTTTTTTTATTTCTAAAGCACCAACTTCAAATACTAATGCGGCATTATCATTAATTTAACACATTTCAATGCACAGCAACCAAAAATTGCTTTTATATAACTGTCACCAAAATACACTATGTGCAGTAACATGCGCATAATGTCACTTTAAAGAAAATGAATGTGTGAATACAATGTTATCATTGTACTCTTTGAAATTCATATGTACAACAAATGGTCCATTTATACGTTTAGATAACTTATAACAGATTCTGCCATGGTAAATCTGATACGACGGGGAATTTATTTTAAAGCTCATGCACAATATTACTTTATATGTGCTGCCACCTAGCATTAACAAAAAGATGTCACGTAAATATACGAAAATAATTTGTACATGTACAGCCCTTAAAAGTACGATTTATATACAGTTTTCATTAGAAGGCAATCTTCAGTTTCAGAGATAAAAGTATCTGTGACTGTTGAAATATTATATACAATAGCTAGGAAATGATTAAAGTTAGAAAGTTTTGTGAGATTGTTATACAGATTTTAATGTCAGTTGATTAAAAGTCAAATTATTATTGTAATAAGTCATATTTCATATAGCCATAGGGTTCATAAAATATACGTTTTACAAACTTTTTTGTGTTATAATTAACGCTCCTTTGTGTCACTTATACATCTACATATAATATTAAAAATGAGTACTTTAATTTAATGCGATAAGCCTTATGACGTGCACATGCAAGTAAACAGTTACATACTGGTAGCTCATACATTTAAACTGAATTATGTAAACCAAAAGAATAGAAACTATCTAAAAAGATAGCCTGTTTAGAGTATCTTTGATAGTCATCTGTTACCCTTGTGAAGAAAAAGTATATCGAGTGTTTTTGTTTTCCGCAAGGTATATTCAAAGACACAAATGAAAAAAAAACAAATTTCGTCCCATGATCATTCTGTTGCAGCTGTCGTTATCACATTGTAGTACTTCTAAAGACGTAAGGTCCATTTACTAGTGTCATTTTAGAGAGCTACACTATACAATTATAGACTAATTTGGAGGTCAATACATAGTTTTGCGGACCTGTTAAAAGTGATATTGACCGAGGACGAAGTCCGAGGTCAATATCATTTTTAGCAGGTCCGCAAAAGTATGTATTGACCGAAACATTAGTCTATAATCATTATATCGTATACGTCATAAAGAGTAGTGAAAATCATACGAAAATATAACAAAAATGACGTCTTAAATTCCGTGCAGATCTACACATCATTTCCAGGTCTACACATACTAGTACTTTTGCAGACCCGGCACGTGAGCGCTATCGGCCAATCAGGATTAAGTATTTATGACAGGTATACGATATTATGAATATTAAATCAATAAACAAATAATTGAAAAATTTAGCTACGGGTTGAGACAATTCTGAACAAAATAAATGATTACTGCAGAGGAAACATTTCATGGAAATACACTGGTATGAGACCGTGATCAATATCATCTGTCAAATATTGAAGTAAAAAATGTAAACACAAACTATCTCCTTTCTCGAGACAATTTGTTATAAGATACAAGTAGGAGCTGGTAATAAGGACAACATTGTCACAAAAAGACAATCACGACTTGGTGCGTGTACACTTTCGTGGATTGGGTGAAATTAAAGGCACACAACTGTTAATGTTCTTAAGAATCATTTTGTGTTATATATGCTAAGATGCCTGATTTACACTGACAAAGGTTTAGACAAAGTCATGCAGCCGTTGATGAAGTGGTTTATTTTTAATAAAGCATGAAGGAGAGACATAAGTGCATTTATGTATACTTTAAATTTATATTGCACTAATATACATACATATATAGAGTTTTAAATTCGTCTGAACGTTTAAAAGATTGTTACAATAACATGAGTGTGATCCTTTTAAAGTGACAATAACATCACACTCCATTTCTATTCCCTCGAAAAGCGTAGGAAGCCGCAATAAAGAATCAAAAGACGGATTCGAACTTCAACCGCACTCTTCTTTGTCTGCGGGCTAAATTATCTGTGAAATTAATAAGCATTTTATTGCAGTATGAAAAGGTACCCTGATACATGTACACTGTACAGGTCATGATATTCAGTTGTAATCTTGAAATAAATATTCAAAGCTAATTCGACGCACTGCGGTAAAAGCATGAAAATCTGCAATTATTACATAAGCAGAGTTTTGAATATATTTTTGAGCCATCTACAATGCTAAAAGTCGTCTGCATCAAGTGTTGTTAAAATAATTCTTATACGTAAGTTATAGGAACTCCATTTCCTGGGTCTACGTATTTCATACCACTACGTCAAAAACTAGTAAAATGGCCAAAAAGTAAACAATTAAAGAATACTTAATTAAATGCTACAGTCGTGAATAAATATGTTGTTACGCGTTTACAATTGTAAATCAGAAGCAGTAATAGGTAATTATACATTGTCCCATAGGCGAGGTGTTTGACTACCGCGATCATTTTGTTCTGCAAACGAACAACAAGTTTGGCTAAAGTACTGTGCTTCGTTCCTTCGCGTGTAAGTCTTACAAAAGTATAAATTCTTATTGATGCATAAGTAAGCAAAACTAGAGAGACAGTGGTGGCCTGATTGGTCCATTCCGCCAAAGCATGAGAGTGAATGACAAGAAGATTGTCACAGTCAGCAATAGATCTGAAATAACATCTTTTGCAGGAAATTTCCACAAAATTGCATAGCAATTATTGGATGCACAAGGGCGAGTCTGATGTAAAATTACATGAATTATTAATTCTGAGGACGGATAATTAGAACATTTGGCTACGATTTGCGACAATTCTAAGACAAAAATATGGTTATTGCAAGAGCATGTCCACTGAAATAAGCTAGTGCCAGACATTGATCAATACTTAAGCTAAAAATTAGGAAGGAAAATTACATAACAGAATTTCATGGAAGTAAGGAATACTACATACAAGAGTTTCATGGCACTAGAATAGAGAATTCATCTGTGGAGTCAAACAGGGATAGAAAACGAATTTGCTGGAACACAATTAGTGAAAAATCTATAACATGCAACTTAACAGTAAATCTTTAAACATTCTTTATAAGCCAGAATTCACGAAAATAGAAACATGGTACTTTCCTATTAGAAACAATACTGCTGATAAATCTTGTTTTAGACTTTCTGCGAGAAAAAAGACTCCACAAAAAAAAGAAATAATTGTTAGACGAAATTATTTATCATTTAATTTGGTTAAATAAATTAAAATGGTAGCAAAGATAAAAAGGGCAGACAGACAAAGTATTTGAAAATAACAAAAAATGTTGAAATGTTGAAATGCTTTACGCAAACCAACAGCTGGAAATTCTAAAAGCTCTATGCAAACTGGTGGGAAATCAAAAGGGAAATTTTATCACGCATTTCACTTGGGGATTGAACGAAATCGGTTGCATGTGCAGCCAAGTGGAATCGATGCGAAGTAGGAAAAGCGAGATTCTCTTAATGGTCTGTCAGGATATGGGAGATATAAGAGTGGAATCTGACATTAATCAGCGTGACAAATCTCCAAGGGTACAGATCGTTTTTCACAAAGCATAATGATAATGGACGCCGTTTATTCAGTTTCCATAACATGTGTGTCTTGTTTAAAATTAATGGATAGTTTCATATACTCTCCATTTTTCAATTGACAAATTTCGTGATGGTTTTCGGGGATTTTCAGTATGCATTAACTGTGCAGTATCTTTGTTAGACTAACTGCACATAATGCCATTTTCTTGTGTAAGTAGACCTCTTGGACTTCCTACATTTATCCCCATATATATTAACACAGACAAACTAATGTCTACATGTAAGGTAATATAGTCTCTGATCTGTTCAGATATGCAACACAAGTAAAATTGACAAGTAATGCAAATTTTACACGAGTATGAATTCACGAAATTCCTATGGGGTTTGAATTTGAATGTGCTGGCGAACTTACACAAGTAGAAGACACGTATGTTGATATAAAAAATATAGACTACTGAATACCCTACCCTGTCTAGCATTTTTTTGTTTCCAATGTTACTAACCGACTTGTACTCAGACACGTCGTTTTCATAGAATGTCATCTTTCATACACACTGGGTTGCTGATTATTGACAATTCTAACACTATAAAAATCGTAGTAAAATTTACTACACTTCCGGTTTCGCCTGTAATATCAGCAACAACACAATGAAACGAATTATAGTGTTTTAATGGAGGAATAAAAAAGAACAGGTAGAGTTCCACGGAATGCTACGAGTTCAAAGCAGCGAGCTAATGTTAACACAATAAATAGTACCCTTTGCAACTTTTTTGTTTAACTTTACGGGTTAGAATGGAATAGATTTTACTTTTGAGTGATATACCGGTAAATATATCATTGTGTGGAGTTTAAGATGCGTAGTTATCAAATCGTGTGATTAGATTACTACGCATCTAAACTCAACACAGTGATATACTATATCACTCAAAAATAAAATTTCCTAATCAGTTACTAAGCAAGTTACATAAATAGCATAAAATAATTAATAAAATAGGTTTTCAAAAATAGAAACAATCTGTTGTTAAAGTTGGCAAAACAAATTGAAGCAGGCTTCAGTCAGCTTGAAAGCCTTATCACCATGGCAACACCGCCCATATCTCGTTATATTGTATTTCAAGTTGCAATGCGTGATTTGTTTTGCATTACACCAATTAAATGTATTTAAGTTACGTCACTGTCTATGACTGAATATGTCATGAAACGACCTCAAAAGGCTGTGTGTGTATCTAAGTTGTGCAGTATAATAATTCATCATTGAAAGACTCATTATTGTGAACAGAGAGTTCTACCTACACTATTCATAACAATGTATTTATCAATTAATAGTATACAGTCATTGCACTTATCTTTAAAAATGCAGTGCTTTTTTCAACGTCTACTAAATTATGGTTAAGTTATCTCCCTGGTAACTGATTCATGTGCACAGCTTTTGCCAAAATGTACAAACCCATGTATCATGATTAAGCAGAGATAAATCAATACCACATCTCAAATGAGAAAAGCATTTTCAAGAGAGAACAAAATATGAATACTATGTTTTCGTGGATCATTATTGGAACTTTCCAGCCAGCGTCGATTACATCCCAATTGCAAATTCTCCTAAAATGCAAATTTACCACTACCAAGTCCATTTACATTCTCAAATTGACACACGGTACAATGATTAGGTTTGGAAAATTTGATAAATCACGAGGCAAAGAGAGTCAAATGTTGTCTACATTTCAGGTTAAAGTCTTAATTATTGATGTTCTGCAGTCAACGAACTTCACCAATAAATCAAATTAGAATAACTGATTTCAGAATTGTGTGTCATCTTTCTTGGTTTAATTTTCTGAAGATCCCCTTTGTGTGAAATACTAGTGAAATACTTATCGTGAAACAAAAGTGAAAACATTTTTGAACCTGTATTAGCATCTCGTTTTACCAGTGACCGTCTACGAAGTTCTTAGCAATTCGCATACATTGACGTCAGACAGCCGCAATTTTCTAACATTTTTATGCCCAAAATGTGGGGATGCCCGTCCGTGCAATATTGTGTTGTCAAACTTTTGAAAGGTTTTACATGTAGGTTTATGAACACAAAATACGGGTCAAGTTTTATTCCCGTTACAATGTACGAATTTTTACAGGAGTTACAGACCTCTTTCGACTGAAATTTTAGCCAAAATGTGGTTCACATCAATAACGTTTGAAAGGCTGCATGGATTGTATTCAGATTTTATATGCATGTTTATGAACATAAAATTTAGGTTCAGTTCGATTTTGGTTACTATCTACGAATATTTACAAAACTTCTGTCCATTTTCGACTTAAATTTCAGTAAAATGGTGGTTTCCGATCAATAACTGTTGAAAGGTTGCAGAGATTTGATTCAGAAACAGTGTAGTTCCATGATCATAAAATCGTGTCAGGTTCGATTTTGGTTAAATTCTATTAATTGTCACAGAAGTAACGGTCTCTTTTCGCCTAAATTTCAGCATAATGATGGTTTCCGATTTATTACTTTTGAACGGTTGACGTATGGATTTAATTCAGACTTCCCATGTAGGTTTAATAACATAAAATACAGGAAAGAAAAGCACAATTTAGGTTACAATTCAGAAATTCTTACATAAATTATGGCCCCTTTTCAACTAAAACTTATGTGAAGTAACTGTTGTGGTTTCAAATCATTATCCCATGAAACGTTGGATAGCAGGGGGCGTCCATGTTCTGTCGAAATATTTTTGTTTTTACATGATTCCCAATTATGCACTAGAATCGTATAGTGCTGACAAAAGGATGTTAAAGTCTGGTCAATAAAGCTTGAACTGTAGAAGTCAACTATATCCTAGAATTAAAAGGTTTGTGCACAAAGTCAACGGAGGGAGTGTTACTGGCAGAGTTAAATGAAATTCGAAAATACAAAACTAAGATATAGTATAGCTCTAAAAAGTTGAAATGTTGCAAATCAGGTAGGATAAACGAAATCCCAAATAAATTGCACGTACAAGGAATATCTGACATTATATCATTGCACTCAGATATGTGATGGAAACATCAATATCCAGTAAATAAAAGTCAAATTTATAACTGATAATGTATTTTAATACACATCACCTCTCTGCCAGATAAGAATCAAATGCAAATTGTAAAGACATTGATTACATCATCATTTTTTCTAAAAGGTCTGAAAATAGTCATCCATAATTTAGTAGATTTATTAGTCGCTTTGCAAACGAATAAAGTCGTCAACTGATTACAACTCACCAATAAATTACATTTGTAAGTCGATTGTAACAATCTATACCTATGGAATGATATTGAGGTAAAAATTACACAATGCCTGCTTACTGTTACAATTTACTCATTGACACTGCTATTGTGCTTATTGGTACAGTCACTATGCATGCTTGCACTTTCATCACGCTTGTTGACAATATCACAATGCCTGCTTACTGTTACAATTTACTCATTGACACTGCTATTGTGCTTATTGGTACAGTCATTATGCATGCTTGCACTTTCATCACGCGTGTTGACAATGATACCATGATTGCTGGAAGTTACAACTTGTTTGGTGTTTAGTCCCTGATGTCTATATGGCTGAATGACAGTGCAATGTAGCGTAATTAAATAGTTCAACATGCCGGGACTGTATATAAGCTTTGATATTTCAACATTGCACAGTTATAATGCTCCTAGAACAAAACACACGATGTGACCACACAAAATGAAAGATGCAATAAGCCACTAAGCAAGTTGAAAGTAAGCATAATGTTAATTGCAAATTTGCACATCACATTTTGATACCAGGGGGCGCACGTTCGTAGTTTTCGCGAAAGATCTCCGGCCTTTAGGTATGAGACCCCTAAATCGGTGAAAAGCGGAAGCAGGTTATTTTGTCTAGGGAACATGCGGACCTACACTATGTGTTTGATTGCTGATTGGCTGAAGTGGATGCATACAAGAAAAATTAGTTTGAAATAATCGCTGCATGATAGATCACAAATGAAATATGAAGAGAAAAATCTGGATATAAATTATAATCAAAATATTTGGTATTTGAAAATACTGACATATTTGGTCGGTGACCACTAAAACTGCCACAAAATTGGGGGTGGTGTCATTGAGCTCCAAATTACTGGCATAAAGTATTGGATCACATGTATAAATTTTGTTATTTTTATGTGGGACTAGGATGATTCTACAAAATAAAGTTCATTTCAGCAGTCGGTGAGATTTTGGGTAGTCGCACCGGAAGAAACCCTTACAATGTAAGTCTATGGAAATGTATTTAGGCGTCTCATACCTATGACGGACTTAAATTAGCTGTTGCCTAAACCGTTTCCCATCAGTTGTGTCCCTTTGTTTCAATTACTCTATTAATTGCAACCTGAACTGCTAAGTTTTATGTAGCTTTCAAGCTTTATTTACAGACAATATTTTTATTATTGGAAGAAATACATCGCCTTTTAAAAATTTCTCGATGTATCTTCTATACTACTGACAAAACTTAATCGGCATCGTTATTATAAGTGGAATAAAAAATTGACGTAGAAGACGAGTACCAGAACTGGAGAAGATTCTACAAGACCAATACAAGTTATGTTTTGTCTCTGTTGTAAATAGAGAGTGATTGTAGGTTTATAGGCCACTTCCAACAGCCTTGCTGTTGGGTTATAACCCTTTAGCGACGTGGTTGAGTGTTCGCCTTCAGGTCACAAGGTCCGGGGTTCGAGCCCCAGGAGGGACCTTGGTATTTTCTCACCCAGGATTTACTTTAATGGTGTCAGAAGTGTTTGACGGACTCATTCGGGGAGCATGGAGGGTCAATCTGGAGAGCTGTCTAGCTCTGAAAAGTAAAAGAGGGAGAAGTGTAGTGATTGTAGGTTTATAGGCCACTTCCAACAGCCTTGCTGTTGGGTTAACCCTTTAGCAACGTGGTTGAGTGTCCGCCTTCAGATCACGAGGTCCGGGGTTTGAGCCCCAGGAGGGACCTTGGTATTTTCTCACCCAGGATTTACTTTAATGGTGTCAGAAGTGTTTGACGGACTCATTCGGGGAGCATGGAGGGTCAATCTGGAGAGCTGTCTAGCTCTGAAAAGTAAAAGAGGGAGAAGTGTAGTGATTGTAGGTTTATAGGCCACTTCCAACAGCCTTGCTGTTGGGTTAACCCTTTAGCAACGTGGTTGAGTGTCCGCCTTCAGATCACGAGGTCCGGGGTTTGAGCCCCAGGAGGGACCTTGGTATTTTCTCACCTAGGACTTACTTCAATAGGTTTTTTGGGCGTAGTAGAGTAGTATACCGTCTGAAGTGCTATTGCGCCAGTCTGCACTAGTCAATTGCAATCATTGCCTTCACACCGTTGGGGAACTCGGAATGGGAGGGGAAATTGCCGTGTTTTTAGCATCCAGCTTTCCCATGCAGGAGTTATGTTATGTGTTGTAACTGAGGGGCAGGAGTCTTAAAGAAGGATTTGACATTATATAAAAATAGTGAAAATGAAAGTGGAAATCTGTTTGTTTTTTTAACATTATACATATTCGGATATCCACGATAATCTTTCCGGCAAATAATTATTCAAATTACGAAAAACAGGACTAGAACATAGCGCCCCCTGTTATCAAAATGTGACTTATAATTTTGAAATGACATTATGCTTAGTTCTATTTTGCCTAGTGCCTGATAACATTTTCCATACTGGTTGATCACTTCGTGTATTTTGTTCTTGGATGCATTACAAGTTAACCAAGATAACCACATCATGATGAAATAAACCATTACGCTAGATTGCACTGTCATTCAGTCAAATGAAAATATGAAAAAGGCATCATGGCCTAAACAACATAAAAGTTGTTACTTCCAGCAAGTATGGTATCATTGTCAACAAGCGTGATGAAAGTGCAAGCATGCATAATGACTGTACCAATAAGCACAATAACAGTGTCACTGAGTAAATTGTAACAGTAAGCAGGCATTGTGTAATTTTTACCTCAATATCATTCCATATATACCTGTATTATATTATTACACATTATCAAGGGCTTCAACCTAATATCTCAACACTATTTAAAAAGAAACCAGTGATAATTGGGTTTATCGTTTATTCGAAAAATGGTAACGTATTTTTATCAAATACGAGCCTGACATTTACGTAAAATTTAACAGATCCATAGCCAATACCTATGAAATATGTGTCGCGAAAAGGTACCTAACACCAAAAGTAATGAAATACAGACATTATAATAATTATTGAACTTGACTTAATTCTGTTAAGACTCGCACCAAATGTCAGGGAAATATGATCACCATAGCACATTCCCGTGAACGAAGACCCATTTGCCCTTACAAAGATTAAATATAAAGTAGTCCAGAACCATTGTGGACCACAACACTCACCAACAGCAATACTTACACACAGAAGAATGAATCCTCCAACTATGAGAAAAAGCAGCATACAATGAACCCATCTCAGCTTGTATTCAAAGTAAGGGCTAAGTTTTGCCAAGTGCAAAAGTAAAGGATAACGCATATATAGACACAGTAGAAAGTACCGAACATACACATATATAAGAAATAGGTTGAAACCTAGATCACTGCCTTAAAACGACCAGTTTCTGCAAACACTGGGCCGAATGATCAAATAAAAATGCAAGCCGGCATCGACGACGAAGAACTGATGAGATTTTCTCTATATATCGCTGTTGCTCCCATAGGAGACAGGCGACACAAAAACGTGAATAAATCGTTTAAGCATGTTGCCGAATTCCAAATATGAAGCTAGATATAAATCACATTTGCGAGTTTGCGTCTGCAAACTAATCGAAAGGCAGAGACGGAATCAATATCAACACAAATGGGCTAATACTCTGTTATTCGTATAACTTTCTGTATTGGTGTTACCAGATAGGAAGCTTTCAACCACTCAAAGACCATTACCGACTCACTGTCAAGTCTGTTTATGTAAATATCTTTCAACATGAAACAATTACCAAATGATGTCAAATGTGCGAATAGTGTCATTATTATTATGCAAAGTGTATTAGTAAAAAGCCTGATAATTTATTGCATGGTCTGTCGTGAACTCGAGAAATTTCGTATCTCCCGATTTAGTTCTATGTCGTGACGAGCCAGGGGTGAAATTTATTCGATCTAAATAAGATCTGCATTATTGATTAAGAAATGCATGATCTTTATCATCTCTACATTTTTCATGTACTTATAGGAGCAACTTAATTTCATGTATTTGTCTTGTCAGAGCTGCTACCAGCGCTAGATGCTGGTATGACACGACTTCCGCTGAGATACCCTAAAAAGTAGCGTCTGCTGTCCTTACTTAGGTAAGGGCGGAGAATAAATTTTATATCAATGAACATATCACATTGGATATGTATGTGTTTAGCTGTAACATGTAAAGCTTGCGTCTCTTATTAACGCAATGGTAATGACGTTCATGCCGATTTCATGATTTTAAACACATGCCTCGCAATTTCAATATCTTGTTGGTACAGATTTAACAGTTTTTGTAACAGTTCGTACACAGTTACATCCAGTTCCCAACCAGATACGTTGAAATTTACTTCAAAGACGATTGGTTTTGTGTTGGTGATGCCTTATCTTTGCAATCTTTGCTTTGTATTTACAACTGAATATATTCATTATGTAGAAACACTATGTACCCTTTCATGTTTTGTTTGGGTAGGCATATGGATTGTTATACATAGTAATGTTGTTTTGCCTGCTTTGTTATCTTAAGGTTTGGTTCCTTACCTTTATTGTGAACAGTTATTTACCTATTCATATTTGAATATTTACAAGTATGTTCTTGGATGCAAATTACCCTTTAAGCAACTGTTGTTAACATTTGTGTTCACGTAGATCTCTGACGTCACATTATTCCAATTTTACTGTACAACTAATATTTCTGATATAAATAATGTTACTGAAACGTGTTGTTATATGAAAGAAGACGACAGAACCAATTAATTCAATGTCAGAATTGGATAACGCCATTTATTCTCAGTTCCCACATTGCTTCCCCACCATTGCATTCCTTCTTCCACTCAACTTCAATTACTGACTACTTGTCAAGCTGGCTTATGCAAATACCTCGCAGTTTGAAAGGAGTGAAGCAGATAATGTCAACATTATCTGGGGATTATAGAACAACATTCCTTAGACATTACGCGTGTGAAAGGCTCAAACAAATGTGAGAGATTATTGTAGACAGTGTTCGAGTGTCTAGAATAGCTTTATGTGTAATGTCAAACTTTAGGAAGAATTAAATGCGCAAAGTTGTAATTCGTTTAATTGTTATACAGTAAAGATTTTTGTTATCAGACCACCATTCAGACCGGCATAAAATGTTCTTAATATCGAAATTGTCTTTTTGTTAAGTCCCATTTACTACAAAAAGGCCATTTGGTTAATAAGTAGTTGGTTTTAAAAGCGAGGGCGGTCTTAATATCGGGTAATCTTAATAGCACAACTGTACTGAGAACAGAACTTTTTTCCAACGTAAATAATATTCAAATGTTTTTTTAAGTAAAAATCCTCTATTTGAGTCTGAGTTTAATCTTGAACACAGACGCATAGTTGCCCGTTTAATACCAGGCTAATTAAGATTGCAACAGAAATCTATACAGTCTACAACAAATATGAAGCCTGTCCATTGGGGTTTGCCTCCATGATATAATCTCAAGATGCCATTTCTAATTAAAGGAAAATCTCTCTTAGAAAATAAATGCATTTATAGACGTGTGCAAGTACAGAAATCTATGAATAAGGAAAATATTTATTTCAGATAGGTAAATTAGTCTGTTACATTGATATACATCATGTCTTGTAAGGAAGTTAAATTACATGCATGTCTATCCGAAGGACATAATCTTTCTTCAAAAGGCACTTTTTTATATGCTGCATTCTTTATTAAAGTATAAAAATCTCAGATGGAGCTCTTTTACCTTTCTCACTGCATTAAAATCAAGTAAGTAAAAGTACTAAGCAGGGGTACTGTGACCCTTTTTAAAGACCTGACTGCATTATAGGCATGGAAGATTCCTCAAATATTAGAGACACATTGAAGACTTATACTGAAGCAATTCTTTTTTTAACAGATAAAATTAAAAATTTGGAAAATCAATTTTACGAGGATTGTACTGTAAAATATTTTTTCTACGATCAATCGAAACTTATATATTACACGGATACTTACATTTCAGATTTACTTCTTTTGATAATACTAATGTTCTTTCTAAGAATAGAACTAAATGCTAGTTGTCTTTTTAAAACTATGAAGGTCATTTGGAATGGAAATAGGAACGTAGTAATTGTAACTATAAAACAAATTTCAGTCATACAATTGTTTCATTATTTTTTCTCATTCTAACACTTTCTTTTCAAAACCCTTCATTGCAATTGGTTACATGTAATATATTGTTGACGCCATGGAATTAAAATGATTTGTTCACTTTATCGAAGTGATATAAAAGACAATAAGCAGTGCTCGCTTACTTTGTATTTTGGACACTTTTCTAAAGCAACATGTTTACGAGGCATTAATTATAATGTGATTAAGGACTTACACTTCTGTCACCTTCAAATATACTGGAATATTTTCTTATTGTTTCTTTAAACGAGAGGCTTGTACACTGAGTGAAGCTATTCCTGTGTGCCATTTGAAAACAAAATTCATTTTATTTTCGTCTTTCCCATTTAGCTCCATGTTTGTCAAAAGAAAATTATTTACTGACATCCTCTTTTGTGATACTTTCTTTGATTTATTGCCAAAAACAGGAATATATTTCACATTTGACACTACATCATTTATCACTTGTATCGTGCGGACGTCAGCTAGTTTCGACTAAGTATTTTGATATACATGTTTAAAGTTCATGACAAAGTTTGTTAAAGTACTCTTCAATATTCATCAAAATTTGATATTTTCCCGTCCGTGTGCCGGTATTGTTTTCACCTTGACTTCCTTTTTTTTTTTTATGCACCCTTTACTTCTTTATCTATCGGATGAAGGTCATTTAACAGCTAATAGGAAGCGTACACTGTGATTGGTGGGTTACAGTTATGGCAAGTCAATTTACTATTTAAACATTCTGATACTTAATCTACCTTCCAGTTGTACGGCGTAATTCTATGAGTGAGTGAGTAGTAAGAATACATGCAAAGCCGGTCTAGCAGCCGACACTTATCGGTTGTATAGGTGTTTGAGTCAGTTTTTTAAGATGTTGTCTTAAAAGTTTGCAGTTAACTGTTATTGTAGTGTTTGGTAGGGTTTCTTTTATAAGAAATTTCCCTGTCTGAATTTTTGGTCTGTTAAATTGCTAACTTTTTTCTGATACAGAATTTGGAACAAAATAAAGTTCCACTTGTCAACACATAATTCAGGTAAATGTGTTTATTTTAATTGATGATTAACTGCAGTCTGCCTGGTTTGCATAACACAAGCACACTTTATCTATAAGGAACACATTTTCTCTGCCCGTTTTTTTTTCTTTATTTATTTCATACGAAAATTTAATATGGATATAACAAACTCCGGATATAAAGAACACATTTAAATGATCCAAAACAATTATTGAGTATTGACCTGACGTCAGCTTTCAGTAACTTCTGCTGACCGATAACAGGATTATCAAATGTTTGAAAACACTTAAATGTCATTGAAACGACTCTTCACAAATAGATAGGAAAGTCGATACTTTGTCTTGCGATAGTTCTATTTACTAGCCTTATTTTCAACAATTGTTTTGCTAATACTTATATATCCTGCGTATGATAAGTTAAAGCACTGCAATTACAATATGCCAACTACCGAATTCTATACGCATTTGGTAAATTGACAATAAGGAAAGTATTTTGCAAACTGTCATGCTGTTTTAGAAATAACCATGTGTCATGGACAGAAACAAGACAGACCTGGAGTCTATAGCCCTGCAAAATTATGTTTATTCATTATAGTGGTGGAATTGAAAACAGGTGGAGATTTGTGTAATTTCACTTATTGTGTGACCTCTATGAATTTATCGGCAAATGCACATTGTTTTACATTTAAGATAATTATAGAGGATATTTGTTTGTTTTGAGTGGATATGGAATATGTCTCATCGAGAAGTGATACAATTGTTATATTTTCAGTAGCGCGAAGCGCGAGCTAAAATGTGTAAAATGTATCACTTTTATTGAGATATATTCCACATCCACTCCAAACAAGCAAATTTTCTTTTTATTTTATGCTAACTATTAAAACAAAAGCAAAATAAGAAAAAAATGCATGTATATGCACTACTTAAAAAGTAGTTCCGGCAAACCTATTTCACCCACACTGTTACTGATATGAATTCTATATCATCACTCTTTATTTCACTGATATAACACAGTATTTCATTAGTTAGCATAAAATAAATCACATTACTGGCCGCCATCTGGATTATAATTAAAAACTTATATCAAATACATTAAATGGAACATGTGCAGTTATTCCCGACCAGATAAGTGATAACATTCTAAATTCGCGATAATTCCTCTTTTTATCAACATCTTTTAACCGTGATTTGACATCAAATCTTTAGGGTAACAAAGGGCACCTCGAAGCAAAACACGACAACCGCAAGTTACGCACGAGAAGACAAAGAATTGGCAAGAAATGGAACTTGTGCCTCTATATAAAGCATTGTTTTTACAGCTCTTCAATATTTCTTTCTTCTGACAAACCTTTAAAACACCCCGATCACCATTGTAATCTAAAACCCCTCTTTATGATTGACGACCCCTTTTCGTCGTTATGCAAAATCACTTCAGGGATTGGCACGAGTTTCAAAATTACATCAAAGCTTGCAAAGAAAATATTCTAAGACTTCAGCTCATCTGTCTTATGACAGCTACTGACATTTGTTTACAGTATCCTCATTAATCTTTCTTAACTTTGTTACGACATTACAAGTTTATACGACATTTCTGACGACAGCAGGCGATCTTCTTTCTATATACTGTTACAAAAATAAAGCAAAGTGCAATATGTCATGAATAATTCTGTAATGTAACTTGGACATCAAGCGTAAAAATTTGCTTAGGAACAAAAGTATGCCTAAAGATGAAAAAAATATACTCAGATGTTTGCCTCTTGGAATGTGCCTTGTTAAGTGCCTTGACATTTTAAGCCATTGCAAGTGCCATTATTTTCGAAAGGTAGTTTATAGAAGGTAAAATGTGTTTGTTTATTACAGTGCCTCTCTTGTCAAGAAACTGTAAGACTTGGTGTAAATTGGATATTTCGTTGATTTATGGTTCGTTAAACTTGCGTAGAAAACGTAATAAAATATTTGTAATCATCACTTTGCAATAGAATAGGAAACTCAGGAGAAAATTCTCTAGGCCGGATTTAATATGCACAGGATAAAATTGTATCTCTTTTGTATTATTTGGAACATTACACACACAAATGATCGCGATTTATTCGTGGACAGGCAGATCTGTTCTGTTCTTTTATATTAGACATATCCTCTTCCGCTATGTCGTTTATTTATTGTAAGAATTAGCCTATTATACACGACGAGAAAACCACGCAAGCCTCTTATATTCATGTACAAAAGACCTGAATCGATAGAAAAGCGAATAATGACTTAATGGCTTTTTCAGAAAAGTGTTAAGATACAGGGGAACGATAGAGCCAAAGTCGCAGAAAGATAGGAAATGTATTCTCCGTTGTATAAATTTGACTCTTGTATCGGAGGGAACAGCTACGTTAAACATCTTATGTACTGAACAGAACTTCCTCCTATCGATTACTTTATTGTTACATTAAACAAAACAAAACTGACGTTTTACTGATGCGGAGAAACAATTTGCTTACGTTTTATTTCTACCAACTGAAATGGTTAAAATTTTGTTTCAGTAACACTTGAATAGAGATTGTTTCTATTCGTCAATGTACAATTATAAGGTTCAATCATAAAAAAGTAATCGCCAGTTTGCAAGCCGTGTAAGCTGACAAATAAACAAGAAAATTAAGCTCTGGCGCTTGTGCTTTAAAATATATTCAAAAAAACATTACCCTGTCCCTGTGGTTTATATGATGCGAGACTTTGGACACAACTCGATTGTAGAATTCTCTTTTTGATTCACATGTCATTGATTTAACATATAATAAAACAAACAATTGCAACTACATGTATCATATATATCAGTCTATTGAGGAATTTTACACTTTCAATCTTGTTCTTTGAGACTTCATTATAGATTTTGTGAGGATTTGTCTGTGATATGTATGAATAAATGTAGAATAAATACAGAAGTGATATTTCGCTGAAATCAATAAATATATTGGTTAGTTTTATCCATTTAAGACAGGAATTGAAAAATGGTTCAGTTGAATACAACTTGCCTGAACGGGTCTATGTTTGATAAATAGCCAACGTAATCTGCGGTTTAAGACAATTGAAAGTCAAACAACAGGGATATGGTCCGTTCTTGATCACTTTATAACAGTGAGCTCCCTCTGGCTTTAGACGACATAAAGTACATGTAAACGTGAGGTTTAACGTTTTTCAGTGTTTACGTATGGACTACAGTGACTTAGTTGCTTCATTCAAAGTCAGGCCTCAGGAGATTTGGTCTTTTGCCAAATAGCTAACTGGTCATTTACCTTAGATCCCCAACTGTGAATGTATAATAATACTGAATGTTGCTGGTGCAATCTGACAAGAATTTGGTTGGATTACGGGTGATGTCTCACTGGCGATTTATACAAGTGTATCTACGATAACTTTTTTTCGAACGAAACGTTGAATGCTTAATTTTGTGACAGGCCAGCTAGATTTGTTTGTAATCGTGCTTATTAGACAGGCCAGCTAGAACAAGACAAACATTTATTTATAGCATTGGAAATGTAAGAGATGACTTGATGTTTTCGGTAAAAGGACATGCTCAATCAAGAGGAATTGCTTTTTTAGTTTGAAGTTCTTAATCTATGATGAAACACCTAACTGATATCTTAAAAGCTCAGCTGTTAGAAATCAAGAGCAATTATAGATAAAAGCACTGCAAAAGCCCGTTATTCGGTCACCCAGGGGAAATATACTAGAAAAGCACCTGTTGTAAGACAACCAACCCTTTCTAAGAATAACAACAAATAATCTAATAAAATATGCCGTGTTGCTAGATGTTTTTGGACAAAGACATGACAATTTAATAACATTAGATACACAAAACCGTTCCCATCTTCCTTAACGACATCTCGGCTATGTGGATAAATTTTCCAGGCATAATTGCACACTCAGAAATTATCTTCCCTACAAAAAAGGAACAAATCTCTGGTGTCTGATGGAGCATATAAAACATTCCTTATATTATGATCAATAATGGACAAACATTATCATGCCCTAATAGTCTTTCAAGTAATGGAATGAGTGCGGTCTTACTTCAATACGACTTCCTTATAATGGTTTGTATGAACTTCTTTATGTCGGCTTCCTTTTGTAAAGATTACATTTCCCAAGAAAGATTGATGATTCATGTTAAATTGAGGGAACGGAAAATAGTATAGCTTGCAAATTTATTTCACATTAGCACATGCTCACTGAAGCAAGATTTGAAATGTGTGTCTTATCTTACTGAAATCTATGATTGCTGTTTTATTTTATTATTATCATGATTAGCTAATGGAATTATTCTATAAATGGTGAGAGATAAAAAGAAACGCTAGAATGTTCTAACGATAGAATTTCTTACCATTGGTGATAGAATTGAGTTCATACACCTAGATTGATACATTCATTAGAAAAAATGTCTATAATTTGTTCAGATATAGTTTGATTCAGATGCTACAAAAATGTTTACATATTATACGTTTTATATAAAATCCGATGGATGAGGGACCTCTGTCTTCAGATGCAAAATAGAATTTGACATGTTTATTGTTTCTGTAGATCTTCATTGTTCTTATACTAAGTAAGGTCCTAACTTAGATATTTACTCTCATAAAAAAAAGATATAAAACCATCATGCTACTTACCAGATTCGACAATATAAAGTATCATCATTTTTAGCGTTCAATAACAAAAAAATGGTCATGTTTGGTTGAAATTATTCCAAATGGACATAGAGCAAATAATAGTTGATGCTCACTTTAACTGAATTTCTAATGCGCAATATTGTTTTTATATTCTTTTCTCAGTAACTTGCATAAAAATATTCAATTTGAAATATTTACCATAAAAGCTGTTTACTAGTAAGTTCTCTGAAGTAAGTCAAGTAAGAGCTTTACGTGTGTCTTTCAATAAACATTCAATGGTTGTAGCCCTTTCTATGTTAAAGAACTTGAACAACAAGATCAATAACAAGAAATATGTTATTGAAAATAAGCAATGATAACTTCTTTTTCCGGCTGTATCTTTGTTATAGTAACAAAATATTGGAAATTGATTTCACTGTATGTTCCGGACTTGATTTTGAGATCTATACTACTGCTTGCATCTACGTCTTTACAGAAATATCTTAATTCACGAAAACGGACATTTCATCATTCAAATACAACAACAGAAATGATCTGTTGATTCATTCAATTCTACAGCTAGCAGTTGGTCCTTTCTATAAAATTACGTTTTGAGAATTGGAAGTAGACGTTTCGGATTACCGGGAATCGCATCTGAATAATTAATAAGGTCGAGATTTTCGGAATCATACCCACGAGACAAATCCTTGTTAAATGACAAAATAAAAGTATCAAGATCGGGGTTAAAGGTCATAATCTCAAATCCCCTCGCTTTTAATTGACTTAGGAATCGGGGGAACGTCAGCCTTTTGCTTCTAAGCATCATACAACCACGGCGTTCTATAAAAAAAGTTCCCTCATTGTTTAAATTACAAATGTGAAATGTTTTTACAAACAAATCGGAAAAGGAAATGTGCTAGCAATAGAACTGAAACAACAGTTTGTATTAAGTACTTAACATAGAATTTATATTTCCTCTCAATAAAGATACCATACTTTTAATGAGAAAAAAACTATTCCGTTCACGTTGATTTCAAATGATAATTGCAGACGACAAAAATTATCATTTGTTCTATCCTCAAATGATGGAAATATCCACCACAGATTAATCAGTCTACTCTCGACGTAATTTAATTTTGACAAATGGCCATGACGTCTGCTATTCGGTTTCCATTATAATCGTTAGTTCACCTAAATTGTAGGGGAGATAGCATAAGGTTTGGATTTACAAGAACGGTTATTTCCTCTGGTCTACCACTAAAATCACTAGGTGTTCGGTTCCTGAAACATAATAATAGCATTTGTCGTTATAAGATATACTTACATCCTACTTGGTAAGGACACAGCAGCTACGTTTCGAAGAAAGATATACAGCAGCATATATTGTAAGTTTAATATACAAAACGCATTTATTATATGCATTGTTGAATTACATTGTTTTTACATGGCTATGGTCTTCTTTACAATGGTATATGTGTATACTTACTTACTAGATTGATACACGCTGTAAATTAATACAAAATATGAACTGACAATTGCATAGATCTATTGTACATTGACTTTAATAACCCTGGTATGTTATAAATTGAAACATATGGTTTTGAAATTCGTATTTTGTATATTGACACACATGTCTTTGAAATTCGCATTATGTATATTGATAAGCATTACCGTGGTCTTTTGTACATTAATCTACATTGCATTTGTCTTGTGAACATTTATATTTACATCCTTTAGTACGTAATTTAATTCCATTTTTGTGCCTTCCGTCGGAGACTTTGTTACAGGATAAGGCGAAAGAATTGCTATCTTTTTATCATAACCAGTTTGTGTACCACAAAACAGTCATATATTTGATTATTATGTTAGAAGATCGTAGCCAGAAAATTTTTTTTTTTTGTAAATGACATAGAACAGTCCATAGAGCAGTTTTCCTGAAATGTTTTGTAAGGCATGAAAGTGAAGGCTTTCCTTTTATAAACATTACTACACCATTGTTTTGAACTAAATCAGAACATGGATAGCTTATGTGTGTATGTATTTATTTGTGCTAAAATTATACACGTAATTCTTTTAATTTTCTTGATACTACTCTGCAAAGGAAATGCAAATGATATGCATGGCAGTTATAAATGATCTCCTCTGTTTCAATGAAATATGAATCAAATATTAACGTCTGATTGACGCAACAGTTATATCATTAAATTGAAAATACCAGAAATGGTAATTGGATTGCGTTCAATTAAGCAAGCAATCACTATCAATTATCATGGCATGAAATTAATATGGAATATTCACATTTATTGAGCTGTATGATCATTACGGTAATTGATCCATCTCTTCACTGTGTCGGACAAGTGTACTTAACTACCAATAATTGTCTAGAAATGTGGCCAAGTGACTCAAGTGCATCAGATTTGCAAGTTTCCTCGGGCTGAATAACTTAATGATCAACTTTCTTCTAAAAGTTCGGTCACGCAAGCTAACTAACTGACTAATGAACGAAATAAATAAGTTAGCAAAGAATGAATTCACAAATACGAAAAATATTTACTAGATTTTGGTTGTACATTAACAGAACAGTAACTATTTTGACAATTATGTTATCAGTAGTGGTAGAATTTTATTCAACAAAAACAAAAAATGTACTTTTCTCCTTTACATATTTTCAAAGCATTTCTAACATATATTTGACCACAAGCTTCATGGTTTTAGTATCATAAGGGTTGTAGTAACCACTTGGCGGTTTGTATAGCTATTATTTCTGGAATATATCAGTTTTAGACCACTTTACTTCCGCGAACATCTCCCATAGAGTTTCGGACTATGATGAATTGTATAAAAGACAAGAAAGACAGAAACAAGTTAAAAGAAATATATTAAAGCAACAGAATATATAGTTTTGTGTGAACAATAAATTGAAAACTGCTTTCCAAAGCAAGAATTCATATAAGAGCACAACATATTGTATTGTATGCGTGGAAAAGCAGTCTCAATTATTCCATTTTCTGCGATGGATTTTGCTAAGGCTGAAACCTCTCGTATACATAATCCTGATCAATCCTATTTTAACAGCTCTTTTCCTATGGCGCATGAAACGCTTAGACCCTCTATGCAGATTTCGATCAGATTCTAATTTGGCATTATACCATTTCCGCTTGATGCCTATAGAACGCTGTTAACGGATAAGCGACTGGGAGAAGATAATCGGAAAAAACAGCTAGGCCCATGTAATCACGAAGCGGAATTTAAATTACATTTTGAGGCCAAATTGAGGACTCTCTTTTCGTTTGAATTCAGTGTTATTTGATTAAGAACTCGCGAGAACGATATAATTGTTCGGCGCATGCGCACAAAGATAAATATTTTTTGTAAATATCTCCTTTCGGAAATGGTGATTGTGTTTTGTTATGCAAATTTCAGGAACTATGGATTTACATATGGAATTAAATGGAACAATGTGCTTGTGATTTAATATTTTAACACGAAAATGGAGACTTTGGCAAGGATACGTATCTCTGGAGTAGTCTATCTGACGCCGATATTGTTGTATTTTGTGACCTGCACAGAATATCCTATCGGTATGTATCTTTACCGTCTGTGTTTCCTTGAGCGTAACATTTTTTCTTGTAAAATGGCTCATTTAAAAGCCTACGTTCATGGTAAAACTGTCTTGAAATCCCCTCCGTTTATTCAGCGGGGGTCTTTAATGTAATCATATTAGATTTTAATGTGTAAATGCCTATTAACGTGAGTCCAATTTCAAACAACCAAGAATTGAATAAGCTAAATAACATATTTTGTTAATGCAGTTTGATTGGGGCCCCTATATTTTAGACAGGGGTATGCCAGTGTCTTTTTATCTTTTCTCTTTTAATTTGTGCAAGTGACCTAGTTGCACATGTAAAAGGCTTGTGTCCCTTTCTTGGACGACCAGCCCATAATAATAACATAGTTTTCGTATCAACAAAAGCGCAATATATCAACGTTATGGCACACACATAAACGTTAAGACACAAAATTAATCTCCAGACTACTGTATGTTATTATGTAATTGATAAAAAAACATACACACGTTTTGGCACATATATATAATGAATATCAACAAATATTCTTCATTTTGTAAGATAGATAAAAATTCGACCATTTTATGATTTGGTCAATAATGATAGTATCAGACAGTCAAATGCAATGCAGTTTTTCCGACAAAATACAGAAATGTATAATGTAGGATATTTTGAAGGAGTCTACAGACAGTATCAAAGTGCCTTTGAAATATAAAATTATTGCCATTCATTTAGATACGGAGAGAAGCCGACCAGGACCAAGAAAGACAGTTATATTAAGAAACCATAGTCATGTAGATGTAAATCAGTCCAAATAAAAACTTCTCCCTTTACAGATGAAGCCTGTGAACAATTTTAATGCTGAAATTGATCAAAATGGTTCTAAGAAAATTTGTTGGCCTTGAAATTAAAAATGATGGAGTGATATGCACGTAAGCATGACAACAAAAAGATGAAACGGGTATTTCACAACTATTTTTACAATTTTTGACATCGTATCTTGGCCATTACAAACCAATTTCTTAAAAGGATTTTTATTAATTTGGCCTTATTGCCTACAACACGGCCATACCGTTTCTTTTTATTTATATTTATGAAAATTAATATGCATTAAGTACATATTGTTGTGCGGCACATATTCCTTTTGGCCTTGAACCGCGCAACCTTTAATAATTGATCCTTTCCTTAAATGTGTTACAAACTGGGAGCCTTTTAAGGTAAATTGCCTCTTTGGATTGCAACAAAACTTAGGGGTGAACATGTTTCTATATAAAACCTCATATCCCACTACAGTAACTCTGGGTCATATGATGACCCTTCTCTATTCTACTTAAGAAGAGTAGACCTTTCAATTTTTTGTTAAATGCTGTTGACAGGGTCAGATTTTTAACTGTTGAGTAAAATTAGTCACAGGTAACATACTTCAAGCCGAAATCATCGGATATCAAATCAAAATGATAATGAATATTAGCAAATTGTATTGCAAGGAAGTTATGTTGAAATATTCGGGAGAAGTTTGTTAAAAATTGGTTAAATATGAAATTTGAGAAAAGGTTAAGATAAGAAAAAGATTTCAAGCTGTTTCTCTAATCTATTGTAAGAGTAAACGTAAAGTATATAATACATGGGACATCCTGAACATGAATGTATTGTATGGTTTATTGACCTAGCCAGATCACCATTTAGAAGGAATAGTGATGTGTGCCAGTTCAAGAAAATTATACATGTATTTGCAAGTACATTGTATATGTATACACATATATTTATATGTGACCGAAGTCACTGGAAAAAAAGTCCTTTAGACATGCGTAACACTTATGACATTTATTTGAAAAAAAAAGTCATAAACTGGCATTTTGTCACCTTCTTTAAAATCTAAAGCTGGGAGCTAAGCAACTATATTTTATTGCACGTAGACATACATTTTATTTCAAAGTTCTACGGGGTTGTTGCCATTACAACATTGATTCTAAACAATTCTTTTTCCCCCTGTTTTGGCGATACTTTTTGCAAATGAACTTACTTTGAAATTTCAGATTGAAATATTCACTGATTATCATACATGTACGTGTATGCATTGAAAACATACATATTTTGCCATCATATAAATGTGATGGTATTAGAAAATATGTGCTTACTACCAATGTTAACTGAAGTAAACTTTTGACGTCAAGTTCAGGCATGTTCCGAAATGACATTCAAATGTAAACATTTTATAATTACATGTTGTTATTTTGTATCTACTTGACATAGGAATCTAATTTTTTCACACATGAAATAAGTTCAAAATACGCAAATAGCTGTTTTCCTGGCATTTTGTCCGAAGATTGATTTTCCCCTATCGTTGGTCATTTATAAAGATACTTTGTTGAGCAATCCGAGCAATGATAGGACGGCATGGATGCGAAGGTGAATAACGGCTACACGGGTCATTTGTCTCAAGCAAGACGTCTTAAAGATAAATAACTTGGTCAATAACTGTGTGAAAGCATGCCACTTAAATTATTTGCTTTGTTCGAAATAAGATGCGACAAAGCAGTATTTGGTTTCATCCGGCTTCCTTTTTCCCATTTCTTAATTACTGCCACATGAACATAGCAAGATATAAAAATACTTTGTATGAAAATATCATTGGAGCCATGCAGTAATCGATATTTAACACGTTAATCGTAAATGGATATTCTCAAAAAGTAGAACACTACATATGTTCCCTTAATAACAGTTAAGCTGAAACTAGGCTGTCTTTATTATTCGAAGTAACAACTGGACATTCTCATGAGATATACTTCGTATAAAATTGACACATTTATCTTATATTCATAAGGGATTAGCTTCCAATAGTTCCGCTAGTGCAAGGAAGTTTATCTATACATTAATAGGATGTTTACCATAACGTTAATGTACATACACTTGGCACTTTGAAAGAAAGACGTTTTTTTCTAAAAGTCCAACGGCAGAGCTAAATTCTGAACATTAGATACTTATTGGGCAAAATTCACCACTTTGAATCGACACAAGGATAGTTACTATCATTTTAAATAAAACCATTCTAAGCTGAAAACTCGACATTGTCCTTGACAAAGCAAAGACAGGTAAACTAACGTAACTGTATGCAACATCCTCTTTAATTATATTAATTTATATCGATGGAGGGCAGATATAGTTGTTTGGATGCTCCGAAGGTCAAACCACCTTCATCCCTCTATGAATTAAGTCACATGTGTTACCGTGTTCATGTTTGCAGCAATACATCGAAGATGATCAAAAGCAGTTTAGTTACAAAAATATGCCGAAATGTGTACCGACTACAGTTTTAATACGAAAGGTTTTGACATGTATGTTTATGAAAAGTAAGTTTATGTCATATTCCTTACTCAAATGCCAAATATTCTTACTAGTCAACCTTAAGGAAGCACATGCAATTTGTATCCCATTTTGAAAGTCCTATCGATTTATTTGTATCCCATTTTGAAAATCCTATCGAATTATTTGTATCCCATTTTTGAAAATCCTATCGAATTATGTTCCTATAGGAATAGTCTGCAGTTTTGACTGACAAACTAACAAACACGCAACAGAACGTTACTGCAAGATGAAAAATGATGAAATATATATTACAGTTAAACTCACTTATAACGAACTCGGTTATAACGTAATCTCGGTCATAAAGAACTTTTTTCAGCCCGATTGTGTTCCTTCACATTTTAAATAAAAATAACACAGATATAGCGAACCATTAGCAATAACGAACGTATTTTAAGGTACTAACAATACTTTTTCTGAGGATATAACGAATATCTGTCCAACGTCCATAAGAGTGGCAATTTACATATTCAAAGTTTGAAATGTTACTATAGATCAACGACAATTAACGATACGTGTCAATATACCACGAAATTGAGGAAAGAACGCATGTACTCTATATACACCCAAAGTTCGTTAAACGATTTGTTTATAAGGAACCTAGTTTGCTATATGGATACCGGGAACATCTGATAAAGCAAACACTTTTCAATGGTCCTGAGGAGTTCGTTTTAACCGAGTTTTACTGTATCTTGTTCATATTTACTTCGCCTTAATTATGCAGTGTCGCCTTACATTTTAAGAAGTTTCACTATATCCGCACAATTTAAATTTATAATTCAGCGCTTGATCATGCTTTGTAGTTGTATTAGTTATGACGGTCTCTCACCCGAGAACCAACCGCATACACTGAGCATTAAATATAGTACATTATAAGTTTCAAAAGAACTTGTGACTGGACTGGAAATATAAACAGTGGATTTTTGCCTGTGTGAGACCGTAAGGTATTTCTATTTGATGTACACGAAGATTTGTGGAAAATACGTACATAAACATAGTCTTATACCTTAGCAGATAATAGAAACAAACATTTAGGTAAAGCAGCATTATCACAATGGTAGAAGTAAAGCAACATTAACACAATGGTAGAAGTAAAGCAGCATTAACACAATGGTAGAAGTAAAGCAGCATTAACACAATGGTAGAAGTAAAGCAGCATTATCACAATGGTAGAAGTAAAGCAGCATTAACACAATGGTAGAAGTAAAGCAGCATTAACACAATGGTAGAAGTAAGGCAGCATTAACACAATGGTAGAAGTAAGGCAGCATTAACACAATGGTAGAAGTAAGGCAGCATTAACAAAATGGTAGAAGTAAGGCAGCATTAACACAATGGTAGAAGTAAGGCAGCATTAACACAATGGTAGAAGTAAAGCAGCATTAACACAATGGTAGAAGTAAGGCAGCATTAACACAATGGTAGAAGTAAGGCAGCATTAACACAATGGTAGAAGTAAGGCAGCATTAACGCAATGGTAGAAGTAAAGCAGCATTAACAAAATGGTAGAAGTAAAGCAGCATTAACACAATGGTAGAAGTAAAGCAGCATTAACACAATGGTAGAAGTAAGGCAGCATTAACACAATGGTAGAAGTAAGGCAGCATTAACACAATGGTAGAAGTAAGGCAGCATTAACACAATGGTAGAAGTAAGGCAGCATTAACACAATGGTAGAAGTAAGGCAGCATTAACACAATGGTAGAAGTAAAGCAGCATTAACACAATGGTAGAAATAAGGCAGCATTAACACAATGGTAGAAGTAAAGCAGCATTAACACAATGGTAGAAGTAAAGCAGCATTAAAACAATGGTAGAAGTAAGGCAGCATTAACACAATGGTAGAAGTAAAGCAGCATTAACACAATGATAGAAGTAAAGCAGCATTATCACAATGGTAGAAGTAAAGCAGCATTAACACAATGTTAGAAGTAAAGCAGCATTAACACAATGGTAGAAGTAAAGCAGCATTAACACCATGTTAAAAGTAAAGCAGCATTAACAAAATGGTAGAAGTAAAGCAGCATTAACACCATGTTAGAAGTAAAGCAGCATTATCACAATGGTAGAAGTAAAGCAGCATTAACAAAATGGTAGAAGTAAAGCAGCATTAACACAATGGTAGAAGTAAAGCAGCATTAACACAATGGTAGAAGTAAAGCAGCATTAACACAATGGTAGAAGTAAAGCAGCATTAACACCATGTTAGAAGTAAAGCAGCATTAACACAATGGTAGAAGTAAGGCAGCATTAACACAATGGTAGAAGTAAAGCAGCATTAACACAATGGTAGAAGTAAAGCAGCATTAAAACAATGGTAGAAGTAAAGCAGCATTATCACAATGGTAGAAGTAAAGCAGCATTAAAACAATGGTAGAAGTAAAGCAGCATTAAAACAATGGTAGAAGTAAAGCAGCATTATCACAATGGTAGAAGTAAGGCAGCATTAACACAATGGTAGAAGTAAAGCAGCATTAACGCAATGGTAGAAGTAAAGCAGCATTATCACAATGGTAGAAGTAAAGCAGCATTATCACAATGGTAGAAGTAAAGCAGCATTAACAAAATGGTAGAAGTAAAGCAGCATTAACACAATGATAGAAGTAAAGCAGCATTATCACAATGGTAGAAGTAAAGCAGCATTATCACAATGGTAGAAGTAAAGCAGCATTATCACAATGGTAGAAGTAAAGCAGCATTAACAAAATGGTAGAAGTAAAGCAGCATTAACACAATGATAGAAGTAAAGCAGCATTATCACAATGGTAGGAGTAAAGCAGCATTATCACAATGGTAGAAGTAAAGCAGCATTAACACAATGGTAGAAGTAAAGCAGCATTAACACAATGGTAGAAGTAAAGCAGCATTAACACAATGGTAGAAGTAAAGCAGCATTAACACCATGGTAGAAGTAAAGCAGCATTAACACAATGGTAGAAGTAAAGCAGCATTAACACAATGGTAGAAGTAAAGCAGCATTATCACAATGGTAGAAGTAAAGCAGCATTAAAACAATGGTAGAAGTAAAGCAGCATTAACACAATGGTAGAAGTAAAGCAGCATTATCACAATGGTAGAAGTAAAGCAGCATTATCACAATGGTAGAAGTAAAGCAGCATTAACACAATGGTAGAAGTAAAGCAGCATTAACACAATGGTAGAAGTAAAGCAGCATTATCACAATGGTAGAAGTAAAGCAGCATTAACACAATGGTAGAAGTAAAGCAGCATTAACACAATGGTAGAAGTAAAGCAGCATTAACACAATGGTAGAAGTAAAGCAGCATTAACACAATGGTAGAAGTAAAGCAGCATTAACACAATGGTAGAAGTAAAGCAGCATTAACACAATGGTAGAAGTAAAGCAGCATTAACACAATGGTAGAAGTAAAGCAGCATTAACACAATGGTAGAAGTAAAGCAGCATTAACACAATGGTAGAAGTAAAGCAGCATTAACACAATGGTAGAAGTAAAGCAGCATTAACACAATGGTAGAAGTAAAGCAGCATTAACACAATGGTAGAAGTAAAGCAGCATTAACACAATGGTAGAAGTAAAGCAGCATTAACACAATGGTAGAAGTAAAGCAGCATTAACACAATGGTAGAAGTAAAGCAGCATTAACACAATGGTAGAAGTAAAGCAGCATTAACACAATGGTAGAAGTAAAGCAGCATTAACACAATGGTAGAAGTAAAGCAGCATTAACACAATGGTAGAAGTAAAGCAGCATTAACACAATGGTAGAAGTAAAGCAGCATTAACACAATGGTAGAAGTAAAGCAGCATTAACACAATGGTAGAAGTAAGGCAGCATTAACACAATGGTAGAAGTAAGGCAGCATTAACACAATGGTAGAAGTAAAGCAGCATTAACACAATGGTAGAAGTAAGGCAGCATTAACACAATGGTAGAAGTAAAGCAGCATTAACACAATGGTAGAAGTAAAGCAGCATTAACACAATGGTAGAAGCATTAACACAATGATAGAAGTAAAGCAGCATTAACACAATGGTAGAAGTAAAGCAGCATTAACAAAATGGTAGAAGTAAAGCAACATTAACACAATGGTAGAAGTAAAGCAGCATTAACACAATGGTAGAAGTAAAGCAGCATTAACACAATGGTAGAAGTAAAGCAGCATTAACAAAATGGTAGAAGTAAGGCAGCATTAACACAATGGTAGAAGTAAAGCAGCATTAACACAATGGTAGAAGTAAGGCAGCATTAACACAATGGTAGAAGTAAAGCAGCATTAACACAATGATAGAAGTAAAGCAGCATTAACACAATGATAGAAGTAAAGCAGCATTAACACAATGGTAGAAGCATTAACACAATGATAGAAGTAAAGCAGCATTAATACAGACAAACAAAAGACTCAAAAATAAACATATGGACAGCTTTACATTATGACAGCTGTCAATATATTACATTATATTTTCTATATCTATTCATCGGTAATGAACATTTGTTATCCAAAAGCTATAGATACCACCGGGAACACTGCCTTTTCTGTTTCAAAAACATAAACCCTGGCCTCTCCATACCAGATCATCTAAATTGTTATTGATCCTAGGTAATTAGGCACTTTTGTAGACAAAGTTTTTATCAGCATTTCCAGCAGGAGTAAAATTGGAGGCTGGTATTTCTGAGACTCTCATTAATGTATCTGACAAGCCCATGATCTTTCTGAGAAAATGTTTACAAAGGAAGTTTAAAGTTGTGCGCATTAAGGACAGCTTTAAGATATATGATAAGCTACATTTTTACTATGCTAAATATATCCATATAAAAATATGTTGTTTTTTGAAATTTTGTTTCTGTTAACTCTTATCTACAAAGAATTGAAAGTTTTGACAATTTGACTCCAAGTTTATGTGTAATCTTGTTTCCATAAATTTACCTACAAACATTTTTGCCCTAAAACGTATGTTGTTTCACGACCTAGAGATTATAATTCACTATAATTTATTGCTTTTATCGGTATACAAAGTATTGTTTGCCAAGATTTACATATTTGTTTTCAAGGAGAACACACTAGTCGAATCACACAACTTTTTGTACTGAGGAACTCATATTTTGTCCTTTTTACACACATCAAACCACATACAGTAACAAGATATAAGGAAAATATCCATTTACTAATCGAAACCTTTTAGGCCTATGCCTGCTTAAGCTTTACGACAACAGAGAAACTAAGGATGTGCCTTCGTGCACCATAATTATAATGACAACAAGGGGTTTACACATCTTGATCAATGGAAAATACACAATGCTTAGCAAAAATGTTCATGTTTTGTATCTTTTTGTAATAACTGGCATAACATAGACATCATATAATCATCAAAATCAAGATCGAACAAGTAAAATAATTACATTCCATAGCCAAGGAATATATTATGTCATAGTAACTAAGAAATAACGTTGTATCACGAACACTTTGTGATTGTCTTGATAAATGTGATTGTGCAAGCAAAGGCTACATTGTCTTTTCAGTCTTGAGGGTTGTTCGGCAAAATAGAAAAATAGAATGTAATGACTTGTAAATGTTGCTTGAAACACATATTTAGACAAGTATATCATATCTTAAATTGTCCAACCGTGAATCATTGTATTTTGTAATATAGCATATAACTTGCAAAGCGATTCAAAGGCAAATATATATAAGTGCATTTGGACATTCATAGAATATGTTTTTCTAAGTTGTTTTATCGTATGGAATTCAATATTTCTTTGCCTGTCTCCTTCTTTCCATGTTTTGCCACCTTTCGGAACTCCTTCCATTGTTTCAATATGTTCTTAACACCTCACAAGACTCGGGATATTTATTTCCAACATCTTGACGCAGATCTGACAAGTTTGTCTTGATCTGTTTTTGCACGCTTCAATTAAAGTCCCAGATACTAGTAGCTAAATAAATAAGTGTTTGTGTTCCTCTGTAGAGACATGTAGAGTTTTGTCAATACTCGATTCCCTTTTATTCAATAATCTTGGAGAGGCTGGTGTCAGTAGTTATTTAGAAGGAGGAGCTGGAATAGAGGAGACCATTTATCACTGATATTTCCAGAGGGAAAACCTTATCGATCCAAGACGGAAAATTCTTATACACTGTCCAATTGCTCTATTTGTGCCTAATGATTTTCTTATTTGCCGTTATTGTTCGGGAGAAGCAGCTCTCAAATTTCCAACAGCTCTTTTCTTTCAGGAATGATTTCATTTCTTCCGCTACGCTGCTAAACTGATTAGTAAAAAAAGTACGTCTGTTTTTAGCTAAAAGAGGTTAAAATAGCACACTGAAAAAAAAGTTTAACATATAAAGGCACTAAAATATTCAAACGGCTGTACATCCCGATTATGCTTCATTTGTAAATATTTTGACCTTTTGTAGAAAATTGGTGATAGGCCCATCAGATAATGCAGCTACGCTTTTTAACGGCGTTTGATTTCAGAGCAAAACATGCCAGTTCATAGTGTTGTATAAAATATTGGTTAGCTGTAATGTTTTGCCATTAAAGCACATATATTATCACGATGAGGATCTCTTTATCAAAATAATCTCTAAACTAAAGTAAATCTATGAAGAATGTTGGAAAATAAAGAAAGCTGTTCACCTGATTGTGCTGATCATTTCGAAAAAAAAATCATTTTGAGTTTCTTCAAGTGCTTAGCACAATCGGAAGGTGACTATGTTTGAGACCAGTGTAGTTCAAGAACTTTTATGTTTCCATATGATAGGCTACATTTTACATTTACAGCTAAACAGCTTCCATCACTTTTAACATTTTTCATAGATTTACTTTTGTTAAGAGATTAATTTGATCATGTGATTCCCAACTGTGATTGTGTGTTGGCGAAAGTTTATCTATGTTGTTAAAATTGTCAACGAAATAAGAGTGCCACTGAGCATTTGGTTTTGTTATGCTTATCACATTGCAATCAGTAGTATTTCCGTTCTTTAAATAAAATGTGTATGCTATGCTTCAGGCTCACCGGAACTAACGTGGCATGCTACAATTTCAAACAATGTTCTACTAGCAAACATCTCGTATGTCAATTAGCATTTTGCTAATGCGCTGTACATTTGCCGCAATACTCATGGTAGAAGATGCTTGATGTTACAGATTGCAGAGGATGTGTGTTTTTAATTATCCTGTGTACACAAATCGTTATATAATCTGTCTGTATTAAAGTCAACTCGTTACAAATAAGAAACAGCTAAGTCCCGTCTTTAATATATTGTATCATCCAATAATTAAATTGTAATCATCAGCGTGTGTTTTTCTGTCTGATGAGTTTGTACATTCAAGATATTCATGACACCACCCATTTTTCCTGATTTCGATGTTATCTACTTACTCAATATACCATTACAAACTTCATGTCTGCAGTTTGATGCTCATTGGATGTCTTCCACTCGTATTGCTATTTCAAGTTACTGCAAAATATTACAGAAGAAAAGCCATATATTGGGCATAAATTCAATTCTTTCTACGAAAGCCTGCAGTAGTGAAATTCAAGCACTACCCCAACAAAGATCTGGTCATTGATCCAAACTATACAATGCACCCATAATGATTTTTTGTAATGAACGAATATGTTTTTTATACTTAATTCGTCGTCAAAAGCAGTCATGCATATTTACCATCTGAATGAACAGCTGTAAAAATAAGTAGGTGACGCAGAACCGAAGCATCCTATCCAACTTGATACCCATATCTGTTTCAGAGTGTTTGCTTAAAATGTTTGCCTGGGATTCTATTTGTTTTCATAGACTTTTTGATAACCGTTTACTGTTCATATGTATTTCATCTAAAACAACAACAAAAATGTTTCGGTGACGTCCTTTTTGTATCTGCTGTGTTTCTTTAAATGCAAGTATTGCATATTTATTTTGATTGGCCTTATGAAAACTGCACATTACAAAAATGCTCATAAATATCATGAAAAAATAACACAAGCTTGAAAATGCTGATGAAAAGTATATGACAGAAAAAATAAACACTCATATTTTCATACAGTCTACCACTACTTGATTTTTGTTTTAATGTCACTCTCATACATTTTATTCACGACTGAGTCAGTCATTCTTCTGAAATTTTTGCAGCTAAGTCTTAATTGATGATCCAAACATTTTATGAACCACAGCGATAAATGCAATGATGTAACTACCTAAGCATTCTTCAGGGCCTCATACGTCAAACCAATCACTCCTTTGTTCTGTTGCATATCATTCTATTGAAATTACAAACTACCAATATGTACGATTAGTCTATTATTTGAAATCAATATCTTTAAAGAACACCATGTAAAGAGCAAATAACCAAAAAGCAAAATTTCGAATAATCAATGAAATCATTCAAAAAGTTAGAACGTACCGATGTCCTTGGCGTGACACACACACTGACAAATGTTTCCTTTGTGCCAAAGCTTGTCCATACTTAAAATAGTTCAATTCCCTCGATCTTTGAATTTTCGTTTCGTTTCGTTGTGTTATCAAGGTCCAGGACTGCCCGGCATGTCAGAACATCTAGAAACATAATATTTTTGGAAATGTCTACAAGTTGACACACTGCAATAATGTTTATGTTTCAGTATCAAATATTACCTCTTGGTATACTTACTGGCTGGCCAGCTGGTATACGCAGTTGTATTTTTTTTTTCTGAAAGACATTCTTAAAAATATAGGTTGTATCATTTCTCCTATCAATTCAAATTTCAATGTAATTGGCCCTACTGTCCTGCATTAAAAGGAAAATGACGTGTTCCATATTTGATACTTGCTATTGAACGACAAACATTGTAGCATATCTATCAGCAGACCTTTGTCTGTTTCTGATTCAATTTATTGTGTTACCAGATGTTCTACTCAAGTCTAGATAATTCTATTTACGAATTTTGTAATAACCCATTGGACTTTAGTCAGACACTCTACTAAGATTATCTTTAAATATTTTACAACCATTAAATAATACAAGGTTTAAGAAGAATGTAGACACTTAGTCATACAAATAAGGAATACAGTGTATGATTGTATGACCTTTTGGTGATATGTTACTGAAAACTTTACAATTTCTTATTTGAGATCCCTGCAGAAGTTTTGAGTTTTCATGTATACGTCTTAGCAACATACAGCCTGTTTGCAGATACAAGTTTTACTACTATCTTTAGATAATTCAGAGAGTCTGATATAGGTATTATTGCTCAGAAAACTGCCACATCCTTTGAAAAATAGAGGATACATTGTGTAAAGAAGTCTGCGAAACGGCTGATATTTGCGCAAGAATCGATCATAAATTGTTGAATTGCAGACCTAATATTTTACGCAAATTACCCCAGCTGTTTACGAATGTATTTTTCTTAAGATAGAGAGAGGCTCTTGACATGAGAATAATTCCATCATTTAGCGGAGGCGTTGGGGGAATGCTGAAGGCATTGATAATATACGTGAGAGCAAGGGACAACTAACACATGTACACAAATACTTAAAGAAAGCTAATTGACTTTGCAATACCAATTATATTACATAGCACATAGCTGAAATATTTGTTTCTGCTTTCAGGTGCAATCTTTGACAAAAAAAACTCCAAGGCTATTAAATACGCCTTTGAAAAACAAATAGACTTTTTAAAGAATCAACGAGATGGAATTCAGCTCCGTCAGGAAATCCAAGAACTAGAATCTACAGATAGTTTTGCCGTTAGTAACGCAAGTAAGTAATTGGATAAAAAAATCGATTTTTACGTTTTAGATAAATACTCTTCACTTTATAAATGTACTTTTTATCACGAAAGCCAGGCCGCTTTTGTTTGCAGTCAGTAAGACTGTAGGCAAATACCTAAAACCTAAACACTACATTGTAGTTTCAAGTGACACCAATATTGAAGTTAACCTTTTTGAATTTCTGTAGAAACACGTGTTATAGGGCTATGATCTTAGAAATATAGAGGCATGTTGCCTACTGGCTATTGCATAAACCTTTTTCTTACAACTGCGCCTTTTGTATTCTTTATTTACAGTTTGTATATTTGCTCTCTAATCGTTTTGAGTAATAAATATATCCTAAGAAGCAAAACATCATCTAGTGCCGATCAAAGATACTTAGAAATATAATTGTTTTTGGATCTGAAATGCCAGGTCCGTGAGTACTGAAAAAGCGAAAAGTATTTGTCATGCAAATGAATAAATACTTGCAAACTTGATTTTTCCCTTACAGTCTGTAAAACTCACCCATACTCTTGTAATTCAATAAATCTTTTAGCTTATACTACTCCGTAAACGGATGATTTAGAAAATCTGTCATCGGCAGAAACACGTTTTCTGTGATGATAGCAGCCCAGGTGATTTTCTTATCTAATCATGCGTCGCAATTTCCCTTATCCGGCGAACTCAATCAAAATAGGATGCTGGTTGCCTCAAAAGTATTAAAACAATAATCTTTTATAATATTCCTTAAGGTTCAGTTGATTGCCATTTACGTGAATACTACAAGAATTACAGAAATGATATATGATTGTATGATATTTAGAGTTTGTAATGGTATTTTAATCGAGTAATTAAAGGTACACCCCTTTAGAAACTTACTCTCTGAGACAACGATTCATGCACCCCTCAGTTCTCCTTAAGGATCTGTGTAATCATTATCTTAAGAATTGTTTAAGACAGTAAGCATTGAAGTTTGCTTGAAGCATTCAAATCAATCACAAGAGATTTAAATCTAACAATAAGGTTTTGCGTTGTGTAGTTATGTTGAAGAAAATTGGACACATTTGTTTACATTGTAGAAACACAAATTCATTATATTAGTAAAAGAAATATGTTTATTTGTATCAAACGAAGGAATATTTATTTGTTCTGTCAAAGTTTATGCGGGATAGAAATAAACCTCCTTTGTATATTATTTTGATGATCATGATGAATGCATACCAGGCATTACTTGTTATGATGCTAAACCTTACCATTTATGTTTCAAGTGTGTACACTGTTACTTCGTGGAATTGAAAGTTTTCAAGTTAAATGAGAAAACATTGATATGATAGAAATTCAAATCATATACATGTACATATATGTTGAATCCTGTTCTCTTTTTAAGAAATAAACATACGTCCGTCAAACCTTTTTACGCAAATAATGTCAAAGGTGCATTTAAAAACTATGCAAATGTGGGTCAGATTGTGCACAACAGTTTTTGAGGCTAAACATGAAACCATGAAAGAGATTTTATTTACCTCCATCTACCCAAGCCCCTACACACCTTCCCACTAGTAACATGTCCTCTAGCATATTTAAGCTATTTGTTCGACCTCATACTTTATGTTCAATGAAAAGCAAATAATTTATGAACCTTTATATGAAATCCATTATATTTATAGTGTGTCGGGTATTGCGACTTGACGGTCATGTAGTTATCCAAATAATTTGAGGCACCCAGTATAGATAAAGAACAGGTAGATCATGCACTTCTATTAAAAGGAAATCGTCTAAAGCATACCAGGAATATTCATGCGTAGAAATAAAATCACGTGTTTTGGAGAAAACAGTTGTTTCATATATAAGTAGCAAATTCAATCCAGGAAGAGCTAATTTGATTAGTTTGGCGAAGTTACATGTTATTTACTTAATTAAAATGTCAAGGTAGAAATTTGATGTGGAGAAAATTCACAATGTAATGCGTTTATCTGACTTGACAACAGTCCATTTCGAGGTGACTGTCCGTTTCGGATGGCTGTATTAGTCCTTTGTTTAGGAGCTTTTCTGCTCTTTCGATGCTTCTTTATTTTATGTATAGTGTATTCCTTTGGGCTTTTTGTAAGGGGTTCTACTGGTTTAAGTAATTTATTGTGTGGCTGTTCCGGGTCTGGTCAGTACTGTATACTACTTGTCACAGTCACTGTTATTACTGTACGGGTGCAGATAAGATTTACAGTATTTTTAAATCAAACAAGAGGAATATGAAACGAATTATCATGAGACATAATACTGGGACGATATGTGAAAAACAACACCCATTCAACATTTTGATGTGTTTTTCTGCTCTTTTCAATTTTTAATTTTTTATTTGTCTTGTGTCTATATCTGTTTCATGTTTGAAATATGTAACAATATTATACTATGCCAAATTCAATTAAAAGTCCTTCTGTTTTATCATTATCGTAAACATTATCAAATCGGCTGGACGTAATGATTCCCTCAGCAGCTATTGCACGTTTGAGAAAAGCATCTTAAATATAAAACTGTCCTTCTGTTAAGATTATTAGAGCACAAATCTGACTGGGTTTTTGCATTCTAATATCATATATCCAAGAGATTCGAAGTATTTATAGGATGAAAATTTATTTGTAATATTTTGGCTCGGTCGCTACGTTAACTGTTCATGACCATAAATGTTTTTAAATGGACTGCATCTGCCTATTTTTTGTCTATATTTGATCATGTTTACAAAACTGAGATAAGCATTTTGAAAACTATTTATTCCGAACAGCGAACTGTGAACTAAAATGAGATGGGTTGCTTTGAATGTAATTTTATCAAAACGTCAGTGGTACAGACTGCAATTTTATGCTTCTCGTGGTTATATTAACAATTACAAAGACAATGGTCGATTATCTTATTAAGGAAAGTTTTCTATGTCTCAATCTGACTCTTTGTATCATCTAGAGACGATTGACTTTAATTTGAAATTACAAACATAGCATTCTTTCAACTTAGAGAGGTCACAGATTCTCAAGTACAAATATTGACGACTAATTTATAGTATATAAGTTTAGGGGACGAAGATTCTCTTGTAACTTTTGTAGGCCGACTTCACTTTATAATATATTTATCTAAAAAAGCATAGTTAACAACTAACAATTCTTATTTTATTTGCCATCTGACATTAAACTAATTTTCAAGTAGCCATTTAGCTATCGATGGAGTTATATCATTTGGGTACAGATGACAGGGAAATATTGAAAACAAAATAAGACTAGCAAAAAGAAAAATGTCAGACATTTTCCTGAATTTATGCAATTGTCTACCAGTAATTACACTTCTATGATTCTGTTTGACATTGTTATGAGGCTTCAATGTGCGTGTAGTTCTTTTAAGGTTACTTTGTAACTTCGCTCCTTTCATATTTAAAACTATTCGGTCTTAGTTTTCATACATTTTGAGCTTTTACCAAAGCCTTTAAGCTAATGAAATAGAAAAAATATATTTCTTTGAATTATTAAAGAGTTTTTGGATACATATTTTAGAGTCAACAAATAAATTGTATACATCTTTTTAAATCTATTCAATTTCGTTTGCATGTGGAGACCCCGAGACTACATAACTGAAAGGTCTTGAAGCTCGCTAAGAGGTTTCCCATATTCGTTTTCATACAGATTCGATTAAACTGTGTTCCGAATGGTTACGTCAATGGTAACTGTGTAAAAGTCTCATTTTTCTGATATATGAACTACGTTTAATGTACTTCCTAATTCAAATTAACAAAGGAAAAAGTGCAAACTTGCAGTAGTAAACGAATGACGAAACTGTAAATGTACAATAAATAATTTTCAGATATGTTTAGTCTAATAGAACGGCCAAACAAATTCCAAATAAGAACTATTGCAGTATATTCGGGCGTATTTTTCAAAGCACTGGCAGAAATACAATTTTTTTTAAATCAGGCATTTTAGTATAAAGTGGCAAAAGGTGATATAAAAAGTTTACCTTACCCTTTTTTCTCGTTTCATGCGTAGATTGGAGTAATATTACTGTTCGCCGTGTACTTCAAAAAGTGATCCATAGACTCGTTTATGATATTCCTGCCTGGAATGGTGTATTTCGTGTAAAATATTTTTTGGCAAATGATGTGATCAAGATATGGCAGTAGTTATAAAATATACTTACTTGGAATCTAAGGGATTGTACCGCGTTCATACTTTATCAAGACCTCTGCGCAATAAAGTTGTGCAAAGGTAGCATAGTTACCCAAGTGAAAGCTTTACAATTGTTTACGTCCAAAGGACAGGCGACAGTCTTCTCTCGTGAATTTTGTCAAAGTGTCATTAAAATTCACTCCATACACAAGACTAGTATAATCTCAAGGAACTTCCCCCTGAAATTCTCGTGAATCTTCATAAACTTTGAATTTTTTGTCATGTAATGCATTAGGAAGTGACAGTGCATAAAATGATGATAAATCTAGAATAATCCCCCGGATGTTTATTGAATATTTATTAATAATTGGCGTTTCTTATTCAGGGAACTGAATTTTACAATTATTTTCAAACTTTGTCATATATTGGAGACCATGTATCAGCTGGAATTAAAACAAAATTAAAAGAAAAGTGAACATCAACATTTGTTGTTAACATAGCACTGTGGCAACACCAGGGTTCTTACTAGCGACTACTAAACTCTGAATCGTTATGGTAGCAGAACACGAAACTGTAGGAAATTTTCGGAATTACAAACTCTTGTTGTTATTATCATATCTTATTATTACGAATAAGCGGTCGGATGATCTTGCTCAACCACAACCTGTAGAGTCCATCGAATGAACTGATCATGTTTCAAATAAAAGTTAATGAGATAAAAGAAAGTTCGCCGCAGATTAAAAGAAATACGTTTAATGTCAATGGTTTGTTTAATTGGTCGATGATTTGTGGTCAGTCTATAAGTAACATATACTGTGTGAATTGACATTGGTGCAGAACGTAATGAAAAGCCGGTCAAATGTCTGATTACTGTGTGTACAATATTGCAAATTTTCGGAAACTGTTTTAATGTGTTATACAAAGTCGTAAAGCCTTTGATCTGTAATGTCTGGTATAATTGCTTAAACACAAAGGTCCATCAGCCAGTCAGTTTAATGAACAAATCCATTTCCGTTTCACGCTTTTTCAAATTTACTGATTGCATGGCATCATTCAGATCAATTATCGTTAAATGAAACCACCTCAGCAGTTCCTGTGGACATTTTCATGATTGTGTTCTATTAGTACGACACATTGCAATCTGATAACTTCAAAAGAATTTCAGACTAATGACTGATTGCGTTTTGTCTGAAATGTACAAAAATATAAAGTGAATTTTACTATAGGGATGGTTACATTTTAAATCGTACAATCGACACAGCGGAGATAATGACTTCGATAACATTATAAACTGCGTCAACCTATTTCAAATAAAATCTTTATAATTTTTCAAAATATACCATTATTTTTTATTTTATGATTCAAGGAGAAAAACTAGACTTGTAACTTCCAGTTAATACTAGGACTCGCAATGTTCCCTGCAGACAAATATGTACATCCATATTGACTGTCCCACAAACACGATAACATTGATTGGTTGAAATGAGTGTGTAATTGACTGTAACTAGTTTTTGTGAATGTTTATAAGCCGGGCGATAAAGTGTATTGATATTCAAATAATTACCATAACTCAAAGACGCTACGACATTAATTCAGTTGACTGCTAAAGAGCACAATGTGTAATCCCATAAATTCACTGACATGACACTCTGATGCACTAACGTTTATTTCATATTCAAAGTAAACAGACGCACGAATTTTTGTGTTGATAAAGGGGTTCAAAATACTGTCTGTTTAAAAATATTCTACACTTTTGCAGTTCAGCCATATATTAAATTATGCGAAACCAGCCTTGAACGTCTGTTTTAAATAAACATGCAATTATGTTGTTTTGTTTTGTGTTGTTTATTTATTTATTTATTTTTGTTAAGGGGGTGCAGGGTTGAGCGGGCGTTTTAGTAAGACTTTAAGTTATTGGGACAAATAAATCTCCTCTCTACTTTCAACAGTATATAGAAGACATAAATGTCAAACGCAAACATAAGTGAAATGTTGTTTTGTTTGGAACGTGGATGAAAACAAAGCTTCTCGATGGCCTAAGTATGTCTCTTGATGATACCTACTCCCGTAGATCGCTTGTCACAGACATCCCGAAAGGACAACAAATTACGTGTTTTCGGATTGGTCGATAGAAATCTTCAAGGCTTTTATATCACATATTTACCACAAAACCGTTCCCTAGGGAACTCCGTATGTCATTTTCTACCATTTCCCTGTAACAATGTCTTCAAGCCTTTACAGTGATCAATATCTTTAAGATTTTTCTCGAGGATATGATTTACTGCCTGGCGGTGTGACACATTTGATTAACAAAGCGGGAACGGTGTTGTAAATGAATATTGAAACGAGATAAATAAATCTTGCAGAAATATTAACTAGACGTGATATTTGGAAGCGTGTATGTAGTTTAATATCACAATTGCAAAGGGAAATTGTCTGAAAGGAAAGCACTAAAACCAAACAAGCAAATAAGAGAGGGCAAAACTTATGCACACATATAATGGTTAACAATGTAGCTGAGAGTTTAATGTTTATTTGCTAATCTAGCATTCATCTATAAACGAAGTTATACACAAATTCATGCAGCAAAATGTGACCATACACTGAGGTAAAAAGAGACCGTTGAATATTAGATAGCTTTACTATTCAGTTAATTTTAGTAGGGAATATTAATTAAATGTCTTGTGGGTTGTGTTGTCTGAGGTGATTGTGTTCGAGCCCGAGTGAACTATACACATTGGTTTTACCTGAACAACGAGAACGATACATCGTATAGTATATTAGGGCTTTATCGTTGGTACCGGTTTCCCATATGACCAACGCCCCCAGAAGAGTTTAGTTATTTTAGGTTTCGGAGGATAATGCAAGATACAGAAAGCGTTCCAATTCCAGAGACAACCCTGGTTCTTATACATGCCAGGTGTATAGCACCCATACATGGGACCTCGGTTTTAGTCTCATCCGAAAGACTGTTAGTAATTTTAATTGGTCAGCCCCGGGAATCGAACCCGCTACCCCGAGATTACAAGTCTCGTGCTCTACCGATTGAGCTAACCGGGCTGACTCAGAGAGAGAACGATATATCTCATGTATTTTCCTTTTAATGATTGCAACTACTTGAGAAGTATGATTGTGTGTGCATTAAAAGAAATGTACCAACGGGAAATATTAAAAAATATCTCAAAATACGGGTAGAAATACTGTAAGAATGCATTTCGCGACTCAAGAAGTACTACTGTTGCTTCTGTTTTAGTACAGAAATTGCCTTCTGCTTCAGATATGTTCAGTACTTAATCTTCAGCCTTTAAGGAGTTCTATAGGAAGAGAAACCCAGAATTAAAGAGTGTTAAGATACAAACTCTTAGTGAAGAATATATTCAAAATGAACTATGTGAATTCAATTGTTCAAAAAGTACAGATTTGGACAATAAAATAGACGTGTCAAACCCGGACAATAGCTCTATTGTAAATAACGTTGTACCAAACGACTTAAAAAGTTCTTAACTTTTGTTGAAGAAAAAACAACAGATCATCAGTTTCAAATCACAGACCAGTTAGTATATTATCTATTGATATTAAAAACAGCTGTATACTACCAATTTGAAACTTGTTTGATTAAAAATGGTCTTCTATATGAATATTAAAGTGGTTTCAGGGGTAACTACTACACAGATTCATGCCTCATTCACCTTACTGATCAAATAAGGAATCAGAATTCAAAATGTTCGTTTATCGGTATAATTTGACACAGTTGTTCATGTATTTATATGTAAAATAGTACAAGCTATGGGAGTCTGTGGATTGGTTCCGCTCATATCTAACGGATCGAACTCAATTCATTCATGTCAATAATGTAAAGTCAGATTTTGAAAATATTGTCTGGGCCGTTCCCCAGGGTAGTATACAGGGTCCTTTGTTATCTTTATGCTTTGTTAATGACATGAACACACGCTTAAGTCCAATATGTAAACTGATTATATATGCAGATTTAAGTGCAATTCTCTTCTCTCATAATGCCCCAGATGTAATTAGTAGAATATCAGGTCAAGAGCTAGAAAAATGTAGTAAGTGGCTTGTCGATAATAGACTATTCTCTTTCGCTATAAACGTAAACTAAGCAAGTTAGATTAGTTTTCTATAAAATGAAATGTCCCAAAACTCTGTCAAATAACTAGGGTCTGTCCTAGATAATGATCTGTCTGGCGCCTCCATTGTAAACAGTATTATGAAGAAAGTTAACTCTAGAATCACATTTACGTACAGACAAGGAAACTTTTAAATAAATCCCCCCAAACTTTGTAACCCACTGATACAATGTCATTTCGGCTATGTTTGTTCTTCGTGGTTTTGTGGTCTGACTAAACAATAAATATATAGTCTTCAGCTATCTCAAAAAATGGTTTTCAGGTTTTTTAATAATGCTGGTAATAGAACTTCTTTATGAGTTACTGATTTTAAAAATCTTGTTTTTCAAATATTGAGTAGAGGGGCAAACAACTATGACTAAATTATGTCCATTAGATACTTTTAAACAAATGTCAAAGTTACGTACATGGAAATTTTAAGAAAATTAGTTAAAACTTTCATTATAGTATTTTTTTAAAAACCTAATTGTCTAGTTATTATAAATTGTGATAGCAATTTATTTGTGTTGAATGTCAGTTTTTATTCAAGTAAAATACAAAAGTAAAAAATATTAATACTGAATCATTAATTTGGGATATCAAATAAGTAAGAACTAGTTAACTTAATTATTTATAACAAGTTATTTCAAGCAAAGCTTGTGTTTAAGCTGAGTATGTAATGAGAATGCAACCAATTGAGGTTGGTTCCATCTGGAATGATATTCGAGAGCGATTAATGTAAGTTGTAAGAACTTGTTTCGCACTTGAGAATAAATAAATAAGTATAAACTAAACTAATTGCTATGTGTGCTGTAATTTTGTATTGATCTAATAATGGGTCACTTTTTTCACACTGGAACAATTTATTTCATTCCAGGAAAATGACATATGTTTTGACAGAAAGGCATATGTACATAATAAACATTGAAATCTCTGCAAAATGCAAAAGTATTTATCTTCATAAGCTATTTATCTACGCAAGTGACCTGAAAACCTTTACTGTACACACAGTAAATTCTAAAGCAATTAGGTACACTGATTTAAATACAGAAATACAGTAAATACACGGAAACTATTGAAAGGATTCCAGTACTTCAGTAAAGAATGCGTTGCCATTGGAAACCATGATTATAAAATTACAACAGTAAAAATGTTTATATATGCTAGACATGGAAGCCTTGCAGAGTTTAAACTGAAGAAACATATGGTTCTTTTTACATTTATACAACCTACAAGTCAAGAAAAACAGATATGTAAGTATAGGCATATTTAGTGCTCACTCTCATCTTTATCCATATAGAAAATAGTACATTGTATGTCCTTTCATTTTAAAATATGTCCATGTGTAATCATTCTTTATCTTAGTGGTGCCCAAAGTTTGATAAAACAATTGAAGCCCTGAAATAAAATAGAAGTGTGTCAGTAGAACACGGATCCCCCTTTTAGGGGTTGATGTCAACAAAGTTTAATCAAGATATGATCTATATGCGTATGGCCATTTTCTAGTAGAAAGCACATTGTCTTGTTATAATGTCAGAATAACTCACCTTCAGCACTTTGCTGCTCACAGGTGAGCTAAAATGTAATAAGCATGAGTTGGACACGAACACCTATTACAATACAAAGTTCGTATATGCGATGTGACCTTGCTCTATGCAATAGACACATGGTTCTCGCATGTGACACATTGGGTATTTATATAAATATCTATATTCGTAGAACATATTATTGAAATCCATACAAACTTTTATAATATAGTGATCAGGAACCACAAATTTTCTGATATTTAAGTTTAGAAAGGGCTATAACTGCAGTAATAGTTGGTAAACTGTAATCAAAAATTTTATAATTAAACATCTGCTGCAAGGTAAATCTGAATTAAATCCGTGCAACCTTTCAAATGTTATTGATCGGAAAGCACCATTTTGCTGAAATAAAAAGGGGGCTATAATTCCCGTCATAATCGAAATTGAGCGTATACTTTATAATCATAAACGTATAAAATCCATGCAACCTTTCAAAAGTTATTTATCTGAAACCCGCACGCATTCTTCGAAAGGCGGTGGCATAAAAATTCGTTTTTGCCTAATGAAGCAAAAAATGGACAACAGATAACATTAAGCCATTTATAATACTGAACAGTGTGAACAAGGGTGATGTTGGCAAGACAAAGTCATGGAAATCTGGTCGTTTTAGGAAACTATCTCTTTTCATTTCTTCTTTGCATGCTAACAGTAATTGGCATCTTCAGCATTTGCGGGATCATTTTATTCGACATATCAATTAAATGAATTCTACGAGACAATTACACATCGCAATAATCTTATACTTTGTGCGCCTACAGTTAACAGTTCAATTTAGTTATAAATATTTAGTGCACTGCATTTTCTCGCGAATTCCATTGCAGACGACAAGTTTATTACCAAAAAATCAATAGTACCCCACGCAGACTTTAATATTTGCAAAGCTAAGAGCTAAGTCATTTGCGACCATTTACAAAATAATTTTAGGAGACATTTACTTCATGTAGTTAAGAAAATAATTATGTGCATATGCCATGGAAATGGGTAACTTTGAATGTTGTAACTAGAGGTACACTATCAAGATAAGTATGACAGTCTAATGTCTAGTGAACCTTTAGCGATCAAATGTCGCAAAAGTATGCAATGAAAATAGTGTGTATACCCGCATACACTTCACGCCATCCTTTTTGTCATCTTTATCAATGCGTTTCATCTTTTTGATGGGCTATGTGATAATAAACAATTTGGAATGAGTCTTAGTTAGTTTGCAGTTTTGTTCAAACTTCTATAAATCGTCCTGGATAAAAAAAACATTAATTTACAAGTCAAATAAACATTATTACATAACTGTACATCATCATTCATCGAAAAAAGGTTTATATATTTATGCTTAAAATGTTCAGATATGTTTGTCTGAATGTTAAGACAACAAAACTAACAATGACCAAATGTTACCAGATATATATCAAGTCAACTTATAAAAACATCTTGCTTTCTTGAAATTTAGTGTTCTGTTTTAATTGCCTAATATTTTACATGAAAATTCATTCCCTGGTACATTGGTAAACAACCTACTCCTTAATTATATCCAAGTGAGTCAGGATTCTAGTATCCTAGTGTCATAATAATAATAATAATAATAAATCTTTGAGAGTAATTGCTTCGTAGATTAGCAAAGACGTTTTACTTTAATATGTTGTTCTTAAACTTGAAACTTTTTCCATCCACAGTTGAGTTTACCTCTTTAATACAACAGAAGGAAGGGACCACTTGTGGTTGAACATTTAAACCTAGCTTACATAACCTTAATTGTTCTCTTGATAATAACTACTCCTGTAAATCGCTTGTCACAGACATCCCAACAGGACAACCAGTTACTTTTTCAGATTGGTCAATAGAATTCTTCAAGTCTTTTATATCGTTTATTTACCACAAAACCGTTCCCTAGGGAACTCCGTATGTCATTTACTACCATTTCCCTGTAATAATGTCTTCAAACCTTTTGAGTGATCAATATCTTTAAGACTTTTCAGGAGGATATGATTTACTGTTTTGTGGTGAGACACATTTGATTAACAAAGCGGGAATGATTGTAAATAAATATTGAAGCAGATTACATAAAATCTATCGAACTATAATCCTAGACGTTTTTTCAGGATATCAGGATGTGTAGTTTAAAAATAAAGATATAATTAAAGCTAACCTCAGGCGATAGCACTTAACACAACAAATGCAAGTTCACAGATATACAGCAAATCTCCGAAGGGACGACTTGTGGTAACGGATGCAGCAATTTATAGACAAAATAATGTAACTCATATGGATCAGGGAATATAGAACAAAATTTAGTAGTCTGTTACAAAATTACCATCCAGATTCAGTCTCTTGACACGTGGGCGAAGAAATGTCAAATACATGTAATAGTAATATACTTTAAAACATCAAATATTTATACTGCCGTAAAGAACAATTTATTGATATGATTTTTGCATCCTCTATACCATGTATACAATAAAACACGCATTGTCCTAACTGCTGTTTATCCACATATTTGTTGTTTTTGCATCGACCCTCTTCACAACAAACCTAATTTACTTCACAGACTTCCCATAGGTATCGCAAGTTCACAGCCCGTTTACAAGAGAGTGGATGTAGAAAAAAGAATTAATGTCATGTTTGATATGTCATATTACATTTCCTCCTCTCTTACTCCTTACTCTCTCTCTCTCTCTCTCTCTCTCACACACACACACACACACACACACACACACACACACACACACACACACACACACACTCTCTTTCTTCTGACTAGCTGAAAATGATCAACTGAGTGGAACCGACAATAATTTACCAAAGTGCATTTTCACTTCCCTTTTTATGTCTTTGTCATTTTCTTTGGCGTTCTGAGAAATTCTTAAAGGGTATAATAGGCATGTGATTTATTCAACTTACTTTTAGATAGTTTTTTTTTTCAAAAAGCTCTTAATTAGGGAAATTATCAGTGAAATTTTTCTAATAGAGTTGAAACTGTACGTAATATGAACTGACCGGTAGCTAATATGGCATCTGGGTCACATTTCTATGATAATTACCTCCACTTTATAAGGATCTGAATACTTGCCTACATAAATACAACTAACTTTAAATTGCATTTTAAGCACTAATTAAATAAAAAAATATACCTATTAGCGCAATGTCGGTGTTAAATGCGACAACATCCATTCATATCATTGCAATTAATGGTGGTAACGTCTAAACCAAAAGCGACGTTATTCATGTCGCGGACATACCAAAATCACGACATTTTCTATGGTCCTACTGAATGTATCCTTTCATGAAACTGGTTATGTGGTAATGCTATATCAGATCATGTTTGTAACTTGATCCATGGTAACATTTTAGTCGTCGAATCTGTTCTTATTGACGAACTTCTGCGGAAAATATAAATTTATCAATGACAAATATAATATAATGAAATATAATACTGCTCTTTCATTTGATCTTAATATATGCATACCTGGTATCCGCCTTCGTGGTCGAGTTGTTACAGTCCCTGTCTAGAAATTACTCTAAGATGAGTTCGAGTCCTGCTATCGACCAGGTCATTTTATGTGAAAAAGTTGGCTGATTCGTACCGAAAATAGGTATTTGAATCTTCCCTTCCATCTAATAAATTAATAAAGCAAACCTAACCTGCACAATGCAGAAATGATGGTTAAAAGCGAGCAGTCTTATGCTGAACTCGCTTTCGACTTCAAATAATAGTGGAACCCGTTTGACAATCTGTATTGTTATTGTAAACAATGAAGGTATAGAACAAGCAGTCTTTCGCTGAACTTGCTATAAACCTTGGTGTACAAATGAACTATTTTGATAACAGAAATGTTAACTACAATGGCTATAGAGTGCAGCAAGCAGCCTTTTGCTGACCTTGCCAAATGCAATGTACGTCATATATTGAAAATAAAATGGAACAAAAATGCAGTAAACAATTTTTACTGCCAAGAAAGCAGCCTTCTGCTGAACTTCCACAATAATAACATATGACATCAATATAAAGTTGATAAACATAAAGAAACACACATCTAAACTCCTCAATCCGCTCACATATAGTATAAACAAGTTATGCAAGAAAGCAGCCTTCTGCTGTACTTTCTAGATCGTGAGTATGTCTTAACATTATGCTGTTAAACCACTATAAGATACCTGATAGATAAAAACAAGTAATGAAATAGTCAGTGATGTAAGAATACATGGAAAGCAGCCTTATGCTGGACTTTCGTAATGACTATTCTGTATTGGTTATTGCACTAATTTTAACTGTGGTAAGCGAATATAATTCTGCAAAGCGTTAGACTTCCAACGTCCCATTTTTTTAATTGCATCATCAGAAAATCCTTGGATAACTGCATGAGTTGCTGCCCCAATACGAAATGAATGAGACTTGTAAAGCGCAGGGTCAAAGCCAAGAAACGAAATAGCATTCTTAAGGTGAATATTAAAGAAAGAGTATGTCACAGCTTGACCACTTGATAACTGAAATAAAGGCCCTGTAGAATGTGACGTGTTAGACAAATACGAGCGAATAGCCTGTACTGGGCAAACAACCTGGTCACGATTATTAACTGGCATAAACAGAGTAACGGCCCGGTTGCTATGTTTAAATCGCCGCAGTGTCAGCTCTATGCCAATACAACCATCTTCAGTTGTGACAATATGTAAATCCTTGTACATTACAACGTTGGAAAAATCCTTCGAAGACTTAACGCATATTTCACCTATACGTAAAAAGCCATTAAAAGCTAAAATACACATTGTGGAAAACATCATTCTGTCAACATAACTTGAAATGGTGGACGGTAGGGCTAGAACAATTTGTTTTAACAAACTGTAAGTGATGGGCAAGCGAGAATCTGCCTGTACGTCATGTGCAACTATATTAGTAGCACCTTTTAGGAACTGCTTTACCAAGAAAGAATGACCAAGGTCAGCGTGACCAAATAATTTGTTAATGTAGGATAAGGCTGACACATGCGAAGCAATTGTGTTAACACGATACTGGGCTGTAAACAATGACGCAAGAAAGTTAACCAAGAGTGTCTCCGTAACAGGCAGAGCCAAAACAATGTTATTTGATGAACAAAATGCTGCATAGCTCTTCCAGTAACTAAAATAAATATTCTTGGTTCTGTCACAAAGTGCTTTGGAGATGACCCATTGCGAATCTATATTTAAATCGTCAGTAAGTGCTCTGGGACAGTGAGCGGTGTTTGATACAAAAATGGAGCTGCCTGGAACGCTTTCTGAAATTCAAAACGAGACAGATGATCAGCAACGTTGTTTGATATACCACTGACATGCCTCGCACAAAATAATATATTGTAGTTCATGGAAAGTAACACAATGCGTCTGACCAACCTCATCATTATTGGGTCCTTTGAAGTGAGTTTGTTTAGTACACAAACAGTAGCCAAATTATCTGAATGAAAAATGATTTTATGATTTGACATTTTGTGACCCCAAACTTCTACCGCAATAACAATAGGAAAAAGCTCAAGTATGTTAATATGAAATGAGCGAAAAGGGAGGGACCACCGTTTCGCAACCCATTCAGATCCGAATACTGCAGCAAATCCAATGGTAGATGCTGCATCTGTATACAAGTTTAAAGTCTCAGACGGGATCCAGTTATCATTAAGAAACATACATTTCCCATTGAAAGTTTGCATGAACGTGTTCCACATAAAGAGATCTGCACGCGCTGATGTTTTCAGTCGTATATAAAAATGAGGGCAAGTAATTCCAACAGTTAAGTCATAAAGGCGGCGTAAAAAAGTGCGACCTGGTACAATACAGCACGTTGCAAAGTTCAAAAGTCCAAGTAAAGATTGTAACTCTTTAAGGGTGACCTTTTTCTTGCATTTTAACTGTTGTAACTGATTACGAATTTTAATGACTTTGTCCTCAGGTAAACGTGTAATCATGGCTTGAGAGTCAACTTCAATGCCATAAATAGTGATGCATGTTGTAGCTGGGACGGTTTTTTCATATTTTATTGGGACATTAATTTCTTTGCACAAAGCTAGAAATAAATCTAGACTGTCTTGGCATTGGCTGGAAACTGGAGGACCAACAAAAAAGAAATCATCTAGTATATGACTCATAATAGCTTGATGTTTGGATTCCATAATCCACTGTAAAGCGGCACTAAACCGACTAAACAACTGACATGATATACTCAAACCCATAACCAAGCAAGCATCCATGTAATATTCTAAAGTGTTATCCATGGCCCAAGAGAAACCAAGGAGATGTCTGTCTGAAGGATGTATAGGAATGATGCGAAAAGCATTTTCTATATCAGTCTTTGCCATTAAGCAATTGCGGCCACAATTTTTAACTTTTTGCACTACAACATCAATTGTATCATAATGTACTTCAGTAAACTTGGGACTGATACCATCATTAACTGATTGACCCTTGGGGAAAGATAAGTCTTGAATCAAGCGGAATTTTCCTGGTTCTTTCTTAGGAACTAGAGCTAAAGGGGAGAAAACTAAATCGGGAGGTTTAACCTGTAAAGGGCCAATAATCCGCCCTGCCCGCAATTCTTCAATAAGTTTTTTATTTACTTCTGATTTGTTAGCTAAAGCCGAGGGGTGATTGCGAATAACATTTCTTTCAGGCATGGTGCCATCAAAAGGAATATGAAAACCATCCGAGAAACCTTTAACTAGAAATTCTTTTTCCGTCTCATTATACCCTGATAACAACTGATGTAACACTTTACTTTTTACTGGAGTTATAACGAAAGGACTGGTCAGGCCTGTCAGTGGTATTGGCTTTGTTAGTGGAAAGAGAGCCCGAGGCTGCTGCATTAGAGACTTGCAAGTTCTTTTGAAAGGCAAAACATTTGAATTTCGGGTGATTCTTTTTACAATGCCCACAGACGTGTTCATAGGGGCAATTTCGCACATTACAACCCTGTGGCTTGTTAAACTTATAGCAAAATTTACCAGACGTGTTTACAGAGCGTACATTTGTAGCCAGAGACATAGTAGTGGCACGGATCCACAACTCTGAGTGCAAAGCTCCCCAAGATAATGGCTGAGTCTGCTTGTGAGCACGAAAATTTCTATCATAAAAATTGAATGCAGCAACCCCATGCACTCTTTCCAAATCCCTTATCATGTTCATATAAGATAACAAATTAGACGCTTCTTCAGGGTGACGTTGAATGTAGACGTCCATGTAAATGGTGAAGGCAGAAAGCCACTTTGTAATGGACAAGTTTTTCCCTTCCTCCTTCGAAGCAACTGAAATGTTGTGCCCAGCAGGAGAAAACCGTACTGTCACTTCATCAGCATTATTCCTTTTGTCAACTAACGAGTTAAGTTCGATAAAGTCATTGTTCCAAATGGCTTGTTTAGTTTTTTCAGGCACAAGTGCCCCAAGGGGCAATACATTGGAGTGGATTTGCACTACATTACCACTTCCAGTAGAAACCATACCTGCTGGTAACTTTGGAGGGCTACTTGCAGTAGCAGCTGGCGGAATCAATGCCTGACGAACACGATCCGTAATTGTATTGGCCATATTATGTGAATCATTACCAGCTGAGTTCTCAATTATCGTTGGCAAAGTGTCCCTTGGTGTTTGATCCATGATCGATATGTCACTATCTTGAGTTGATAAAGATGGCGTACTTGTTGAGGGAATGACCCCTCTTTTCTCTAGCGCCACTAACACAGCGTCCACTAGAGCCGCCTGCTCCGTTGCAGCATTGTTGGAGGTGTTAGCCTGGTTATTGCTGGCAGAATGTGTGTCAGAGTTATTAAGTCGCTGATTGTCAGCTGCATTATTGACTGTTTTGTGTTTTTTATTAGCCTGTTTACGATTGGATATCCTTGCCGATCTTTTTGGAGGCATGATCTGAAATCAATTAAAATGGTATAACTGTATATATATATATATAATACCTGTTGAGGATATATAACAATTAAAAGTTTATCTGATTAAATCTCATACAACTCTGAAATTCCAGACAAGATCCAAACGAAGTATTATTAATATACCAGTATTCTAGGATAACTTTGTTTCTCAATGTCATATAGGTATAACATTAGTTGAAACGGCAAGATAAGCATACAAACTATTTCAGTGTTTGAAAATAAACAAAAGAGACACTGCAGATATACTGCAATTTGCTGCGGTGCTACTAGAATTTTAAAATTCTTAGGACAAGCGAGAAAACCGCAGGCAACGTAAGCTAAGATGGGAATTAACCGCTAATAGCAGTGACATAATATTGCTACGTTGTATCCAGTCGCTACTACAAATACATGTAGCTTCACGCAACTGCGCAACACGATACAAAAGTGTATATATAAAGACAGCACATAATACAAGAGCTAATGATAAGCCAATGTGACAAATACATGACAAAACACTATGAAAAGGGTGTATATAGCACGAAGTATGAGCCAATAGGCAATATGACAAATACATGTCAAACATAAACTGCAAATACATGCAGATTACTATCTAAATACTGAAAAAGTAGTAAGTGTGCTGCCTTACAGCCAGCCACTGCAAATACATGCAGCTAATTGTCTAATACCTGCCCCTAATACTCGTGAGAGGTCTGAGACAGTATAACAAGATAGATACTATTTCTAATCCGTAAGTAATTTTGAGTAGATGACAGTAGATGTAATCTAAACGCCAACAGCAGAAACTAGTACCTTAATCATCAATGACATGATTCCCATTCCAATTGTTCAATCTAATAATGCAGTCTCGAATGCTTCTCAAATATTTAGGATAACCGACACCACATGATAAATGTACCCCGTCCGCACAGAAAATATCGACCGGACAATGCCACATGCCTCTATGTTTCCAGAAATATACTGACAAGAGAGTCGTGGATATCAAGGTCTGAATGGCAACATTAGCACGAATAACATGTGCGTTGTATCCTGCATAAGGCTCACATTGCCTTGGTAAAATTTGCAACAGCGCAACCTTATTAACATTTAAACCCAATATCAAATAAGATGCATAGCTCAAGATGTCCAATGCAAATTGTTCAGGAGAATACGACACATCGCATAAATCATTCGATCCCAAGTCAATTAATACAATGTCCGAGTTGGTAAGTTCCTCATCTTTCGAATGCAGACGCCTTCGCTGTTGCAAAGTTAATCCGCCTAAGCCATAACAAAGCACATTAATTTTATCTGAATCAAGTCCAATATTAAATATTGCACGGTCTTGTAAATATTCCTGAAACCTGCGCACAAAACTGTGACCCCAAAGAACCGTTTTCATTTTTAACGCCATGATAATTCAGCAACAACCACGAGTGACGCGCATGCAAGCGTTACATGCCACAGCTTGACCACGTGTTACTACTTCACTGTGATAACTACACATGACCAGCTACACGCTCCCGCTACACGCTACAGTACACTCTTTGTTTACCGAGGGGTTTAAAACTGAAAACGTTAAAAGTTTAAAAGTCAACAGTGAACATTCTCTAAACAGCAAAAAAGCCGTTATAGATAGTAAATAATAAAAAAAGAAAGCGCAAATGAACAGTACTTAACTGAATTGGCGAAGAAACATCAAAATTTCCGCATCAAAAATTCTGTTTGCGCTTGTCTGTCACCAAATGGCGACTGACCGATGAAGGAATATCAAGAGGGGTCGTCTCAAAAACATTATACACAGATAATACTGCTAGGAGGCGACTCAAATAATTTTAACTTCGTTAAATGGCATTTAGTACCGGTTTATCCAATGAACGATGGTTTAGTGAAATGCGCGCCAGCACAAATGTCAGAAATTCGGTAGAAAGGGGCGTTTATCTCATAGAACAACAACAAAAACACATTTTCGTTAGAGTTGTAGTTTCGTCATAAAATCACATCCGAGGGAACGTTTGCAATAATAAATAGTGTAACATGTAGTGAAATGAATGCAATGACCTTTTCAGACAAATCATTACGGTTTTATTTCCTTTTTTTCGAAACAGTATATAAATAGCAGAATCACACGCCATTTAGAGTATTTCAAACATCTACCAGACCGACATTACATTTTGTGGTATTATGACCTCTATTGCTTCTCAATCTTTGAAATAGTCATTAAATTGTCTGTTGTAATAATAACTATATAATAACTATAAAAAAGTCGCTTTAGCGCCACTTAGGAAATCAATTTCGTGTGTCTGACCCTTCTTGGCGTATTATGAATAATAATTTTCTTTATGTATGAACATTATTGCACTGTGAATATATGGTTTGTATTGAGATATCCCTGGAATGTCTAGCAGTAATAATAGGAAGTAGTCAGACCAGCTTTAGTACCAGGCCTATGGCTGAATCATACTTCTGCATATTAAACGTTGTTTACATAATAGTTTGCAATGACGTTACAACACAATTTCTATTAAATTCTGTACTTTTACATTTTCATTGCTGTAAACTCGTTGTCCCTAAATTCAACAAAACTTCCGATGCTTTAACAAAAATAACATCTAATCTGTAACACTAGTGACGGAATGGTTGGTTACAGTAATCAATTATTTTACAGCTTCAAGCTTTAGATACAAGTTGTTTAACAGCAACGCCATGTACTGCTACAAGCATTTTATACAAGGTGTTATTATACAGCTATGTCATTTGCTGCTACAAGCTTTATATGCAAATTTGTGAATTATCAAAGTACATATTTTTTGCTAACAAAATAAGAGTATCATAATACTAAGTTTATTGATTTTCATCATGTAACAACCTCCTTTTCAATTTGAACTGTATTCTGTATTTTGAACTTCTTTTCTGGCTTTTTTATGAAACACGTTTTCATCGATTGTGAATTGTTTTGCTATAAACTTTGTATGAGGTTTTATGCAATAAAGATTATGTATATGTATGTATTTGCTGCTACAAGCTTTATATGCAAGGAGCTGTTTCACATATGCGTCATGTGCTGCTACAAGCATTCTATACAAAGTGTCACAGCTACGTGCTACATGAACAAGCTTTTGATACAAGGTGTTGTTTCACAGCTTCCCAATGTGCTGTTACAAACTTTATATACAAGGTATTGTTTCTTAACACAGCTACGTCATGTGCTAAAATTTCGTTCTTTTATACTAACTTTGGATTTAGAGGCGTGCGCTTTGAAATAAGGTTAAATGCAAGTGCATATGGGCTTTGTTGCAGCAACTTGTTTTTAGATCAATTCGTGTACGTTTATCAGTAAATAAAGTACGAGTAATATAATTTAGACAAGGAAAGAAATATTGACAGGATGTGACTCATTTTGAACCAGTTTATCAAAGGAATCAGTAGTAGCTGCTCTGTATGGATCAACATACATGTTGTAAAACCCAAAATAAATATGGTATATACATAATATACATATGACTGCATACAATTTCGTATGCAAATAGAAATAAATAACCATTTAAAATGCATATTCGTATTATCGTCATCCGAAAGCAACGTCAAATTGTCTAATATATTATTTGAATTAAATGTTATATATTAGATTTTACCCTTTGATATGCCTAAACGATAAGTCATGCTTTATCGTTTCAGTTTTTATTTATGTGTACACCTAACCTCATATGATAGACGAATTATGAAAAGCAAGTAAGCGTAGTATATTTTTTTCACTTCCATATAACATGTGCCAAATAATGACACGGAACTGTCATTGCTATGGCAACAATAATAAAAATGTATCATGGAATCGATATACTGACAGAAAAGACAACAAGATGTCCGCTTTTCCGTGTAAAAAAATCCATTTTATGTATTACTATCCATTTGTCTGAAAGCCATATCTTTAAAAGATCTATTCATGAAAACATGTATGCTTTATTATGGACAGACATCAAATTTTCACTGAAGATATTGTGGATATGATTTGTCAGAAAAGTTGTAATTGTCTGGAAGTTTGAACCTTTGCATGAGAGCATTTCTGTGTAGCATTTGTGTAAGGTCTGGGCATAAATTGATGTTTGAAATCCCAAATTTAGAATCGAAGGCACTGATTTATTTTGACTACAGTGCACCTCTTAATGACCATGTTGCAATTTCGAAATTTTCTCCTCGAAACTCGGCTGCCAACATATATGGCACAACTAATTTTGTCGAAAATGTGGGGTTCAATCTGACTGACGAAAAACTTGAGCACATTTTTATTTTTCTTAAGATACGTTTTTAACTGATTCAAAGTGAGTTCCTGCTTACTCATAGGACAATGCATTGACATACAAACTGATTAAATATGTTTGAATGTAAATTAGCTACTTAAACTTACCGTAACTGAAATTTTAAGGATTACTAGAACTACTTTGTTATGTTTTTCAACGGCAATGCTGATAAGTCGATAATTTGTTAATGAAAATTATATTTTAGTAATATTGGATACTAGTATGTCTTTGTACAGTGAACACCAGGCTGACAAATGCATTTTAGCTACCTTACGTTTATTGTCAAATGTCGATACCAGCGATGAGACGTATCAATGTTATTGTGACTACTAGAATAATAATGGAAAGTTCAATAACAACACATTATTACAACAACGTTTTTATATCATCATTTTCATATTAACGTTTCGGCGAAAGCCTTCATCAGAATAACAATATAAAACGTAACGTCGTATACATTTGAACTATAGTCACACCAAATTGCAAAATACGTTTGTTTTTTGTTTGTTTTTTTATTGTGACTACTAGGACATAAATGTAGAACTCCTGGGTTTTGTTGGTTCTATTCCATATTCATTCACTGCAAAAACTAAATATTTGTTTAACTCCTACGCCACGATAGCTTCCAAACTCAATGTAAGTGTCAGAATTAAGAACTTAAACATTATACTGTTCAGCATTGCATCATGATTTTTTTTCAAAGGATAATCACATTGCTCGATCGTTTGTCTAACATGTTGACGTCATGTTTATACATACATGCCTTATTTTTTTGAAAGATGTCAAAATGAAGAATTCACGTACGTACAATTCTCACCATACAGATTAAGAAAAAAGTGAATGTCCGGAAAACTGTAATATTACAGTCAGTTACTTACATGATGCTGAATATAGCGTATGCTCTCAAAGATTAGCCTTTCCCTGGTAAAGTACTTAACCTGTCTTGTGAGATATACGAAATTATTACGGTGATACCAGTGAAATTCTTTGTATCCTACTTTCCTGTCAGTCTAGTCAGACATTCCTTCGACAAAATTGTCATTAAAATATATGATCAGATAATGTCCCATGGTTGTTTCATAGGAAAAGACAAGATATGTTTACATCGAAAATGCAAACACAGACGAGAAACGTGCATGTCTTGCAACGTTTGAAATGAACAACAATATAATGGATTTAAATAAAACAAACACAACGGAATCTACAGGAAACGTTTGATATGAAATGACAAAAGCAAGGACAACACACGAACGGTTTACATTTTGCTGTTTAATTCAGGTGTTCAACAAGTTGGACACTGCAGAAAGGACGCTAATGTTGCTGGTACAGATATTGAATGCGTCATCCTATTGGCTAAACATCTAAAACGTAAATGCTGTTATGTCGGTTTAATCGCGATGAAACAAAGATTTCCGACATAAATATAAATCAATTACTCTTTAAAATAATGTTCAGCGTCAAGATATTACTTTTATTGATATTTTCATATGAGTTGTATCATATAAAGGACTTATTCTGATCGAAATGCACTAATACCTTTAACATGGTCAAGAATATCTACTTTGCACCCATACAGAATATAATTTTCCTTAACCGTCAAACACTTGTTCTATATAATAGAGGGCTAGCTCCACTAGGTATGTGAAAGGCAAAGGCCTAGAAAATATTTAAAAGGAGAGGCAATGAAAACTGTCTGTTTCTGAGCTAAGATAGTGTAATCTAGAATTGTGTCTTTTTCTAAAATTCAATTACATTCATTTGCTGTAAGACATCGTAGTGGAACTGGGCCGGTTTAGTAAGTAAGTCAAAGACATTTGTTGTTTTTGTTTTGCCGATTCGGAATTTACTTGTTCTACTGTACTTTTTTTCTGCTGGAAAACAACATTTGGAACACTCTACATCGTTTTAATAAACACATTTAACATTTCAAAAACATGTACATTAAACTGATTTCTATCGGGTAATTGCATATTGCAAAGATTTTTTATCTTATACATTTAGAGCTTACAGTTCAATGCATTTAAATGCTGCTAAGTGTTTGTCTTCTCGTGAATTTTATTGTAGAAGACAATTTTATTGCCGAAAAATCAATGCATGAAGACAATAAAAGCAGTTGCTATCGAGTATAATGAGCTAATAATTTTTGACTGACTTATTGTTAAAACAGCACGAGGAAAATTGTTCGCTTACTGGAACAAGTAACATGGATTAAAGTTTGTGTAGTTAAATAATAAATCACATTGTCTTATGTTTGCAAAAGACCAAATATCTGACCTAAGGTAAAATGAAATTTAAAAAAAGCAACTGATTATTGTGACAGCGATGTTAAATGTGACGTCATTCAATCAAACTGACGTTAATAATGTCTTTTATTATGCAGCTGCCATGACGACGACCCAATAACGCCGGTCTGATATTTGTTGATATCGCGACGTCTGATATCACAGGACAGTGTTATTATGACACTGTCCTGATATCACGTTTTAGGCCCCGCCCACTTTAGACATTACGTGAGATTTATGAAATTATATCTAGGCTATTGTGGATTTCTTACACGCTACACAATAAATTAACTTTTCGGTAGCTACTTCAGACTACAGAGGTGTGTTTCATTAAAATTTCTGGGAATACAAGCAAACAGCACATCACAAAAAATCGAAAAATGACTGTAGAATTTTCATTTTTGAATTAAATATAGTGTTGTGGGTATTCATTTTCTTAGTTAGACCATTATCTATCCATCTATAGCAATTTCGAAGCAATTTTCTAGAAAAAGTTGATTTTCATTTTTTCACCCACCTTTCTTTTTTCACACTAACGACACAGTAACGTCTTATTACTTGAATGATATGAGCTGAAACGTTATAAGCCGCCTCTAAAACTTGTTCAAATGGTTTTTAGGTATGTTTTAATGTTCAGCATTTCCTATAAAGCATAACATTAACATGATTAACGGTGCTGGATTTAAAACGCCGATTTAAACCGTTGATGACGTCATAAACACAACGTAAATCACTTAATTTACTTCTTTGATTTTAATTGTGAAAAGGGAAAATTGAAGTCAGCTGCATAATAAATAGAATACAAGGTTACTGTCTTTGGTAACAGTTGATATCGAACTCGGATGAATATCGACCAGAAAGCCTCGGCAAGCCTCGGCTTCCCTGGCCGATATCATCCTCGTCCGATATCAACTGTTATCAAAAGACAGTAACCTTATATTCTCTATACACATGTATGAGATCTGCTATGGTCCCACGGGAAGTATCCTTTACATGGAACTGGTTGCGTAGTAATTCTGTATCAGATCATGTTAGATCCATGATAACTGTTCTTAAAGACAAACTTTTGCGGAAAATATTAATTTATCAAAGATACATTTATAATGAAATATAACACTGCTATTGTATTTGATCTAAATATATACATACCTAATAGCCGCCGTGGTGATCCAGTGGGTAGAGTCGCAGTCTTAAAAAGATTCAAACCTCTCACATATTGAGGGTCATGAGTGCTGCTGTTGACTTTGTCGCTTTTTAGCAGATTCTTACGGAGAATAGGTATCTAGTGCTGGTTCTTTCCAGGAATGACGGTTCGGTGAAGTGCCTGCATAAATGTCCGAAATACGGCTGAAAAGGGCGTATATCTTATACATGTACAAAAGTTGCATAATCTTTGTAAGAGTTGTAGTTTATTCATTAAAATAAAATACTGATATAAACGCTAGCAATAAATAATGGTGTAACATTTATAGAAATAAATGTTAAGACTTTTTTTAGACAAATCCTTACAGTTCTATTGCCACTTGTTCGAAACATGAAATGAATATCAGAATTACACGCCATTTAGAGGATTTCAACGACTGTATGCACCAGACAGACATTATATTTTGTGGTATTATGACCTCTATTGTTTCTCAATCTTTAAAATTGTCATAAAATTGTGTCTGTTGTAATAATAACTATAAAAAAGTCGCTTATACGTACAATGTATGTCTGACCTCTCTTGACGTATTATAAATAATAATTTCCTTTATTTATGAACAGTATTGCATTATGGATATATGGATTGCATGAAGATATCCCTGGAATGTCTAGCAGGAATACTAGCTATTATGTAATGACCAGACCAGCTTAAGTACCATCAGACTTCTATATATTAAACATTGTTAACATACGAGTTTTGCAATGACGTTACGAATCAATTTCTATTAAATTCTGTACTTTCACATTTTTCATTTTTGTTAACTCGTATTCTCTAAATTCTACGAAACTGCCGGCGCTTTCACGAAAATAACATCTAAGCTGTAACACTAGTGAGGGAATGTTTTGTTTCAGAAATCAATAATGATACAACGCATCCTTTCACTTTTATGTCAGTAACTTAATATACACAATTATACAGCAAGAAGCAATCGTTAATCCACCGGCATGCTTAAGGACTACTTTTTATAACTCAATTGATTTCAGTATTTAAAGTTTCCAAGTGATTCTTATCAGAAATATGCAATGAGTCATTTACATTGTCAACCTGCCCGAACTCGTTGCTGCCGTGTTATTAATCTTACAAAGGAATTACCCAAGTTTTAAACCCGACTGACCCATGGAAGCCACAAGTCGGACTGTCAAAACTCCTGAGACATAGGAAATTTTATACTGATTATAAACAAAGTGATTGTGATTATTATTTTGCAATAGATAATTATGTATAACTGTATGTATAAAATAACAGTAAATACAACATGTTCTAGTTGCTTTGGAATAGACGAAAGCGCTAACTACAGACTTATAAACCCTAGCATAAAATTTCTTTTAATATTCAATGTTGATTGAATGTAGGTTCACTTATATATATATTCAATGGAAACAGTAAATTGGTTGTTACTGATTCGGTATACATGTTGTATAAGCAAAAGATTCTGAAGAAACATTTTGTTCTCTAATTCCCTGATCACCACCGTTAAGAATATACACAATGTGTTATTTCACAGCTGCGTAGTTACTTTATTCTTTTACACTATATTCAAAGTGGATTTAGTGATGTGTGCTTTGAAATTAGGTTAAATGCAAGTGTGTAGGTGCTTTGTCTAAGCAATATTTTTGTATATTTAACAGTAAATTTAGTACGAGAAATATCGTTTAAACAAAAAATGAAATATTGGCAGGAATGGGATCAACATACATGTTGTGGAGCCCAATAAATCCAAAAAATGGTACATACAAACTATTCAAACGATTGTATAAAATTCCATATGCAAAAAGAAAACAACAGCCATTTAAATGCACCTTCGTTTTATCGTCATTCGAAGTCAACGTCAATTTGTCTAATATCTTTGACCGAATGAAACGTCAGAAAGTATTGTATGTTAGATATTTGCATATCAATATTTACCATTTTGTTTATTAACCATAATGATAAGTCATGTTTTCTTGTTTCAGCTTTTCATTTATGTGTACACCTAGCCGCATTCAGTCAGCAATTCATTGTGGTATAATTTTTCACTTCCATGTAACACGTGCCAAATAATGACACGGAACTTTCATTGCTATGGCAACAACAATAAAAATATATTATGGAATCGATTTACTGACAGGAAAGACAACAAGACGTCCGCTTTTCAGTGTTAAAAAATCATTTTATGTATTACTATCCATTTGTCTGAAAGCTATATCATTATTAGATCTATTCATGAAACCATGTATGCTTTATTATGGACAGACAGCAAACTATCACTGAAGGTATTGTGGATATGATTTGTCAGAAAAGTTGTAATTGTCTGGAAGTTTATACCTTTGCATGAGAGCATTTCTGTGTAGCATTTGTGTTAGGTCTGGGCATAACTTGATGTTTGAAATAAATTGTATTGACATGTTTTAACTGATTCAGAGTATGTTCTTGCTTACTCTGACTTACAGACTGATTAGATAAATATAAAAAAATAATTAAGAATTGAAACTATAATCAGTTTGAGCTCTTTGTGAACCCCAATAAACCTTAGATATCACTTAGAATATTAAAACAATTCCAATATTTTTTGCACAGTGATTATTATATATGCAAACAATCTGTAACGTAAATGTTGTAATGTGAGTTTGATAGCGACAAAACAAAGCTTTCCGAAGAAATATAAACAAGTACGGTCTACAATAATGTAGAGCGTTAAACTATTACTTTTACTTGTTTTGATATATTGTTCAAAGCACTTAATCCTGATCAAAATGCACTTAAATTTTATCATACGTTGAACGCAAACAGAATAGAATCTTCCTCCGGCACGTGTTCTATAAAATGGAGGGCTATCTCAAGTTAGTACTCACGTGAAAAGCAAGGCTCATATTATCAAGACTTTTATACGGTAAACAAATGAAAGCTGTCAAGCTGTTTGTAAGTTTAGATGTTGTAAACAAGAAAAGTGTCTTTTCCTAAATTACAATTACGTTTTCTTGCTGCAAGATATGATAGTAGAACTGGGCCAGATTAGCAAAGTAATAAGATAGCTAAAGTATTGTCTCCGCCAATGAAAGAGTAAACGATTTGTAAAAGATTAGATGTTAGAGATTAAAACACTCACTTATTTACTATTAATAGAAGAATAATTTAAAAATCTGGGTCAAACTTAAACAAACGTATATCAAAAGACAATTTTCAATCAAATCTCATTTTGAAAAAAAAAAAATAAGTATTTTTGTACTTTGAATTAAAAATATTTGTCGATTTGGAAGATTTTTGAATAGTATTATTATCAATGATGATTTTTAAAAATTGTTGAGATTAAAAAATATATGTACATAAAAATAAATGAATATTCGGTGATTGAAAAAATGCAAAAAAACTGATGCCTTCAATTAACAAAGCTTAAGATTGCAAGCAATTTAACAATACTTTCTTTAATCGTCTACAAAAGCTTTTTTGACTACCATGTGAAGTTTTCCCTTTTGTTGTTTAAGACCCATACGACAAACTACAATTGAAAAGCAAGTAAGTCTGGTAAATGTCTTCAGTTCCATATTACACGTGCCAAATAATGACATGGAACTGTCATTTCTATAGCAACAACAATAAAAATATATAATTAAGTCAATTAACTGACAGAAAAGATAACAAAACGTCCGCATTACTAAATAAAAAAAACTTTATTTCATGTATTACTACCCATTTTCCGGAAACCTGATCTTTATTAGATCTATTTATGAAAGAATGTATGTTTTTATGTACAGACAAACAACCCATAACCGAAGGTAGGGATACTATGTTTCGTCAAAAGCTTTGCAACTGCCTGGAAGTTAAACCTAAACAGAAATTTCTTATTAGTATTTGTACTAGGTCAATAGTATTATCTGGTTTTCGAAAACCTTATCTCTTATTTAAGAACAGGTACTTATTTGAAAACAAATTAAATCCGAGAGACCCTTTCAAATTATTCAGCTTCAGCTTTCACGTCATTGCGTACTACATTACTAAAGCTCAAGTGAAGACAGTTGGATTTAAATTATGCATATAGAATTGAGTGTCTAATACAACAAGATATTTCAAAGTACCTGCTGGTTGTATGAAGGAAACTAAACAGGATACGCCGACGCGAACTTAGAAATCAATGTGTTTTTTTGTTACAGCCATAATAAATTGACTGATCTATATTTATATTTAGTCTGTTATTTCATTAGAATGTGGTTTCGAAATGTAATGGTTCACTCAAATCATACCATTGTCATACCATTACGCTTGCCTGCAGTTAATACTTTTAGAGCCTTACATTTGAAGAGGTACTTATTTACGTCGGCGAGCACTGACTATGTAGACATAATAAATTGACTAATTATAAAAATGATAAACATTATTTATCTAGTGTGTTATTTCATTAGAAAGTGGTCTCGTACTGTAATAGTACATACTAATCTCATCATTGTGTCTAATCATTTCTGCCTGTAGTTATTATTTTTACACCAGCTGTGACAGCATTTTCTATATGCGGCAAGTCTGAAATAGTCACACACACATTTAACATAAACCCATCCTTGTATGACGTACAAATCACATCGTAAGAACAGCGCTGATCAAATGAACTTTTTTTCTTTTGTTCTTACCGAGACGATCCAGACGCTCCGTTGTGGACAATTAGTCTTAAAACAGCTGTAAAATGTTTTCAGAAAAAAGTCTATTAGTTGTATGGCGGAAATAGAGACAAGATATGTACTTTAAGATGAATTAAGCACTACGTGTACTATAACACCGAGAAGAGCGTTTAAGTGCTTAAGTTCGATCAAACGTGTTTGTAGTGGCTGTCATAGTCGAAATTAAAGAAACACATGCAGTACAATACTATAGTTGATAAAAATCTACACGAAAAATGAAATTAGTTAATAATGCTGTATTTAGGTCTTCCTCTGGGATGGAATGGAATATCAAATAAAAGTTTACCAAGTCGGATAAGCCAGAATGACTTTCTTACCGCATATCAAACTGGCATTTATACTCTCCCTGCTTTATTAAAACATTCTTATCTGAAAGAATGTAATTTAAGTTTTAAAACTAATTACAGTAAACTTCGTACATTGTGTATATAACGAACTCCCGAGCGGGGATCCTTTAACTTTGTTTGCTATACCCATACATTTTTTTAATTAAATAAAGAAGGAAAGCAAACAGGTCCACAATATAAATGTGTTTCTTATATCCGGAATTTCGCTATTCCTTTGTCATTATAAACGGAGTCTATTGTAACTTAAAAATCTCCATTGACATTGTCTGATGATATTTTGTACGGTGTAATTTTCCCGAAGAAGGAAAAACAACGTAGAAATTTGACAAATCCTACATTGTAACAAACTTTAAGGCAGATTCTTCCCATACTTTAACATTTCTCTAAATATTTGTTTTCGGACAGACCTTAAGAAAATATGGGCTTTATTGTTATTTAATCACTCATTAAATGCAGACCGGGAAATACGCCGTGTCTTGGTGGAAAAATTAGTTTTGTTCATTATCTACGTCACAGAACAGTTGTATAAGGAAATGTCAAGACTTCCATACTCAAAACAGGTTGTATAACCCACCAACTTACGATAGAATAACTCCTGTCACTCCATAGGTCTGTTAAAGCTATATTACTGCTAAAAAATAACCAGATTACTATTAAGAAAAGTTCTTAAAACATGAAAACTGTTGAGAAGATTAAAAGAAAATAAGTTACTCAACCATATCTTTTATTTTTGTGGGTACAAACAAAAATTTATAATACAAACATTTACGGAAAATCATTTTATGACTGGGTCAGTCAAAAAAGATTTTGTTGCTCTCCAACTACATGTAGAGGTTAAATAGGAATAAAAGTGTTGTATACACTATAACCGTAGCAATAATTGTTTTTTTAAAGATGATAAACCATTTGTGAATATAGTCCATTAAATTTCGATGGTCACATTCAAGGGCATTTTCACTTAAAATTTGTGTTACATATTAGTATTCATTGAATTTTTGTACAACTATTTATGTGACCGCCTCGGAATATTGCCTTGATGCTACGTCTTAACCGGTGCGATTTTTATGTTAATTAATTTGCTTAATATTTCGTTTTATCTCCAGTTGTCACGACTTATACGCAAGGCAAACAGAGCCTTGCTTTCCCTTGGAAGTTTAAGTACTCTTTTCAAAGTTTAATCGTAATATTATTATGTTTGCTATATATATAAACACCAGGTTCAGACTCTTTCTACGTGAAATGAAATCTGTATTTGTAATTTAAAATGAATCTTCTTTTAAAGCAATCAACTAAAGGGTTTATATATTGTACTACATGGTAAGTAAATGACATGTTTTTTGGAAACCTTTCAACATTTGAAGAAACTTTTAATTAAAAGAAGCTCATATTTTCTAGAAATTTGTACGGAAAACAAATGAAAGCTGTCAAGTTGTTTCTAAGTGAAACTTTCCTGAGCTACAGAAATTCAATTTCAAAGCAAGTTACAGCACATGTGTTATTTCAATCGGTAAGCAGCATGTTTTAAAGATTGCTCTTCTATTATCTTTGTCACTGAAAAAACACGCTCGGCTTTGGTTGGTAAATTCTGTGTTTTCGTCATACGAAACTTTGTACGACTTTGTGTAGCCATAAATATTGATCCAAAGGGTTTTTTTCAGAGAAGTGAGTCAAGGGTCATTTTCAATTTGGAAAACTAAGAATAAAATGTCGAAATTTGGAGGGAAAATGGGTTTTTACTATTACAAAATATATTACCTTTGTTTTATAATCTTAGAGATAGTTCTGTGATTTTGTCAAATTTGAAGTAAATGGTGTCAGATTTGACTCACTCAGATCTGGCGGAAGCAGTATTTTGGGAATAAAATGTCAGTCTCAAAATTTGGAAATAATACTGATTTTAGCAATCGGGTTGGGTTCCAATCACGGTTAAAGAATCATTGACCCAACTACTTCGTTCATGTTTCTTTAAAAATGCACAAAAATATGGTTATAATTTAATAATTACATTTAATGTTTTTGGACATACAAGAGTGAGAAAAAGAGATTGTCCAATTTAGAATGGGATAAAGCATAATTATAATTGACACAGAATAGACAGCAGTCAAAACGATTTCGGAGCGAAAAGTCGAAAACACGCAAACTCGTCAAGTAGCTATTTTGTCGTGTTTTCGCTTTTCGACTAGGCGGGTTGAACAGTCGAAAACACGATAGATTAAAGGAGAAAACACGACAAACAAATGGCGAAATCACGACAAAATAACTACTTGGCGAGTTTTCGACTTTTCGCCCCGAAAGTCGAAAACACGACAAATAAACAACCATGCGACGTATGTTTTGCTTTGGTTTACCAAACTGTGAACGGGAATCGTTTCTATTTCAGTATGTTCGCTTCTGAAGAAGGGGGTTTACGGAATCATCGGAGTTTCAGACGCTTCTGCCTTATCTACTATAGAGTCATATAGCAACACTTTCCAGGTGCCTTTTATATCTCTGAGTATGACACAGAACTCTTCAAACCACGGAGATTTCCAGCTATTTATGAGGCCAGTCTACATAAGTGGTCTTTTAGACGTCATCATCGAATATAGCTGGGATAGAATTCTATATATCTACGACACGGACGAAGGTAAAATTTAGTCATGTATTAATTTGGCCTACTTTTTGGACAAATCCATGTCCCCTGAGGTGGTGGTATGATTTATAACACATGGCGTTCTATACCTCAAGTTTTGGTATAATTGTTACCCACTGTGTGAGTTCTATACTTCAAGTTTTGGTATAATTGTTACCCAATGTGTGAGTTCTATACTTCAAGTTTTGGTATAACTGTTACACAATGTGTGTGTTCTGTTCTTCAAGTTTTGGTATGATTTGTAACTTATTGTTTTATATACGTGAGTTTTTTGTATGATTTATAACACATGGCGTTCTATACCTCAAGTTTTGGTATAATTGTTACCCAATGTGTGAGTTCTATACTTCAAGTTTTGGTATAATTGTTACCCAATGTGTGAGTTCTATACTTCAAGTTTTGCTATGATGTGTAACTTATTGTTTTCTATAAGTGAGTTTTTTGTATGATTTATGATACATGGCGCTCTATACCTCAAGTTTCGGTATAATTTGTGTGAGTTCTATACTTCAAATTTTGGTATGATGTGCAACTTATTGTTTTGTGTACGGTTTTTTTTTTTTTTTTTTTTTTGATCTTATTTTTGTGAGTTCTATACGTTTTTTTTTTTTTTTTTTTTTTTTTTTTTTTTTTTTTTTTTTTTTTTTTTTTTTTTTTTTTTTTTTTTTTTTTTTTTTTTTTTTTTTTTTTTTTTTTTTGGTGTTTTTTTTTTTTTTTTTTGTTTTGTTTTGCAATTTTTTGTTTTTTATACGTGAGTTTTTTGTATGATTTATGATACATGGCGCTCTATACCTCAAGTTTCGGTATAATTGTTACCCAATGTGTGAGTTCTATACTTCAAGTTTTGGTATGATGTGTAACTTATTGTTTTCTATAAGTGAGGGTTTTGTATAATTTATAACACATGACGTTTTATACGCCAATTTTTGGTATAATAAGTAACACAATGGGAGTGTTCTATACTTCAGGTTTTGGTATTATTTGTATCTTATTGTGTTCTATACCTAAGTTCTTTTGTATGATTTATAACACATGACGTTCTATACGTCAAGTTTTGGTATAATTAGTAACACAATGGGTGTGTTCTAAACTTTAAATTGGAATCATGCGCATTGTTTTCAAGTAAACATCTAGCTGAAATAGGTGAGTGTACAAAAGGGCAGAGGAAATAATAGCTTTTAGCCCAATATACCAAACTCTTCCAGCTACCAGTACGAAATCAAAGGACTGAAAGTGCTGGAGGATCGATTGTCTCTGAACAACACAGTCTGCACACATACATGTGTAAATATCAGGACAACACAGACTGTACACATACATGTGTAAATATCAGGACAACCCTTGCATGTTTAAAGTTATAAACTGGAGACACAACTGTCCACAAATTTTGACCTTTAACCATTCGTGAAAACTTTACTTTTGAGATAGGAACCCATGTGCTTACATTTTGCATTCAGTGACTATGTTCGACTACCCTATGTTGTATTAAGCTTTGAATGGTAACTGAGAAATGGATTTTGACAAAACTGAACTGAAAATTCATAGTTTGATCGACTTTTAATGTCATTCAAAAGTTATGGGATATGGCCATAATGTTGATTGTATTGTGCCAATTGATTGATTCGGATTTAACGTCGTACTCAACAGCTAAGGTCATATTGCAACTTCCAGCTTTCATGGGGGAGGGAGACCCAGGATGCCAATTCTGGCATTATTTCAGTCACGAGCGGGCACCTGGGTAGAACCTAGATAGCTCCCAGACATAAAAGAATTCGACCCAAGTAGGGCACGAACCTACAGCGGTGAGGGACAAGTAAACATCAGTCAGTAACCTTAACCACTCGGCCACAGATGCCATTGTATGATGCCAAGCAATTGTCTGAAGTTTCAAGGCTTTAATGGTCACCGAGAAAGTTAATTTTAAGAAAGCTTAACCAGATTCAGGACGACAGTGCCGACTGACGTCAAGAAGGTTATGACAATGGCTCTTCTGTTTTTCAAAGAAAAGCTAAAAATTGATAAATCAATCTTTTGTTATAAATTGATTCAGTATATACCTATTGTAGAACAAGTACTTGCAGCTTACATTAACTATCCGCGTGACTGCTTCCAAAATAATGCGAATTGCAATATACCGGGTCTATTGCGCACCCCTAGTTATTACCAGCCTTTCTACCATACTGTTTTAAATTTTCATAACTTGTTTAAAACAAAAACTGAATGTTTTAATAGCAGGCTATTATCTTTCATATTTAACATATACTAGACTCTAGTAGTATTTCGTAACAAGTAATAATGATGATGATGATGATGATGATGATGATGATGATAACAATGATACTATACAATTAATGTATGTATGAACGTTACCGCCAAAATTTAGTGTAGCAAACGAATCATGGTAAAGTTTGAAAGTTTTAGTTACAATACAATAAATCCTATTTGTATTTATATTGAGTTAATATCTGTTCTTTTTAAATGACAGCATGATATAGAGAAATGAATTTGATTTTCCCTTTAGATTATTGCATTTCTGTCTACATTTAAAAATCGTATTTAAGACATGTAGATCTATGTGATTTCTTACGGTTATTCGTACCCAGGTACGAACCAACTTCAGCAAAATGCGGACATTTTCGTACCATTTTCGAACCACGCATTTACATAAAATACAACAATTACAACGTGTTTAAAGCATAAAAATATGTTGTCATATTTCAAAAAGACATCTACAAGTGCCTCTGTAAAGTTAATTTGCTGATAAGTTTCAGTTTTATACCTAAACGCATAAAGGCGTATTTTAGACTAGTGTTTCGGCATATCTTTAAAGACACTTAATGACAACTAGTCAGGCTGAGCACTTTTGCTGATAGATGCGTTGGCAAGTTACAAAATAATCGTTGTTTTTATGTTGAATTCCGAGTTTTGTAATTTAAAATTCAAGAGTACCTAGTAGTTCCATAACATATTACGATGTTCCGATAGTTTATGATCACAAACGCAACATCGGATAAAAGACATAACATTATTCGGTCTGACTAGTTATCTTTTAGTGTCTTTGGTCTGACTAGTACTGATCAAAACCGCGTAGGAAAATAGTTCTATACAGAACAGATACCTCGTTGATTTTAAGTTACAAATTATAAGAAAAACAACAATATAATATTATGCTATTCTGAAATGTTTTGATATTATTTAGATATGTTACTATATAATTTTTAAAACAGAAGACAGTATAATTCGTAACAACTGAATATATGGAACTACTTGTTTGTATGTAAAGCGTTCGTCCGTAAGGAAGCTATACTCTGTTAACATTGGCCCGATTGAAAAATCAATCGATCCAAAAATAACTTTCCAAATATTGATTTTCCTATTTTGACTGGGAGAGTCAAATTAAAGAAAAAAAAAACAACTGCATGCAGGAGTTGCTTACCTTCCACTGCCGAAATCTCTACCAACAACAACAATTACAAAGGAACTATTATTTTATTAGTCCAATTTTTTTATTTCTAAAGCACCAACTTCTAATACTAATGCGGCATTATCATTAGTTTAACACATTTAAATGCACAGCAACCGAAAATTGCTTTTATAAAACTATCACCAAAAAAGGTAAGATGCGCATAATGTCACTTTAAGTTTTGGTATGGTTTGTAACTTATTGTGTTCTATACCTTAATTAGGTTTGTGTATGATTTATAATAAATGGTGGTCTATACCTTGAATTTTGGTAAGATTTGTAACTTATTGTTCTATACCTGAGGTTTATGTATGATTTAAAACACATGGTGGTCTATACCTTAAGTTCTGGTTAGATTTGTAACTTATTTTATTGGTGACCCTTTTGAATTACAGCAGGACTGTAGCTGCCTTATTAGTGACCTTAATACAGCTGTTGTTTGGACATGATTAAATGACAGTCAGAATAAACGGACAATAGTAGAACAGTACGGTCAGTTAAAATTGTGATGGCATAGACAGATGATTCCAGTGTCATTTCTCTGAATAAAACAGATTTGGACAGGGCTTCAGGATTTTACAAAAGTTTGAATTAAAACTGAAACAACAACATAGATTTGTCGATACATATATTTCTGTGAGCAATCACATATGCAAATATGTTTGGAGAAAGGCCGTGGCTTTAATTCAGTAATGTAATAATACAGATGAATTATGGCATAATGTAAACTAAAAAATCCCAAAGAAGACATTTGCGCCAGAAATTGAAGGATATCACTAGCGAAGATGCATAGAGATATGATAGACAACGCGACGTAGCAGAAACTATCGGAATAAGCTCTGGAAGATGACCTGGCAATATTGCAGAGAGTCAAGCATCTCTAGCTGAAGAGAAAGGAGGCGAAGTTGCACAACACTTTCTCTTGCAAAATAGAACAACCAAAACGGACGGACATTATCAGGCATTCCAATTATATTACTAAATATTAGAAATTGATTACATTAGCCATACCGAAAGCACTTAAAAAGTGTGTTGAGGGCCACAAAATATTTTCTTAAAATAAAATCACCCAAGCAAATGATAACTGACTGCTAAATTGTTATTCAAAAAGAACATTGCAAACTGCAGGACATGATGGCCTTAATTACAGTTTTATAAGACAGATTTAAAAGGTGTAGACCAATGTCGGACAAATGAAGCCATCTTTTCTATAAAAACCGCAGTATCTAAGGTTATTTCTGAATGTTTCAGCCAACGACCTCCTAACAGAAATGTTTTAGCAGCCGCAGCCCTGTTCAATGACTTCCTGATATTTTCGGCCTGATGCTAGTACTGGATGATGTCATTACTTTAAGCCAAAGATCATTGTTTAGCTTGGACCAAGATTGAAGACAATTCTCTTGGCGCAGTCTAAATTGCTCATCGTAGACTCTCCATGCATAATCTTGCCTGCGAAAGGCTGCTTGGCGTATAGTTGCCATATAGAAGAGGAGTTCAGAGCATGCATGAGGACGTCTAACCAGATAAATGTCTATGAATATGACGAAAGCATCTGTCCATTGTTCAATGTTTTTAATTTTTTCAGAAGTATCTTTTTGACGAGTTTCTAGAAACCCTTCAGCTGACAAAACAATGCGAGTTTCATCATGTGTAGATAGATCTGATGAAGTCTTTAAAAGTATGCACAGATTTAAGTACTTTCCCAACCAAATTTTTTCTTTTATCCGCATTGGAATCTGCGCACTTACAGTGTCATTTACGACTGACATTATAGGAATGTTTGACTGCGAAAAGAGATGCATATTCGTGTTGTCAACAGCATTTTGCTAATTAGCCACGCCCGTGCTCTGAACCCCACCTATATTATTTCCCTGAGTTTGATTATTAATCAAATTGAATGCATTAATAGCAAGTGACTCACCATGATTAGGTAAGAAATCTTGGTCTTGCACGGAGTCTGTCTGCATCTCAATGGACACCATATTATTTTGCTGTACCAGTGGAACGTTATCTCTATTCTGCTCATTGACTGCATTGTCTTCGTTTTCTGGGCGTTGCTGTACCTGTAGGGCATTTTGTACCTCTGCCCTGCGTGCTCTTCCTCTGACTGGGGGTCTGTCCCTCAGGCGACGTCCACCTTGTCCCACGTGGTCAACCCTGTTATTTCTAGCTCGAACACGTGGTTGCCTTGGCATGATGCTAATACGAGTCGTTGTTTTATTGATGTACAGCGAAATAAGCTGAACAAAACTGAAAGTAAAAAAAGGAAGACAGGTTAAACGAATAAGCGAAAGAAGTTACCCCTCCAAATGATACCACGCGGTTAAGTAAAAAAATTTCTTCAGATTTTCCAAATCGAAGTGTCCACTACGATTCGTTCATAGGGACCTGGTTGCACAACTATATTTCAAAATGAATGCTAAAAAATTCCAGTCTTTTACGAAAAAAAAATCAGTTTCTTCTACTTAATAATAAAGACAAGGGTGGACAGTCGCCATCTTTTTACCAAGCGGAAGCGGACATCCATATTCAACGGCATTTCTACGGCCCTCTCGGCGACCCTATACAGCCAAGGTAAATGGTGTCGATGTGCTGATAGCGGCCTAATCACAATTATTCAAATAAACTTTGTCCCACACCATTATTTCATCTCAAAATTAACTGAAATAAGGCCGCACTCGATACATTGACACAATGTTCCTCGCCGTTTAGGGTCGTCGAGAGGGCCGTAGAAATGCCGTTGAATATGGATGTCCGCTTCCGCTTGGTAAAAAGATGGCGACCGTCCGCCCTTGTCTTTATTATTAAGTAGAAGAAACTGATTTTTTTTTCGTAAAAGACTGGAATTTTTTAGCATTCATTTTGAAATATAGTTGTGCAACCAGGTCCCTATGGATTCGTTGGGCAGAAATGGACATAATTTACCGTTAAAACCCATGAAAATCACGAAATTCCTAACAAATTTAGGAACTGTCCAAATTTTTGACGAATAACATCCGATCTTGTAACAGAAGGATTTGCTAACATGTAGACGAACTATATTCTAACTTAAAACAGAAGGATTAACCACCAGAGTGGGTCATCAAAAATAACATGTATTTATTTCAATATAGAACATAAATAAATTTATTGTGTTCTTTGCCTCAGGTTCCGGTATGACTTTTTATGATATTGTGTTCTATACTTCAGGTTATGGTATGACTTTTTACACATTGTGTTCTTTATCACAGTCTATGGTATGACTTGTAACACATTGTGTTCTATACCTCAGGTTGTGGTATAATTTATAACGCATTGTGTTCTATACCTCAGGTTTGATCAGACTTCAGCAATTATTTCAAGCAGTAAATGCTCGGGAACACACCATTGATATTGATGTAAAGCGTGTGGATAGCATTCAAGACTGCTACAGGACACTGAAGGAAATGCATATCAAAGACGAGAAAACAAACATTAGAGTATTTTTAGATATACCAACCGAGAAAGCTGAGAGCGTCATAGTCTTGTTGGTACGATAAAAAGTTTTGTTTTCTTTTTCGTTGTTAGCCCTTGACACTAATGTGGTTGGCCAAACTACCGTAATCGAATATGCATTAATGAGAAAATAATTTAATGTAGGTTTAAAACTAGTTTCGGGAATATAATTACTGTGCGATTTAATCTTTCACTCTACCCTGCAATGTTGACGTCACAGGACACGTGATACTAGACGTTTTATTTATTAAGTATTTAGAAGACAATTCCAAAAATGCATTGGTTTACATTCATCTTGAACAGTATTAGCCATGTATAAGCGTCTTTCGTTACCTGAAGATTTAATGCCTGTTTACATAAAATAATATATGATTATTTTAAGACTGCATGTTGATTTAAGTCACAGTTCAAATTGTTGCTACATAACCCGCAAAAAATGAATAGACAAAACTTGATTTATTCCTGTCTTGGTTTAAGCCACACACATACACGCACGCACGCGCGCGCACGCACGCACGCACGCACGCACACACACAATATATATCGTATTGAAGCATACTAAATTTGTTAGTTTTTCTTACAATGTGAAACATTTGTTATTTTATGCTTGCAGAAAAATGATACAGGTGTAATGAACCACAAGTTTCACTTTTTACTCGGAGAGCTTGTAAGTATTTTTGATTTTATTTTTTCATTTTGAAGTAAACGTACACAAGTGCGTAGTAAAATTCTGGTATAACATACTCTTAAGATATAAATTCACAAACAATGTGTTATGTTTCTGTCCTAGTTCTGTGTATTTAAAGAAGACACTATAATTGATGCTTTATTCGCATCCCTCGGCCGAGAAAAAATTAACCCCGTTCGCTTATGTTAAAAGGCCATTAAACAAACAACTGGTCACATTTAGAACTTGGATTCTGATGAATGTTAGTCAGATTGTTCCTATGGTACCTTAGATGGTTCTTATCGACAGTTATTAATAAAGGAATAATAAATGGGTAAATAGACCAAAATGAGGTTTTGCGATATGAAATACTGTTATCACTTTTAAAAAAATCTACTACGTAAAATTAAGGAAAACAGTTAATTAATGAAAGATATAATATACTTGGCAATCAAAATGTACCGCGGCAGATTTAAACGCTTTTACCTTATTTGGCTTAAAAATGTTAGTTAGGTAAGGCAATATTACAGCGTCTCTTGTCATATCAGAACATAAAAAGTGCGGTGTTCACATTCGAATGTGGGCACACATTTTAATATCCCTCTTGGGTGTCCCTTTTCTTGCTCTATTTAAAATGCTGTATATTACGAACACCTTGGGGCCATTTAAGGTATTCGACCCATAACGGATCGGTCCTTTCCGGGCGATGTCGGTACTTTTCGTAAGTAAGCGGATTACTCTGTTTTCATCGTTGTAAATTTGTTCCCTTTATACGGAGTATGTTATGTCAATATAGCGTTTTCATATTAGATAAAGTAGGAACATAATTGGGCCCAGAAAATGTGTTCCTTATATCCGGAACTTCGCTATATCCGGAGTCGTTATATATGGAGTTAACTCTTACGACAAGACCATGGGTTCTTGTTTCACATATGTGACATTTAAAGTTAATGTTCATCTTTTGACTACTTATCTTTTGAATGGTTAAATGCAATTGCTGATCACGCTGACATTTTCAGAGAATGGAAGAAATGGATTGTGAAACCAATTTTCGAAATGGAGGTATCAACATAACCGGATTTCAGATGCTCAATTATACGAAATTGTTGAAAAAGAACGCACGAGAGTGGACTAAATGGGAGTGGAAGGGCCTAGAAGTTTCCGATGATAAAATACCTGTAGGTGACATATTAATAAAGAATAGCATTGACGTAATAAAAATTTTTACGTATTGCCAGATATTTTCAGTCGATGGGATATCATATAATAAAAGAATCGTGCAAAATTTGAAACTTCTTGCATATGTCCCATCTCTTGTTGTTCCCTTTAATGAATATACTTTTTGTAAAAATCTTTATTCTACGTTCTGAAAGAATTTGATAAACAAACGTTATATGTGAAAATATTATATATAGATCATTTCTATATGATACAACTTTACACAGCTTGTATAACATCAGGGCCACACTTCGAAACACATGTGTTTTGTGTTAAGTGTTCTGTAACAGCCTACTCCATTACTATCTAATATCATCATTTTACAGTTGGAGCCAGCTCTTGCTATTGATGCAGTAGATCTTTTTCTTAGAGCTCTCAAACAGCTAGACAAAAAGCAGTCACATCGAAGCTATAACATGGTTGGGAGACCGTTCAACCATGGGAACGTCAAGTGTACGGACAATAGCTACGTCAGTCCAAATAATGGTACAAATATGATGGAGATTTTGAAAGGCACCGAGGTATGTTTATGAAAAAACTAAATTTTTCTTGCGGGGCTGATTTCACTCATTGACTCTCAAGAAACGTACGTAATGCTTAATATCATAAAGCAATAAACTTCAGTCATGGAAAATTGTCAAAAAATCGCGGTTCTGGTTTTCAGGACTTTAATTGAACCCTTTGACTAAATGTTGTAACATATTATCGTTTTAGGTTGAAATTGATGGGCTCACGGGAAAAGTAAGCTTTGATGATAAAGGTTTTCGAAAGAAGTTCAAACTGCACCTTCTTGACATTACGATGAATATGGGTCTTGCAGAGGTAACTTTGTATTGCTGTATATGATATTCTTTCTGGTTGATATGATGTATTTTTTATTTGTGATGGCAAATAATAACAAGTATAAAGAGTAAGTAACAAATGTAATCATTTCACTTTTGCACAAGCCAAAGGAAACAATGTAAAAGTTAAAGGAAATTCAAAATTATATATGTTGCCATGGCAAATTTGTTCGATATATCCAGAGTTTGTTATATCCATATATACCATTTCCGAGAAAATGTGTTCTTTATATCCGGAGTCGTTATATACAGATTTAACTGTATTTATTTGCCTTATACGCATATATCTGAGGAATGACCTTGTCAGACACTTCCAATGCCTTATTATCATTGTTATTTCTTTAAAAAAGAAACAACATAATACTAGTATAAATTCTCATAACACTAGTGCATATATTGTTCTAACATGTCACTAATCACGTCATATTTAAGTAAACAAAATGTGGAATTGCTTTACATAATTTTTTAAGTTGAATTTTAATATTTCTTAACAATATACAGGTTGGATTTTGGACACGGGAAGCTGGTCTGATACCTCAAGAACCAACCAGGAAAAAGGCGGGAAAGATAGAGAAAGATAGAATCAGAAAAGTCACCACTATACTTGTAACGAGAGATAATTATTCAAAATTTCTATCTCTATAGCTACCGTTCTCTATCACTTGCACAAATGCATCTGTTACCGACTAAAAGTAGTTCTGTGTCTGAAATGTATATTCCTCCGCGAAATAGTCTGTATAAGAACATCGGCTCAAATTTAATAGATTTAAGGGATACACGTATTTAATCATAGAATATAATACATATTTGAAAATATATGGTTGTAAATGTTATGTTAATATTTGTTCGCACTTTAGCCAAAGTAAATTTTTGCGAAGATTCTTTGCATTGAATCAGATTCGTTTGCAGAGGTGTTTGTGTATTGGAAAGGAACGGCAACTTTGTATATTTCAAATCTTTATCCAAACCTAATAAATTTTCCGTGGCCCGAGTCTTTTTTCTAACTGATAGAACGTACTTATTTGGGGAAGAAACGTTTACTGCTACACTAAATTGACCTGACGGGGTCACAGAAAATTGTAACACAGGGTCAGCAATTAAGTTGAATTACTTTTGAAAAATCTAGCTAGAGGAAGACGTTTTTCATTCGACGACTTTCTAATTATTTGTTCTGATTGTTATACACTGTCATTGGTAAAACAAAGTATTTGTATTTGTTTTTTCTGAAAATCATGAAATTTTTCATCAACTGCTTGTCAAATATTATAATGTCATTCACTTTTATCTAAACACATTATAACTATCGTAATTGAATTAATGCTTCAAAAGGAGCCACCTTATGTTATGTATAAAGACGAGGCAACGGAAGCACTGGGGCCACAGTGTGGCCGAGAACACCTGACAGGTTTTTGCATAGAGTTGGCGGATGCCGTAGAGAAAATACTTAATGTAACATTTAACATTTGCTTACGGTTAGACCGTGTGTACGGAGAGCAAAAACTGGATGGCACATGGGACGGCATGCTTGGTCAGTTGGTTCGCCAGGTACAGAAGATAGTCAGTGCACGCTATTCTTTTTCGCTATTTTTTCATTGACCTTACGACATTCTCTCTTGAAAGGTTGACATGTGCTTGAGATAGCTATTTTCAAATAATGTTAACATTTTGTATTCAGATGAGTTTGGATTATGGAAAGTTTATTGACTGATTATTTAACTTATTTATAACTAACCTATCATTCAAAGTGGTTCTGTTAATGTAACCACGTGTACCTGAAATCTTTTCTCATTTAACAAAAAGAAAATTTCAATATTTTTCTATTCCCAATACTGGTTTGACAAACATCTTTTCGTCGCTCCTTTCAAGAAGGAATATGCTTGGATGATTTTAACTGTTTTATGCTCGTTTTATTTTTACCATATTAAGTCTTTTTCCTATTACCTCATCGCAGGATGAACCCTATTTGGCGTACAAGGACGATCAGGCTAAAAAGGATAAACCAAGGTGTGGGAAACACCATTTTGTAGGTTTTTGTGCTGATTTAGCAAAAGCAGTTGCCGATATCGTTGGGTTTAAATACGACATATGTATAGTTAAGGATAAGATGTATGGGGAGAAACTTGACAATGAAACGTGGAATGGTATGATTGGAGAATTAACACGTGACGTAAGTGAGCGCATGCGCATCGAATGTTATTTGTCTGACCTTAGAAATAACGTGTCTGGCGTGTGATATTTGTGCAGTTCTGTCCTAATGTAATTATATAACATTAGCAGAATCTAAATTATAGTAGAAATAGCTAGCGCTTTCTTCGTTTGTCCTATAGAACTAGATTATCTGTGTGTGTGTGTGTGTGACAATGCAGTTCATCCTAACATTGATTTATTTGGAATACCCAAACCCGTTATAACACACCATGACAATATGTCCATGTTTAAGGTTTTCTAGATTTACCAGTTGGTGATTCTGTGCAGTTACAAAATGCATTTAAACTGCAACGATAACTTTATAACAGCGATTCAATGTCTTCAGTAGGAGCTTTATCAAGTGCTTAAAATAGTTCGCTATTCCTCTAATGTACAAATTGTAGGTGGTTTTACCAACTCCGAGGATTGTCAAAAAGCAATGCATCTGGGGTTTTTGGTTGAAAGTTAAATTTTAGTATATTTTAAGGAGATTTGATTAATGTATTTGACGAAGAAAAAAATAAATATGAACAAAATCCAATTTACTTTTCGTTATTTACCGTAACTGGACTGGACTTCCCTATTATGACGTTAAAATGAATTGGTCTTTAACTGTTGTTTGAACTGACCTTTAAGGATATTACTTGAAATCGATTATAGCGACGTTATAAAAAGCAGTCACGTGGTTTAAGGAAACTTTGGTTTGTGTGGGATGTTTCTGTCATTATTCGTCCGTGTACATGTATGCTAAGATGCACATGCACATATATGCTAAGATGCTCGTGTGCATGTATGCTAAGATGCACGTGTGCATGTATGCTAAGATACACGTGTGCATGTATGCTAAGATGCACATTGTTTATTTGTGAATTCGAATGATTCACTGTATCGGATATTCTAAAATATTTGCATTTGCATGTTCTTGGTTTTGATTTAAATGATATGCATGTAACTTGTCATAAAACGACCTTAGTGCGTGGTATGTTTCTTGCGCATGCGTGGAATGATACTTCTCATTAAATGTTTACAAATTGTAGATCTTTGTACAAGTTATAGCATTCCAAAAGTTCCTTCTAGGGCACATATTTCTATATATATTATTGAAGTACAAACTGCGACAGTCTAAGCCAATTCAGGCATTAATATCTACAATATTTAATACTCCACGCACCTGTTACTACGTCACGCTAAATCTACTTTTATATAGTCACATGGTTAATTCGCGCAACAATATTTCTACGCTATGCAAACGATATGTAAATTAACATTCTTTCAGCTATTTGTCAAACTCATAATGCAAAAGCAACGCATTGTCGGGCGATTTCTGCAAGTCCAACGTGCAATAGTTTATTTTGTATTTGTGGTCAAATGCTTACCTAGCCTAATTAATTTGGCGTTTCAGTGTGACCCCTTACACATATCTGATATTTTGTAACTGTCACACCATTTTGTAGAAGGCGGACATCTATGAAATGTCAACCTGTAAAATCGGTTTGCCTTCGAAGTGCAAATAGTAAGACTATAGCTTACCCAGTGAAGTTACCACATAAAGGGAAATAACCACAGTAACGTAAACATGTAGCGTGTACGGAAAAGAACGGCTGTATTGGTTATTAGTTGGTTTCATCTAATTTTCAATATCACAACGTTTATTTATAACGGAAACACACCGAAAAACGGCTTACGTGCTGCATTGTTCGGTCAAGTGTGTCTGTACAAATCTAAGTGTCCCTTCCTTGGAAGGAACAATAATGCATCAATCAATGGATCCGAGAAAATTTAGATATTATTTATAGTGATTAGTACAAAAGACCAGGGGGTTGTATTGTTTTGTTGGAACTAGATCTGTCACAAAGATGTTGTTCTCTAGTTTAAATTGCGAAAATAAAGCATAACAAAGAGAAAAAAATGCAGAGGACCAAACAATTATAAGAAAACTCGGAGAAAAAATAACATGTCTCATTTGTCAAATAAATTCACAGGGTAATGCAAAATAGTTTCAGTTTGATTAAATAATTTGTAATTTGCAGTACAGTGGTTACTCCTGAATTCAAATCACCAATACCTGTACGTGTAGCACTATAGACAAATTAAGCAAATCAACATTTTCATAATTCTCAAAGTATGGCCTACTGTTAAGTCATCTATATAAAATTATTCCCTTAGAACAGCTCGCAATTTCAAGTCATAAATTCAGCTTTTCGTTGTAACAATGCCGTGTCCGCCTCCATGGTCGGGTGATTAGACTAGCTAAGTTTGAAATCCGTGACTGTAACCTCTCATGGATCAAGGGTCATGGGTTCGAGCCCTGCTACCGACCACGTCTCTTTATGAGAGAAAGTTGGCAGTTTCTTACGAGAGGATAGGAGTTTAGTACTGCTTCTTACCAGGAACGATTGCTAAGTAAACTGCCCACCTGTGCTAAGTGAACTGCCCACCTGTGCTAAGTAAACTGCCCACCTGTGCTAAGTAAACTGACCACCTGTTAAAATGACCAAAATTGCGGATTTATCGGGCGTGGCGAAATGTGTTTCCTAGAAAAAAAATTGTATATTCAATAGGTGGTATTATTACATTCCTATTTTAATAAATGCAACTACATACTAGTAAATTGTTTCTTTTGATTTATAAATTAATCATTTATATTCTGATTTCATGATAACAGCTCAGTTATTTTCATAGAGAAATATTTAAAAAAACGTCGAGAAAATAACAAAGAATTCATTCATTTTACTTGGAGTTTTAAAAAACTGAAACCCAACTTGTTTGGTAATGTTCGCAATTATAGTTCCATTCGGAATGTACCTTCTACATCTAGAATATATCAGCGAATTGGTAATCTAATAATTCCTGAATATATCTTACAATCTTTATATTACGGAAATCTACGGTGCCCGTAAAGTGACATATTTTTTATTTCGTTTGTACGAAATAGAAACATTATTTCCTGTTTACGAAATGATTGCAAAATATTATTTCGTAATTGCGAAATATTAACGAAATGATAATTCGCAATTTCGAAATAATATTTCGTAAAAACGCCATACAATTTCGTCCTGACGAAATTTTTTTTCAAAAAAAAGTGTATCGCATGCCACTTTACGGGCGCCGTAGAAATCACATAGTCTGTGGAAGTAAGTATACATTTTACCGGCTTCTTTCTGCTCACTGCATGCGGAACACAGTTTTTGCGCATACGCATTGATTAACAGACTTCTAGATTTTTAATATCACTGGGTCCGATGACGTCATTTAGTTTTAGTCTTTTTTGTTGTATCTTCGGGGCATACAGTAGGAAAACCTTGTTCAGACACTTACATTTGCCGAAACCGGGGCTATGGTTACTTCACACATAACTTTAAAACACATGTTTTACTTTTAAACTGTGTCACCATATCGTATTCAAATGTGTACCTTTTAGTAATTTAAACTCTAAAACAACGGTATTTCAAAATTCTAGGAAATTATATTGAATCTTGCATATGCTAACCTTGAAATCTCGACAAGGTTTTCATTGTTTCTTTATCATTGATTCTTTTTTCCGGATAAAGTTTAAATGTACATGTATTACATACAAGAATAAAAACATTAACACAGTGAATACTAAAAATAACATTCCACTAAAGTCATATATTTAACAAAGGTCGTTTTAGCATGTTTCCGTGAGTGGTCTTTGTTCACAGAGTTTGACTGTACATGTATACAATTACCGTGCATTTTATAGGAGGTGGATTTGGCCATCGCACCGATGACTATCACATCACAACGAGAACGGGTTGTAGATTTCACCAAACCATTTATGAGTTTAGGAATCAGCATTATGATTAAAAAGACGGCGGTTAAGAAAGCCAGTGTGTTTTCCTTCATGGACCCTCTCTCCTACGAGATATGGATGTGCATACTGTTTGCGTATATAGGGGTCAGCGTGGTCCTTTTCCTGGTCAGTCGCTTCAGGTGAGATCAATGCATTATTCATTTGCGACCCCTTCCATTAAGTGTATTTTCTCGAGTATCTGTCCTATACACATTGTAAACTTCATGTGATATTCAGAAAGACTGCTTTTCGAATGTAAGATTCTTTTTTAGAAGTTTTCATGAAAGAATGCAACCATCACTTTCACTTTGCTGCATTTTTCTACACTTGTTTATTTACTAAGTACTCTCGATTGCAAAACAAGTTATTGTAACTTAAAGTATACGCACTCGAGAACCAATCCAGGTGTAATCAACCTGCAAGAGAGGGATAGAGGTTAAGATAGTGTGTCAAGGCTAAGGACACTATGCCGGTTGGGATCGAACCCTGGACTTACGATCCTGAGGCGAACACAATCGATACACAAAGAAGCTGTACTGAAGATATAATACACCTTATACAGAGATCCATGGATTTCACTCTTTTTAATCTGGAAGAGGAAATAAAGAATTTTATATTTTCCAGTCCGACAGAGTGGCATGTGGACGAAGGTGCCAGTATAACTAATGACTTCACCATATCGAACAGCCTGTGGTACTCGTTGGGAGCATTTATGCAGCAAGGATGTGATATTTCCCCGAGGTATGCCTCAGTCCTACATTATGCTAAATGTGTAAAAAAAAACTAAAAAATGGTAAAACGTCACAAAGAAATCGTTGAAAAGAATTCCGTCTGCTAAGATTTCTTGGGCTACATATCTCGTCATAATTCAAATGAGAGCCAAACAAGATGTCTTTTTATGTCGTTGAATAAAAAACTAGATTTTCTTTCTAACAAGTTATTTCATAAAAGCAAGAAATTTGGAAAATAACAAAATTATTCCGGAAAAAAGCACCATGCCGATTTTTAGCTTCTTTGACCAAACCACATGTTTTAATGAACTGCACACTGGATGTGTTGCTACGAAGGGTGAATTTAGGGGGATCGTAGATATACTAGCGCAATTTTAATCCCGCGAGAATATTAAGATCAACATACATTTTGTGTATGTATCAAAACATATAAAAACGATATCCATGGATAGGATGGTCATTTCGATTAACGCGAATTTTCATGATTGTGAATATTTCTATATATACATTACTTTTTACAGCACTTTACTACACGAAGTGGTCATAGTGAGCTTTTAGGATCAATGGATGTCCGTCGTCCATCATTTATAACAACACAAAGCTGGTGTAAGAAAAACAATATGGCAATAAACCCTGTCAAAACTACATGTATGACTAGGTTCAGACAAAAGCTAGTGGCATGAATGATCGAAACGATGTGAAAATACTAGAAATTCAGGATTCACAAAAACTATTAGGAATCATAGATAAAAAGTTTAACATGGAAAACACACATAGATAAAACTGCACGAAACTGGTTCAAAATATTTCTAAAAAGAATCAGCATTTCCACCCATGGTGAAACAGCATTTTACAACGCCTATATTCACCTACATTTGATTATGGTGTTACATGGCACGGAGCAACATGACCGGTAAATAGAATTACTAAACTGCAAAAACGATCAGCCAGAGTTATACTAAAGTCAACAAAACAGATCGTCTGAGAGTTCAATACCTAAATGGCTTCTTTCCCCAGCAGATGCAAATATTTTACTGGCATATTAGTTTTAAAGCTCTTCATAATGACACCTTCATATATCAAAGATCTCATTATATTCTCAAAACAGCCTAGAAGCGGTCAAAATCCAGGAAAGATATCACACACAAAACACCTAACACAAATTATCTCAAGAAGACATTTAGTTCTTTAGTATGGAAATTTGGAACCAAAACCTGTTGATTAAGACTTTTATCAAGTGTCAGTGCGTTCAAAATAGCTAAAAACATTTCGCTAAGACTGATAAATTGAAATACTTTTGCAACCTACTTTATATGTTGTGAAACAAATCTTTATGTCGTCATTATTTCTATATCTTAATGTAATATGTATGCATATTACGATAGTCTATTCATATTGTGTTGTTTATACTTGTTTGAATTGTTTTAAAATGTTTAAGAAGGCCTCATGTATATAAGATTTATCACCTATTAATGTACTGCACTTAATATTTGTTTGTCTTAATGAGTTACCTTCTGAAAATAAAGAGATTATTATTATTATTATTATTATTTGCTTCGAACAACATCCCTTACTAAACCACTGCGCTACTTTTAAAGAAACTTCACATGGATGTACCTTGCATAAAGATATATCAAACTTGTTCACCCGATTCTGTTCTACGCAGAACTCGGGTTGTTTTTGGCAACAAATGGGGAAAAAATAAAAAATCCTCCTTTCAAAAACTTGAAGACCCAGAGCTCAATTACTTGGCATTTATCATTATCTTGTGGATTTCTACCAATAGTGTACAAATCATGACCCTAGAGTCAAAATTGATTCCGCCCTGGGGGTCACTAGATTTTATATAGGTTGCTATAGGAAAAACTTGAATTTCTTCTTCTTTGAAACCACAATATCTGGAGCTAAGAGAGTTGGCATGTAGCATTACCTCTTTGACTTCTACCAAGGCTGTTCAAATCATGATCCCCGGAACAAAATTGACCCCGCCCGAGGTGTCACTTGATTTTACATAGGCTTATATATGGGAAACTTCAACAGACTTCTTGTCTCAAACCACAAGACCCATAGCTTAGATATTTGGAATGTAACATTCTGTAGAAGACATTAACTACAATTGTTCAAATCATGAACACCGGATCAAAATTGAACCCTCCACGGGATCACCTGTTTAAACAAAAGCTTATTATATAAGAAAATATTTAAAAATCGTATTGTTTCAAACAAAAAGGCATAGAACTTAGAAATTTGGCATATAGCATTGCCTTATGGTCCTCTACCAAGACAAGATTGTTCAAATCATGACTCTCCCTACCTTTTAAACTTTCAAAATCTTATTGTCTTAGACCACAAAGCATAGGGCTTAGCTATTTGGCTGGTAGCATTGCCAAGTGGTTTTGTGCCAAGATTGTTCAACTCATACCCCTTGTGTCTAATTTGGACCCGAGCCGGGGTCACTTGTTTCAACTTTTTTGACTTTGGCTGACGTTGACCATAACCTACTGACCTACTTTCTAGTTTGAAGCTGCATCAATGAAATTTGGACCATGTATATGTATTCAGTTGTCGTGTATAATTAAACTTTGACATTGGCTGACCTAAACTTTCATTCTTTTTTTTTAAGCTACAGGAATGAAATTTGAAAGATATTGAAAGTGATACATGCAGATTTCAACTTGAGAGCAATATCACTCGGGTGAGCGGTATTGGACCATTTTGACCCTCTTGTTTATTATAGGTCTGTGTCTGGAAGAATAGTCGGAAGTGTCTGGTGGTTCTTTACCCTCATTATCATATCTTCATACACTGCCAATTTAGCCGCCTTTCTGACCGTGGAGCGGATGTTGACGCCAATAGAATCTGCGGAGGATCTTGCCAAACAGACCGAGATTCAGTATGGCATATTGAAATCCGGAAGTACGAAAGCCTTTTTTCAGGTGTGTTTATTATCATTCCTCCTGTTGGTAGGACGGTTGCAGGTGACTATATATAAAATAATAAGATCGATAACTGACAACCTGTATACATGCGGTATGTGAAATACTGCGAGAAGAATTGAAAACTTCGATTATTAAACTATTGAAAGAAGTTGCGCTTTTGTATGTACTGTTAGATATGCTAATTGTTTCACTGTTCGATTTTATAATTCATTGTCTTGTAACTCCTCCGAATGGAAAACAAGTCTTTGTTTAATCTCCTCGCGCTGATTTTATACAAGTCTAAGTTTTACCGAAATCTTTTCAGGTAACTCTTTTGCCAACTGAATCTTTTTATGTTTTAGCAATCAAAATTTCCTGTACATGAGCGTATGTGGGCATATATGCAGTCGGCAAGCCCTAGTGTGTTTGTTCAAGATAATAAGGAAGGAATAGCGAGGGTTAGAAAAGGGAACTACGCATACTTAATTGAATCTACCACCAACAAATACATCAACATGAGGGATCCCTGTGATACGATGCAGGTCGGGCCTAATTTAGATTCTAAGGGCTATGGCATAGCCACGCCTATTGGGTCAGATCTTAGGTAATGACTTCTTTAAATAATGTGTTTTTCTTGTGCCGTTTACAACTACATGTATTTATTCTGAATTTTATAAATAAGCCATAAGCTTATCAATTTCTGTTCTGTTTTCCCAAACCGATGGTTAGACATAAACCACTATTCTTGGAAGAACCGTGTGTCTGTCCCTCTCGAAAATGCAATTGCACGACAAATAGACAGGGCAATGTTACGAGACGGAATGAGGATCTATTCCACATTCACACAAATGCCAGGATAGCGCAGTCTTTGCTTAAGGGAAACAATCTAATTAGCAATGAACGGCTTATAATCAAGGGAAACTACTTTGGAATAATGACGATGCAATTTTTGGGTGAATTCTACGCCAATTCCATGTATACATTCAATCAGTCAATGTTACAATTTATCTTTATTTCAAAACTATTTAACAATCCGTCTCCGTGTTCATGTAGTTAAGGTCTTTAAGTACAAACCTCTGACACCGAGAGTCATTTGTTCAAGCCCTGCAACTGACACGACTCTTAAGGTGAGAAAGTAAGCAGTTTCTTACTGGGGCCGTTCTATAGATGGTTAGGAAACCAGTCAAGTTTAACTCAAGGAAAATGCAGTGTTTTTGTTTTTGTTGTTGGATAATGGTCACAACACCTCTATACCAGTATTAGTTAAATTCAAAAAATATTTTCTTTTTAATTCTGTCTGTTTCAGAGATCAATTGACCCTAGCAGTGCTTAAGTTGCGAGAGACGGGTAAACTAGAAGAAATGCAGAAGGATTGGTGGGACAGAGCATCGGAGTGTCCAAAGAAAGAAAATAATCAGGTATCCACCATGTTGCTTAGAAGACAATGGCCGTACACTGACTATGTTGCTTTGAAGAAAATGTTCGGGCACTGATTGTGCTGCTTCGAAGAAAATGGCCGCGCACTCGTGGCGTTGATATAAAACACAAAAAATGAGAATCAGTTTCAAACGCATTCATCAGATGTTTAAGAAAACTCTGTTAACATGTTTTGGTTATCTATTTGCATGTATATTTAAGTGTTATGTCTTCTAGCATATCAGTCAGTGAACATAGTCAGTCGCCAAGTAAATTTGCAGAAAAAATAGCCATATTACTTTGTGCTTTTGAAGCACCAGCATTGTAGATAGAGTCTGAATTTGATTTTATAAAAGTGTCACCTGCAAGAACAATTGAAAACATATCTATGACCCAAAGAAAGTCATACAGCCGCGTATAAAAGCAGAAGCTAATAAAAAAATGACTAAATATTACTGTGTAAAAGTCATTTCAGCTTTGTAGAACCTGCATAATGTATGTATGATATGCAAATGTTTGCAAACAAAAGCCCACAACAATGATGCAAAATCCAATTTAAGTCAGAAAGACATGTTTAAAAATCTTCAAATACAGACAAAACCAATAACAAAGGAATACACAGTCCATAAATTGTCCAATATTTGTTCTAGTATTATTTCGTAGATTGTCCAAATGTAGTCATGCTAGCAGTTTAACCTATTTGTACCTATCGTCTGCTACATTATATACCTTCTTAAACAGCTACCCGACAAATACAACGTAATCTGTTGTTAGCATTTTGAACACAATTCTTCAAAACACCCCTGTTTATGGAAAAAGACTTGTCCGAATTGGAAGTCAGAATATCCCATTGTGAAAATCTAGGTATGAATAGGTTAATGTAAGCGCTATAATGTCACACAAGCAGAGATGGTCTATAAAAACATGACCGTCCTTTGCGTTTGGTTTTTTATGCGAAGACATTTCTTGTTATTCAAACTGTTGTCGAACTAATGTGTTGTAACCGTAAGGTAATTGCTATCAAATTTATTGTATGTTCACTTAAGGATCAGTTTTATGTTGCTTTTATTTTAGGATGGAGGCCAAGCAGAACTTACGTTGGAGAATGTTGCTGGTATATTTTACATCCTGGCAACCGGTCTCACACTGTCCGTCATAATAGCATTTTTTGAGTTCATATACAAGTCAAAGATCGACTCTAAACGTTCAAAGGTAACAGCCATGGAAGATTTTTTATGAATTATTAGTGACCTGTTTCCATGGTCGAGTGTAATCACTATATCTCTCAATGTCCTAGGGTCATGGGTTCGAGCCACGCTACGAATCTGATGTGGGGAAGTTGGTAGTTTCTTACGGATAGTGGGAGTCTAGTACAAAGTTCCTCCTGCTGGTAAAAAACTGAAATATTTTTACGAAAATATCTAAAACTGAAATATTTTTACCAAAATATCTAAAACTGAAATACTGAAATATTTTACCAAAATATCTAAAACTGAAATATTTATACCAAAATATCTAAGGCGTAAAAAAATATGTTTGTTTCAGGTTTCTCGACCTACCCTATTTTTTGCCCCGACCCTAGAACATTTTTTGCATGTTAATATTTTTTAGCATAAATTCATTAAAATCTATGTTGAATTTGGTTTGTTTGAGAATAAAAAAAAAAAAAACAGATCCGCTCAAATCTGAGTTTCTGCTGTTTGTAACAAAACAATACATTAATTTTTTGGCAAAAGTAAACGAACATGCTCAATTAATAAAAGACTGGACTTCTTGATGTTTAAGAAATTACCAGCGTGGGTCTTCATGACCACCGTTGTGGAAATAGATTGTACAACTGAACCTTTATTATCTGCCACCTCAGCTAAGCAGGCACCCGACTTCTTAAGCTGTCAATATTGATGAATTCTACCTGGCTATATTTCTGTTACATGTACAACACCCTATTAAGAAACCATCTACGTATCGTGTTCGCTGCCGATGCATCTCTTAGATGGCTGCTCTAGACAAGTTAGACGAAATATACGATGTTATGATGTCATGCTGTTTTTTTATGACGTATAAGCGAAAAGATTATGCATCACGATCCGACTGGGCTGGTACATGTAAACAATAATAATAAACTACATTTACTTAAAATTAATTTCTAATATGTAATTACAGTACATTGCTATTTTTTAATACGTTTATATTTCTGTTTTCAGAAACCGTTCGGTTCTGTTTTACGGTGCAAAGCGCGGTTGTCATTCCGCGGCTCCCTGGACAGGGACACCCCTGCACCAAACACTCCTCTCAGAAAATCCATGTCTACCGTAAGCAAAGCTTTATAACAACATAATTTAATTTAGATTCAACTTAATTTGTTTACATCTATTTTGCTTTCACCTTATAGTTGTTTACATCTATTTTACTTTCATCTTACATTTGTTTACATCTATTTTACTTTTAATTTATATGAACTATTTTTTATGACTGCTTCCTCGAGATCTGATCGGAAGTTGTGCCGAAAGAACGATTAGTGGAGGTCCTAGTCACTTCAGCTGACAGAATTCGAACCCGTGACTTCTACATGAAGTTGTCACTCTATTGTCAAAATCAAGGTTATTATTTATACGCAAGTTTTGGTTATGACAAGGTTTGAATATTACAATTATTACTTTAAGTCAGCTGTATAGCATATTTTGGCAGGTGAACACACCATTAACGTCAACTCCACCCTTCTAGGTCCTTCTACAGGTGGGTATTTTATCGTCAACATTTTGTTCTTGTCTTGAAATGTCATTATTATAAACGAAACCAAATATGCAGTACTGCACTGCTTCGTGTGTGCTTTTTTGTAGTAAATTGACATTTGCTTAAAATTATAGCAAAAGCTTAAATTTTAACCACTTGCCTATAGTGCAGTAAACATTCGGGAAACCAATAGTGTTTGACAAAGCAAAAAGCACTGTAGTGCACAAGAGATACGATTTTTTTCTTCTAATTTTTAATCAGCGTGTATAATTGATATTGGTTACACTGTAGTCTTAACTTATGTTGCGAATTTCAGAATTTTATACTTTTTTAGTATAAGCATTTTTGTTTTCAGTATACATACACTGGTCCTTCTCACGTGGCCGGGGCAGACGGGTTCCCTGATAATCTTCACACTCAAGTATGACCACAGTTTGACCATTACACATAAAATAACAAAACTTTGAAAATAACGATATATCATATATCACGATATGGATCGATTATGTTATATCGGAGACGACAAGATGTATAATAGTATTTACTGTATGTGAAAATAGAAAATAGTAAAATATCGATGAATATCAAAGCACTGAAAGGGCACTCTTATGGAATACACCGATGAATATAGCGCTGAGAAGATTGATCTGTGTCAGGATAAACGAAAAATTAGACATTGACAAGAGGTTTGATTTGTAAGATTTGGCCGATGTGTATCGCCATAGTCCACAAAGATTTACCGAAAATTTAGCCCTTACCCAGCCAGTTTGGACATCATTTGTTATTGTTCATAAGTACTCTCAAAGAAACTTGTCGGCTAAATACTATGACACTAATTGCAAGTGGAGAAATATTTATCTTCACCGTGTTTCATATTGTATGAAATTTTATATCAAACAAAACTTATTCTAAGAAGTGTGTTACTTGTGGCTACGGGAGGTGATACGGGAGATACTGAATCAGCTTAGCTTGGTGGAATTCCAAACCCTGAATTTTCAACGTTTTTAACATTTAACACTACAATTTTATGTAGAATGTTAAAACGTGCCAGTTATTCAGAGTGTTCTGTTTATGTTTCTAAAAATGCCTGGAAATAGTAGGTGTGACTACAAGCATTGATTTAGTCAACACGTCTTACACTCCGATTATCACTAACGTTCGGAATGTCAAAAAATGTACACTATGAATTATCATTATAAAACTGAGTGTGTGAGTAAATCTTGATTGTGCCAAAGACATAGACACGAGAAGTACGTGCATTTTAGAGATTTAACAGATTTAGGAACTTACTTATCTCTCTATGTGTCTGACTGCATGTAAACAATCTGGTATGTTTAGATTTGGATGGAGATGAACTTGTACATACGTTTTGAACTGTTTGTCACTCATACATCTAATATAAATGCATACGTTACACTCTTTGTTTTCCATTGTTTTAGTTAAAATGTAGTTAATTATTTAGAATGGCACTGTAAAATGGGTAATTTCAGCACCACGAAAATTTTGCGATTTGACAGCAAACGGACTGAATCGCGAATTTTAAACTCGAGAACCGAAAAATTCATCAAATATAAATGTGTGTGAAATAATATGTCGCGAAATCTTTAATATTAGCGACATGGGAATTCGTAAGAAAGAGTGAAAATTAAATAATCGTGCGTATTATCCAGCTTACAGTGTTGATTTACTACTTTTAAAATTTTATTATTGACTGAAGAGTTGTTTCACTTTTATGGCATATAAATATGTTCCTGTAAATACGTCATATTTTCACAAACTTGTGTTGAATGATATATTTTGATAAACGGTTGTGAAAAATATCTTTACACTTTAGACAAATGTCTTTATTATTTTAAGTATGTTTGAAGCGAAATGCCTTGGCCACCAAGTTACCCAAAAAGTAGAACGAGGGATGTCCTAAAATTATGTCAATTTCGTTGATATCGTAAAATGCTTTACCATGTACATTAATTTATAATATTTGTATGAATATTAGTTTATAATTTTAAAATACGTTAGCGCACTTCACGATCATTAGCTTTGTAAATATACGTAACGAAGCATGCCTTTTAAAGATTCGTTCATATTATTGAAGACACAGTTTTTGTTCACACTTTTCACATAAAATGTAAATTGCAATTTATTACGGAACTGGCGATTACGGCTTCGGACCTTTATAAAATCAGTATAATTCTGTTCGGAGCTATTTAATATGTCCAAACGGACCTGACAAAAGGACGTTTCGTTTCGGAATTTGTAATTTCATCCGAGACAGATTTCGGTCTCAGAACTGACACGATGGCGATTCGTTTCGGAAATGATTTAGCTCGGGCCTGATAAAATCGCGATTCGTTGCGTCATTTTTACAGGCAGGTTCGTTTTGAATAAATGGTGAATCGTTACAGAAATAAATAATACTGATATTCTTTTTGGAACTTTTCATTGTAATATGAGTTTGTAGACTAAATATTCAAAACGAGCATGTTTGAAGAAATTTTAAGACATCCCTCTCTCAAAGTTGCTTTCTTCAGTGTTTGCGGATATTCGGACCGTGTTGAAGCAAATAGGTTTCACGTCTTTGAGGCTTTTGGAGAAACTTTAGTAAAAATGCAATAAAGCGTGAAGGTTAATTATTTTGTAATTTTGATATTTGCGACTGTATATACTACTTTAATTGTCGCATTCTATTTTATGCTAATTATATAATGTCTTTCAAATAGTACTATTTGAGACCTTATATCAGTGAAGTATAGAGTTATGATATAGATATCATATCAGTCGCAGGTCTGCCGGAACTACTTTTTTTAAGTAGTACATATACATAATTTTGCTTTTGTTTTAATAGTTAACATAAAATAAAAAGAAAATTAGTTTGTTTTGAGTGGATATAAAATAAATCTCAACTCAAATTAATACAATTTTCACATTTTAACTCGCGAATCGCGCTCGTGAAAATATTATAATTGTATCACTTCTCGATGAGATATAGTCCATATCCACTCAAAACCTCTATTTATAACGGTGGCGGCGAAGGGAATGCATGGTCTCTCATTTCATTGGTATCTATATATTTCTTATATATCGCACCAACCTGGAAGTTCTTTTATAAATTACTATGAACATTTTTTCATGTTACTACGTAGAGCATCGGTTTAATTTTAACTAAGTTGAACACTTTTGATTTATTTTCGGGCAAAAGTCCAAATAAGTCCGCTGAAAAGTGGGTAACCAGTTACGCTCTAGCAGAATTTTGATCAGGCAAGACTCTGGTCTACAAAAGACTGGTCTACCAAAGACTCTGGTCTACCAAAGACTGGTCTACCAAAGGCTCTGGTCTACCAAACGGGAGACGAAACCGGGTATAACTATTTTGTAAATTTCAGTTTGCTTCTTTTTGCTTCAAAAGTCTTCAATCTTTTCAAAAATTGAACTGATTTCAAACTTACAAATACTTGTTAGGGATACTTCTTGCCGACTCCGGTAGCGTTTGATCATGCAGTCTTAATTGGCCCAATAACATGCGGGTTGTCCCGAATTTGTTTAAATCATGTCCTCCATGAAATTATAAAGAATTTGAACAGCGCTTGCTTATTTTGTCTGAAATTATAAAGTTGTGTTAATAACTATATGAAATCAGAGTAAACGATGATTTAACAGGTAAAGTAGCGTCTGGTACATGTATGACTGCTAAATGCAACTACACATGCTTTTATTTACACGTTATGTATACTTAATGCAAATGTCATGTAAATGTATATGTCATTGTCACATATGATCGAGTCAGTTTATTAAAAACTTTGTTTAAAACAAAATGTCCAGTGTTCAAAATATTGTTTGTTGTTTTCACTGGTTCACCGTTTATAAGTGAGATGGGAAACTACCTGATAAGGGCAGAAAAAACCTTAGTCCTTAGATTTCAAGTTTCATTTTAATCTAGTCCCGAGTGGGCATCAATGCTATCAAAGTGACGCCGAACACTATAAATGTACACAGTTGATGCTCTCGTACTGTCCAATCATAAACAAGACAAATTTTGATGCAAAGCATCAAAGGCGCTGCGCATGTTTTTGAAACATGATTAAAGGAATCAAAGTTATTTTAGAATATCAGTAAACAACCTATCAACGGGAAAAACCAAATACATTATGTTATTTGTAACGTATCATAAAAGTAAAAAAACACATTTACTACAGTTTAACCAAAAAATAAACGAATCATAAACAACCTTCCGTATAATGGTACGATGACGCCCATTAAACAAGGCTACAGCTCGTGGTCGGTAGACGCTTTTCGACGCAGACGAAACCCACGTGATTAATTTTGTCTTTATTATTGGTCAGTTGTTAGCGATGCTTTACATAACTCATTGAGACCCCAGTATCGCAGAGTTAGGTGAACGGTCTTATTTATAATGCCTACATTTTACTTTAGTATGTAGTAATTAAAATGGGTTTTCATTAATTATTCACGTTGACAACATAGTATTTAAACATCAAAAGTTTAGAGATAGCAAAACAACTATCGAGACGTTTTTTCTGAACTTTGATGAATCTGGCCGTAGGGTCCGTAAACAAAGCAATAAAAAAACCGTAACCTTCAAGTTTGTGGAAAAGTTATTAAAATCCTATGAATATGTCAAAAGTTTTGAATTAACGGTCGAAGACGTATGCATCTGGTATAGTATTGTTTGTAATCAATTAATACTATTTATTTATTCATTATAGGGAGTTTGTTCAAACATAATACATAGTTTTTAATTACAATAATAATGTTGGCTGCTCCCTTTTCGATTATGCAACCCCATGGTACAAAATTAAAACCTATTCAATACTGGCACTGTGCTTCCGCACAGCGCCAACAATCGATATTTATTGAGGCAATCCGTACAGATACGGAATCATACGATAACTAGCGATTTTACCGGATATCATTTTTGTAGTCAACTTATTGAATCTACAGTAGGAAGAATAGTAGAATGGACGTACGACGTTGAATGTCCTTATGCGTAAAATGTGAATATAAAGCCCCAAACCCTCCTGAGTTGTTATACCGATAGCTTTATTAGTGGCCATGTAAGATAGCTATGTCTCCGGAGAAACACCGTTTCGCGATAACACCTCTAATCGGACAATTGCGAGTGTTGTCTGGCTGGCTATATGTAGATCTGGCTATCTGTGAGTGCTGTCTGGCTGGCTGTGTGTAGATCTTGCTATCTGTGAATGCCGTCTGTGTGTAGATTTGGCTGCCTGTGATTTCTGTGCTACATTTGTATTTGTCTGTGTGTAGATCTGGCCTTTTGTGCGTGCTGTCTGTGTGTAGATCTGGCTGTCTGTGATTTCTATCCTGTTTGTCTGTGTAGTATCTGGTTGTCTATTAATGACGCCTAGCTGTTCGTGTGAATAACTGGCTGTCTGTGATTTCTGTTCTGTCTGCCGGTGTGTAGATCTGGCTGTCTGTAAGTGCTGTCTGTAAGCGCTGTCTGCTGTGTGTGCTGTCTGAGAGTGATGTCTGTGAGTGCTGTCTGTGTGTTCTGTCTGTAAGTGCTGTCTGTGAGTGTTTTCTGTGAGTTATGTCTGAGAGTGCTGTCTGTGAGTGATGTCTGTATGTTCTGTCTGTAAGTGCTGTCTGTGAGTGTTTTCTGTAAGTGATGTCTGAGAGCGCTGTCTGTGTGTGTTGTCTGAGACCGCTGTCTGTGAGTGCTGTCTGTGTGTTCTGTCTGTAAGTGCTGTCTGTTAGTGCTGTCTGTGAGTGATGTCTGTTAGTGCTGTCTGTGAGTGATGCCTGTTAGTGCTGTCTGTGAGTGCTGTCTGTGAGTGATGTCTGAGATTATGTGATGTTTAAGAGTTCTGTCTGTGAGTGCTGTCTGAGAGTGTTGTCTGCGTGTGTTGTCTGAGAGTGCTGTCTGTTGAGTGTCGTCTGAGAGTGCTGTCTGAGACTGCTGTCTGTGTGTGTGTTGTCTGAGAGTGCTGTCTGAGACTGCTGTCTGTGTGTGTTGTCTGAGAGTGCTGTCTCAAAGTGCTGTCTGTGTGTGTTGCCTGTGAGTGTTGTCTGAGAGTGCTGTCTGTGAGTGCTGTCTGTGAGCGTTGTCTGAGAGTGCTGTCTGAGAGTGCTGTCTGTGAGTGCTGTCTGCGAGTGTTGTCTGTGAGTGTTGTCTGAGAGTGCAGTCTGTGAGTGTTGTCTGTGAGTGTTGTCTGTGAGTGTTGTCTGAGAGTGCTGTCTATGAGTGCTGTCTGTGAGTGTTGTCTGATAGTGCTGTCTGAGAGTGCTGTCTGTGAGTATGGTCTGTGAGTATTGTCTGAGAGCGCTGTCTGAGAGTGCTGTCTGTGAGTGTTGTCTGTGAGTGTTGTCTGAGAGTGTTGTCTGAGAGTGCTGTCTGTGAGTGCTGTCTGTGAGTGTTGTCTGAGAGTGCTGTCTGTGAGTATTGTCTGTGAGTGTTGTCTGAGAGTGCTGTCTGTGAGTGTTGTCTGTGAGTGTTGTCTGAGAGTGCTATCTGTGAGTGTTGTCTGTGAGTGTTGTCTGAGAGTGCTGTCTGTGAGGGTTGTCTGTGAGTGTTGTCGGAGAGTGCAGTCTGTGAGTGTTGTCTGTGAGTGCTGTCTGAGAGTGCTGTCTGTGAGTGTTGTCTGTGAGTGTTTTGTGAGAGTGCTGTCTGAGAGTGCTGTCTGTGAGTGTTGTCTGCGAGTGTTGTCTGAGAGTGTTGTCTGAGAGTGCTGTCTGTGAGTGCTGTCTGTGAGTGTTGTCTGAGAGTGCTGTCTGTGAGTATTGTCTGTGAGTGTTGTCTGAGAGTGCTGTCTGTGAGTGTTGTCTGTGAGTGTTGTCTGAGAGTGCTATCTGTGAGTGTTGTCTGTGAGTGTTGTCTGAGAGTGCTGTCTGTGAGGGTTGTCTGTGAGTGTTGTCGGAGAGTGCAGTCTGTGAGTGTTGTCTGTGAGTGCTGTCTGAGAGTGCTGTCTGTGAGTGTTGTCTGTGAGTGTTTTGTGAGAGTGCTGTCTGAGAGTGCTGTCTGTGAGTGTTGTCTGCGAGTGTTGTCTGAGAGTGTTGTCTGTGAGTGTTGTCTGAGAGTGCTGTCTGTGAGTGTTGTCTGAGAGTGCTGTCTGAGAGTGCTGTCTGTGAGTGTTGTCTGTGAGTGTTGTCTGTGAGTGCTGTCTGAGAGTGCTGTCTGTGAGTGCTGTCTGTGAGTGTTGTCTGAGAGTGCTGTCTGTGAGTGTTGTCTGTGAGTGTTGTCTGAGAGTGCTGTCTGTGAGTGCTGTCTGTGAGTGCTGTCTGAGAGTGCTGTCTGTGAGTGCTGTCTGTGAGTGTTGTCTGAGAGTGCTGTCTGTGAGTGTTGTCTGAGAGTGCTGTCTGTGAGTGTTGTCTGTGAGTGTTGTCTGAGAGTGCTGTCTGTGAGTGCTGTCTGTGAGTGTTGTCTGAGAGTGCTGTCTGAGAGTGCTGTCTGAGAGTGCTGTCTGTGAGTGATGTCTGAGAATGATGTCTGTGAGTGATGTCTGAGTGTGCTGTCTGACTGTGTTGTCTGTGAGTGCTGTCTGTGAGTGATGTCTGTGAGTGGTGTGCATGCTGTCTGTGTGTAAATCTGGCTGTCTTTGATTTCTGTCCTGTTTGTGTCTACACCCAGAAAAACAGGACAGAAATGTGTTGTCTGTGAGTGTTTTGTGAGAGTGCTGTCTGAGAGTGCTGTCTGTGAGTGTTGTCTGTGAGTGTTGTCTGAGAGTGCTGTCTGAGAGTGTTGTCTGTGAGTGTTGTCTGTGAGTGTTGTCTGAGAGTGTTGTCTGTGAGTGTTGTCTGAGAGTGCTGTCTGTGAGTGTTGTCTGAGAGTGCTGTCTGAGAGTGCTGTCTGTGAGTATTGTCTGTGAGTGTTGTCTGTGAGTGTTGTCTGAGAGTGCTGTCTGTGAGTGTTGTCTGTGAGTTTTGTCTGAGAGTGCTGTCTGAGAGTGTTGTCTGTGGGTGTTGTCTGAGAGTGCTGTCTGAGAGTGCTGTCTGTGAGTTATGTTTGAGAGTGCTGTCTGTGAGTGCTGTCTGAGAGTGTTGTCTGTGTGTGTTGTCTGAGAGTGCTGTCTGTGAGTGCTGTCTGAGAGTGATGTCTGAGAGTGCTGTCTGTGAGTGATGTCTGTGAGTGCTGTCTGTGTGTAGGTCTGTTAGTGCTGTCTGTAAATGCTGTCTGTGAGTGTTGTGTGTGTGTATAGTCTGTGTGTGCAGTCTGTGTGTGCTGTATGAGTGTGCTGTCTGAGAGTGCTGTTTGTGAGTGATGTCTGAGAGTGATGTCTGAGAGCGCTGTCTGTGTATGTTGTCTGAGAGTGCTGTTTTTGAGTGATGTCTGTGAGTGCTGCCTGTGAGTGATGTCTGTGAGTGCTGTTTGTGAGTGATGTCTGAGAGTGATGTCTGAGAGCGCTGTCTGTGTGTGTTGTCTGTGAGTGATGTCTGTGAGTGATGTCTGTAAGTGCTGTCTGAGAGCGCTGTCTGAGAGTGCTGTCTGAGAGTGCTGTCTGTGAGTGATGTCTGATAGTGATGTCTGAGAGTGCTGTCTGTGTATGTTGTCTGAGAGTGCTGTCTGTGAGTGATGTCTGTGAGTGCTGTCTGTGAGTGATGTCTGTGAGTGCTGTCTGTGTGTAGGTCTGTTAGTGCTGTCTGTAAATGCTGTCTCGTGAGTGCTGTCTGCGAGTGTTGTCTGTGTGTGCAGTCTGTGTGTGTTGTTTGAGTGTGCTGTCTGAGAGTGCTGTCTGAGAGTGCTGTCTGTGAGTGATGTCTGTGAGTGATGTCTGTGTGTGCAGTCTGTGTGTGCAGTCTGTGTTTGCTGTCTGAGTGTGCTGTCTGAAAGTGCTGTCTGAGAGTGCTGTCTGTGAGTGATGTCTGAGAATGATGTCTGTGAGTGATGTCTGAGTGTGCTGTCTGACTGTGTTGTCTGTGAGTGCTGTCTGTGAGTGATGTCTGTGAGTGGTGTGCATGCTGTCTGTGTGTAAATCTGGCTGTCTTTGATTTCTGTCCAGTTTGTGTCTACACCCAGAAAAACAGGACAGAAATCATAGACAGTTGTCTATAAATGAAGTCTAACTGTTCATATAAATAATTGGCTGTCTGTGATTTCTTTTCTGTCTACCTGTGTGAAGATCTGGCAATCTATAAATGCTGTCTTGCTGTCCGTATGTGTGCTGTCTGAGAGTGCTATCTGTAAGTGGTATCTGTGAGTGGTATCTGAGAGTGCTGTCTGTGTGTTGTCTGTGAGTGATGTCTATGAGTGCTGTCTGAGAGTGCTGTTTTTGAGTGATGTCTGTGAGTGCTGTCTGTGAGTGATGTCTGTGAGTGCTGTTTGTGAGTGATGTCTGAGAGTGATGTCTGAGAGCGCTGTCTGTGTGTGTTGTCTGTGAGTGATGTCTGTGAGTGATGTCTGTAAGTGCTGTCTGAGAGCGCTGTCTGAGAGTGCTGTCTGTGAGTGATGTCTGATAGTGATGTCTGAGAGTGCTGTCTGTGTATGTTGTCTGAGAGTGCTGTCTGTGAGTGATGTCTGTGAGTGCTGTCTGTGAGTGATGTCTGTGAGTGCTGTCTGTGTGTAGGTCTGTTAGTGCTGTCTGTAAATGCTGTCTCTGTGAGTGCTGTCTGCGAGTGTTGTCTGTGTGTGCAGTCTGTGTGTGTTGTTTGAGTGTGCTGTCTGAGAGTGCTGTCTGAGAGTGCTGTCTGTGAGTGATGTCTGTGAGTGATGTCTGTGTGTGCAGTCTGTGTGTGCAGTCTGTGTTTGCTGTCTGAGTGTGCTGTCTGAGAGTGCTGTCTGAGAGTGCTGTCTGTGAGTGATGTCTGAGAATGATGTCTGTGAGTGATGTCTGAGTGTGCTGTCTGACTGTGTTGTCTGTGAGTGCTGTCTGTGAGTGATGTCTGTGAGTGGTGTGCATGCTGTCTGTGTGTAAATCTGGCTGTCTTTGATTTCTGTCCTGTTTGTGTCTACACCCAGAAAAACAGGACAGAAATCATAGACAGTTGTCTATAAATGAAGTCTAACTGTTCATATAAATAATTGGCTGTCTGTGATTTCTGTTCTGACTACCTGTGTGAAGATCTGGCAATCTATAAATGCTGTCTTGCTGTCCGTATGTGTGCTGTCTGAGAGTGCTATCTGTAAGTGGTATCTGTGAGTGGTATCTGAGAGTGCTGTCTGTGAGTGTTGTCTGTGAGTGCTGTCTATGAGTGCTGTCTGAGAGTGCTGTCTGAGACTGCTGTCTGTGTGTGTTGTCTGAGAGTGCTGTCTGAGACTGCTGTCTGAGAGTGTTGTCTGTGAGTACTGTCTGAGAGCGCTGTCTGAGAGTGCTGTCTGAGAGTGTTGTCTGAGACTGCTGTCTGTAAGTGTTGTCTGTGAGTGTTGTCTGAGAGTGATGTTTGAGACTGCTGTCTGAGAGTGATGTCTGGAAGTGCTGTCTGTGAGTGCTGTCTGTGAGCTCTGTCTGTGAGCGCTGTCTGTGAGCGCTGTCTGTGAGCACTGCCTGAGAGTGCTGTCTGTGAGTGCTGTCTGAGAGTGATGTCTGTGAGTGATGTCTGAGAGTGTTGTCTGTGAGCGCTGTCTGTGAGCGCTGTCTGTGAGTGTTGTCTGAGAGTGCTGTCTGAGAGTGATGTCTGAGAGTGATGTCTGTGAGCGCTGTCTGTGAGTGTTGTCTGAGAGTGCTGTCTGAGAGTGCTGTCTGTGAGTGCTGTCTGAGAGTGCTGTCTGTGAGTGTTGTCTGAGAGTGATGTCTGAGCGTGCTGTCTGTGAGTGCTGTCTGAGAGCGCTGTCTGTGAGCGCTGTCTGAGAGTGATGTCTGAGAGTGCTGTCTGTGAGTGATGTCTGTGAGTGCTGTCTGTGAGCATGTCTGTGAGTGATGTCTGTGAGCGCTGTCTGTGAGTGATGTCTGTGAGCGCTGTCTGAGAGCGCTGTCTGTGAGTGATGTCTGAGAGTGCTGTCTGAGAGTGCTCTCTGTGAGTGATGTCTGAGAGTGATGTCTGAGAGCGCTGTCTGTGTATGTTGTCTGAGAGTGCTGTCTGAGAGTGCTGTCTGTGAGTGCTGTGTGTGAGTGATGTCTGAGAGTGCTGTCTGTGAGTGCTGTCTGAGAGTGATGTCTGTGAGTGATGTCTGAGAGTGCTGTCTGTGAGTGGTCTGTGAGTGATGTCTGAGAGTGATGTCTGTGAGTGATGTCTGTAAGTGCTGTCTGAGAGCACTGTCTGTGAGTGCTGTCTGAGAGTGCTGTCTGTGAGTGATGTCTGTGAGCGCTGTCTGTGAGTGTTGTCTGAGAACGATGTCTATGAGCGCTTTCTGTGAGTGCTGTCTGTGAGTGTCGTCTGAGAATGATGTATATGCATGCTGTCTGTGCATGCTCTGGTGCTGTCTGAGAAAGCTGTCTGTGAGTGCTGTCTGAGAGAGAACTATGCATGCTGTCTGTGCTTGCTATCTGTGAGTGCTGTATGTGCTTGCTATCTGTGAGTGTTGTCTGTGCTTGCTATCTGTGAGTGCTGTATGTGCTTGCTATCTGTGAGTGATGTCTGTACTTGCTGTATGTGCTTGCTATCTGTGAGTGCTGTATGTGCTTGCTATCTGTGAGTGCTGTCTGTGCTTGCTATCTGTGAGTGCTGTATGTGCTTGCTATCTGTGAGTGCTGTATGTGCTTGCTATCTGTGAGTGCTGTCTGTGCTTGCTATCTGTGAGTGCTGTCTGTGCTTGCTATCTGTGAGTGCTGTCTGTGCTTGCTATCTGTGAGTGCTGTCTGTGCTTGCTATCTGTGAGTGCTGTCTGTGCTTGCTATCTGTGAGTGCTGTCTGTGCTTGCTATCTGTGAGTGCTGTCTGTGCTTGCTATCTGTGAGTGCTGAGAGTGAACTATGCATGCTGTCTGTGAGTGCTGTCTATGAGTGCTGTCTGTGCATGCTGTCTGTGTTATATTTTAGGGATTACTTTCCTATTTCAAATTGAGATATTGTTTCACAATTGAGCTAAAACTGCAAAACCACATATCATTAAATCAATGCCTTCTTCTAAATGCTTAAACTAATTATCCTTACCCTCATGTTTCTCTATAATAAATGCATTATTTCAACAAATTGCGTGCACGGGAATAAATCAGTCTTCCCTCGGGCCTACATTGGAAGATTAAGTTTCTTATAAAAATCAACCAAAGCTCTGATTCCAATGTTAAACATGAAACCAAAGTGGGATGGCTGTTCATACATTCTCTTTGATTTTTTTATTTAAGAGGCAGCATTAATTCCTATCAAAACAGTGGTTTTACATTTCTATCAACCAGTCTTTGCAACAGCAAATAATAGAGGATCACGGGCTAAGTTGTGATAGATTTTTGTTTCTTTCCAAGTCTTGGTGATAGAGACCTTAATTGGCCACATGTACGTTTTCACCCACATCTGGTTGTTCGGATCTTTAACCAGCTGTTAAGCTGAACGTAGATCAACTTTTGAATGAAAAAATGATACTTAGCAGAAGGAATATTTTTTTTTGCTTTGAAGGGTTTTTAGTCCTCATTCTTTTGATCGCTTAATGGTTGTCCAAAGAACTTTTGGAGGTCACAGCTGGACATTTTATTAATGTGAAGATTTGAACAAACATGCTTCGGGGCGTAGTCTAGTACAGACAGAACATTGTCTGGACCCCACGGAGACATTATCTATAGATACAACAGACTGCGTCTCCAAATATTTCTTGCAGATAACCAGAAACTACTCATAAATCAAGTATTAGATTACACTTGATACAGTCCGTTAAGATCAAAGTCGTCCTGGGAGATGCTAACGTTATTTATGTACCAGAACAATATACAGTTAAACCCCGGTCTAATTTGATATACGTGTACTTCAAACAAATTGATATTTTACGAGAAGGGAGTGTAATGATTCCTTACAACACCTACATGTTTTTTATGACTGCTGTATGTCTTGTAAGAGTGAGTCAGACTCGCAAGATAGCTTTCATAAACTTGTGAATCATGGTGCATCTGTACCATCAACTCATGTAACACTAGTACATTAGAGAGGAAATTGATCTTTCTGTTTTATTATTTATAAATCAAGAATGACTGCATAGAAATTGCACCAGAACGACAAAATATGTTTGCTGGTCATACGATAAAATTAATGTTGAAAGGACCGAGGAAGAATAAGTGAATTTACAAAGAAAGAATAATAAAAAAACACTTTCCTTTTACAACTGTTTGTGATGTATATATCTTATATGTAACAAAGTCAACTTTACATATTTTGAGCTGTGTTTAGGGTAAAAATGCCCATGTTCAATAAATAATGGCCAAGGGTAAACTGTATTATGTCTTATATGTGACAAAGCAACTTTACATATTTTGAGCTGTTTTTAGGGTAAAAATGTCCGTGTTCAATGAATACTAGACAATTGTGTAGGCACAAAAAAAAAACTTACAAACAAAATCCAGCTAACATATACACAGCTTGCTCTGCCGACAAACATTCTATTGAAAACATATGTAACACGGATACAATACAAGTAATTTTATGCAGTTTGTGACATATTTTAAAATATGACCAGTATAGGCGGCCACTTACTTCATTTTGATACAAAATGTACTAACAATTTCTAAAGAAAGTCCTCATACCATATTAAAAAGACATCAAAGACACCCAATGATTTTCGACTTAAACCATTGTTTTCTGTAAACATTCATAACTATATTGGAGGCAATTTATGGATAGCACCAGGGATATACCAGTATTTAATGCAGAAAACCGGAAAATTAATTTTCCTTCCATGGAGATTCAATTTATAATAACTAAGTTTTTGTACTAAAGATTTTGAACAAATTATACCATTTTTTTTGAAGCAATTACTTTCTGGCATGGGTTATGAATACTGTACACGTTTAAAAATTTCTGTAAAACAAATATCTTGAATATTCTAACAGTACTGTATGACATCAGAATGCTTCATTCATTTCGCAGAAAACTACTCAGAATTGAAACCATAGATTGAAACCATCCTGGATTTCAAACCAAAATTCCATGCCAGATAATTTCATTTTGCATTTAAAATCTAATAGAGATCTAATTCATATATGACGCAGTATCAAGTGTAGCAAGATAATATTTCTGAAAAAAGCAATAAAACAGTGAATATAAATGGATTAAACATATACATTTGTATAATATCAGAACATGGTAATTGAACAATGCATATTACAATTAAGGGGGGTCACTGTTGAGGTTTTGGATTTTTGCACTTCCGGAAATTTACATTTGTTATATTTCAAAAATGATGAGTTAATTGGAAAAAATTAATTAAGTAGTAGTAAACTTAGGCACAATATGAATATTTTAGTGTAAAAAAATTGAACATTTTTGAAAAAATTTTGACCTCACATTCTGTGACTAAATTGACAAATTTTGTCAAATGCCAAATTGGGGGTAGGGGTACAAAAATAGTCATTTCTGAAAACCCGTTTAAGATATTATCTTAATTCAAACTGTATTACAATAAGAATTGTTAGGATATAAAAATTCATCAATAATTAGTTCCTTTTACAGCTCTTTATTACAGACCTATGCCGTCATATCTCAAGGCAGCGGTAAATCTAAAAAACACATTTTTTGTCAGTTTTTATTGAATTTCTTTCTTATATGCACATTGACCCCCATTTTTTATTTTTGCATTCTAAAACAAAGGTTTTAATTTAACTGTAGGCCAAGTATCTGAAAAACCTTGTTATTCCTTTATCATGAAATATTCGTTTATCAAAAATTGAAAAAATGAATTTTAGTAAAGTGGGTGGGGTAATAATAGGGAGTGTAATATTTATTCAGATGATGATAGAAATACCACTATCACTAATTTTTTATCCTAAAGTAAGACATATACCCTAGAAGATATTAAAAATTGATACCCATTCTGAAACATACACCACATACATAAACGTTTACAATATGAAAATTCTAGCTAATTCTGCATTAAGCACCTTATCTGATAGTGTTTCATTTAACATTAATATTGCGAAAAAGTTAAGTAATTGACCCATCATTATTTTTCCAGAAATTAACTTGCAATATGTTAGTCTCCATAAAAAACAGGGTCAATAAAATTTCTTGTTATTTTGAATTTCAGTAGTGACCCCCCTTAAATCACTGAGTCATGCATTTTTGTAAATACATTTTTAGCATTGAATCATACAACACATACATAAAAATTAATATGAAGTGGAGAAATTTTAATAAACTGTTACGTAGATATGAGAAACATAAGTTTCAATAATTAAAATCAAACTGGTCCCTTATCGTTCACAGACTGCCAGAGCAACCAGAAATATTCCTAACTTTGCTTTATGAATTGATGTACACGTTAGACATATAGTGGAGTAATTTTTTCAATGACATTGCAAAAAATACGAAAGGCTTTCTGGCAAGTCTTTTTTAAGGAGAAATGACTTTAATGCAAAAGAAAGACATTTGTCAACATTGTTTTAGAGCGAATAGAACATGGTTCTATCATTATCATATCAGTAAATTCATTTTTCTATATCAGTAAAATCAATGTGATCCTTGGGCTTTAAACCTTACTGTTCCGCACTAATAACATCTTCTTTTCTTTCATTAAGGTAAAAGGCACAGGTTTTGGCACAGCCCCCAGGGCTCTAAATTTAAAATTATTTCTTACGCACTGTCCTTTTTCAGAACACATTGCAGCTGATCACTGATTTTGTAGAACAATCATTTTCAATAAATAAAAGCTCATATTTAAAGTAAATAAATAAAAAGCCTCAAATCTCACTTATTTATATACAAGGTACATTCAACACAGTGACATCACTATAATCTGGGCTGCGTATAGAATATGGAAACTTCTCTATACCATGACATGCTGCTCCTGTAACAGAAAGGATAAGGAAATAAAACAACATGATTTGCTGAGATACAGTTATACACTATGTCTGATTCTAACGAGATAAAAAACTATTGTTTTTCGGTGTTTTATGACACAGTAGCAAAAATAGCTGCCAACTTTCGTCTCAAGTGCAATCTGCATCATACTGACAGGAGGTTGAATGTTTTTTATCATATCTGGGATAAAGATAATATAAAGTTCTTTTAGACAGAAGATGTTTAATAAAGAAAAATGCTGAGACAGGACACACAACTACACAAGCCTTCTAAATACCAAAAAGCTTATCTCACGTACAAAAGGGTAAATATCTAAATATTCTCTTTCTAAATACCTAAAGAGCATCTTTTTAAATACTAAAAGTATTTATCTAAAACTAATGAACTGAAAAATTACGCACCATGCTCGCCTTTTTTATTTACTGATACGACAGCACCAACAAAATCTGGATAAAATCTTATTATGCTCTTTAAAGCTTCAGCCGACGCTACAGAAGGTGACGCTCCACTCTTCATCATCATCACAGCATAAAAACTGAAAATTAACAAACAGCATAAATCATATCTCTTATAAAGTTCCTAAAAGTTTACTGTAAATACTCGGCCATAAGTCGATCTTGGCCATAAGTTGAGGGTGTAGTTTTGGCAACAAGGGTAGCTACTCTCCCCTATAAAAACTGAAAATTACAATAAAATATCTGCGAGATAGTTTCTACTGTTAAATAATGTAAGATTTATATGATATGATACTCCCTAGTTATGTATATTGACCAAGAATGTGACCTAGGACCCTCAAGCTCAAATAAACAAGAGCTGTCAGTAGGACAGTACGCTCAACTTTTTTCAGTGCTTAATTACCAAAAACACAAAACTTTGTCAGTAAAAAAACCCAAGGATGTGTATAAACAAGGGTGGTACGAAAAACTTAACCAAGGTGTGACACCAACACCGACATGCTGAGTAGGATAGCCCCCTTTTCTTCGAAAAGTCGAGCTAAAAATCAAATACACAATAACAATAAGTCATGGGAGAGACATGAAGTATGTGTATTTCTTATCATTGCATTAAGCTCTTATATGTGATATTGACTTTAAGAACCTTGATGTAACAGGTAACACAACAATTCTATGAAGTTTTATAAGAATCAAGAAAACATACGGTAAGGGCTGTTCCAGGAAAAAATGTCTAGGGGGGGAGGAACGACGAGCTATTTTTATTTGGTGGATGGGGGGTATTTTTTAATTAAAATTTTCTTGGAAGTGGCCAAAAGATGTATTAAATTTTTTGCGGTTGTCGTTTTACTCTATTAATAAATCATTTTTTAAATTGAGGTAAATCTGAGAAAAAATTTTCGCAAGGTGGGGGGGGGGGTCTGCACAACGCGCTCTCCCACCGATGTGGTATTTCTGTGAGTCGGCATACGAGTGTGAAGTAAACATCCGAAAATTGACTCTATGCCGCCAAATTTGAGACCCCGGCGTACGCCGGACAAAGCAATATACATTGTGCTACCTAATTGGTGACACATGGTGTTACGTTATTGATAGGGATTAATAGTTTACCATCGCCTAAAGACACATCAAGCTGTCAAACTAACTAATGCTTGCATTGTCCAATCAACGGAACGAAACCCCTTGGTGGGGGTGGAGCAAAGATCTACGAGTACGATAATTGATCGATATATTATGAGAAAAGCGGGCATTAATTGTTTAATTCTCCGCGGTTTTAAACAGTTGGACGTAATTACCTTGGTATAAACAAAACAAATGTTGTCAATGAATGTATTATTGTTCTCTTTGACAGTGTTGAATTTTCGGCCGTTTTTGGCAGTCGGATCGAAGAACAAATTAAGCCCGAAATCAAAGTGCCGACATAGAGGACGGGACTCATCTTTGTAAAAAAAACAAAAAAACTTCTCGAATAAATCAAAGATTTTCATCGTTTAAATAGATCGTCACTTTTTCATCCGATTTTCAGGGCGAATCAAAAATATTTTGACAAAAACCCCTTCAAAATATTGACAAAAACTTACGGATTTGATTAAAGAACTGTTGCTCCAATTTTTTTAAATGCAAATTTCCATCAATAAGTCAGGGTTTCTAGCAATTATTTAATATGTTACATGTGAAATAGTCAGTCAAAAATCGGCGATGTTTTCATTTGTCATATATTTTCCAACGCCGACTCAATAAAAGATATTAATATGATGCTTTCAGTTGTCAATTGCGTACTCATTGTTCACATGAGTTTTAATACCAATATTTGATTGACTGGGTGACACAAAAAGCTGAAGTATAAACAAACATGAATAAAATTGTTAATGCGATAATTTTAATTTTTTAGGTGGGGGGTAAATTTGAAATAAAATTTTAGGGGGGGGGGGGCCAAACCAAAAATGATTAAAATTTGATAGGTGGTACCCTAAAAATTGCTGGTCGTTCCTCCCCCCTTAGACCTTTTTTCCTGGAACAGCCCTAATGAAGAAATGACCAAGACATGATCTTGCTACTGAGGTCGTAAGCATACTATTACACTGTACATTACCTAGGTAAGAATCTCATCATGACATCACCATCTCCAGTAGCAGCAGCGCCACCTACATCATTATCTACATAACTGCCAGCACCTGCCACTGGCGAATCACCAACTCGTCTGCTAAGTCAAAAACAAAACTTTTTATTAGGTCTATTTAATTCTTACCCTACTAAATTTCTAGAATGGATTTGTCCGTCTGTCCGTCTTTCCATTTGGACATAGAGGATAATTGTTTTGGTTAAGTATCACGTTACAATTTCACCAATTCAAATCAAAGTGATATTTTGACGAATGGTGCAGTGAAATTAAGTACATTTGGTGTTCACGAGTGAAATTAATGTGATATTACAACAATTTTACTGTTTATTTTATGTTTAAAACTCTACTTTTGTTGAGCTGGTTTCAATAAAATGTTGAAAATTGCGGGAAACGTCACCAGAAAGAATAGCACATATGGTGTCATTTTAAAGACAACATTGTCCTATGGTTTCCAGCACTTATTTTGCTCAGTATACTTTCTGACATTTATTAATCCAGGCAAGATATTCTTATAATTTCACCAAGTGAACAGTGAGACTATCAGGTAATAATCTACCTTTATATTTGGATTAACTGAAAAACATCAAATAAAACAACATCAGATATTTAAAAAAATTGCTCACTGGAAATTTAATGACTAAAATTACAAAAGTGAACAGTGTAGATTATGATCAGACTGCATGGATGTGAAGGCTATTTATGATTTGAACTGTTCACAATGGTAGAAGCTCTTGCTGTCAGCATTGATAAGAGTGCTGCTCAGTCTCTTCAAACCATCAATGTACATGATGAATCATAGCGTGATCAGTATCATCGTCGAATACCCACATCCTATCCTCTTTACGCTATGCTTCATTGGTGAATACGGGAGTGGCAACGGAATATTTAATGGGGGTTCCGACGATGTATCAGTATCCACATCAGTCTGTGCTATTTGATCACGATCTGCACGGCCTGATATGCAGTCAGTTGATTTTCAATGAACATTTCTATGAGCTATTTTATGTTGGAGCTTAAAGCTTATTTCTACAATTTTTCAGTTACTGTATTCACAGGTTTGCAGATTACCTAACCACTGATCCCGAGAAGGACCAATGCTTAAATCCAATCCACTGAGAAACTACCAACTTTCTCACATAAAGTGTCAGGCATGTAGCCAGGCTCATGCCCATGGCCCTCAGCCAGTGAGACGGAACAATTAAATGATCAATCCATATGGAACAGGAGCAGAACCAATGAAGAAGTCATCAAAAATTAATGTAGCTCAATTCATTGTATAATTGCAAGAAGGTAATATTCGTCTGCAAGCAATGTGATATAAAATCGTTTGAACTTATAGTTTGATTATGCAGACAAAAGGTAAAGTACACTGACCCTGGGATTTTATGGTTTAGACCATTTGTCGAGGTACCTCCGGCAACGTTTCCATTACTATCAATTACAACCATACCTACAAGGTAACGAAACATAGAATAAATGACAAATAAAACACTTTTGTAGCTTCTTTTAATTTCATACAATTTGGATGGTTATCAAATGGATGTACACGTCAATTTGGATCTATACTGGTAGCAAGCCTTTAATACTGATTTGTCCACAGTCTACTGCAAGGCTAGTTCATTATAGGTATAACAAAGTGATAGCTTGTAACACATCACAGTGTCATGGTTTAGGAGTTAATGATAAAAAGGGCAGAAAAGCTGTAAGCAGCTGGGTAGCTTGGTTGGCAGAACATTAGCCCTCTAAGCAAAGGTCCCTGAATTCCGTCAGGCTTCACATTTTTCTCACGCTGTAACAATGACAACCAACATGGGACGAGAAACTATTACAAGGTCAGGTCTCTGACATCTATTTTGCTTTTTTAATAGTACAAAACTGTACACATTTAAATTAGCGGATGAATTTCAACACAGCAGGAAAAACTGTCATGGTATAGGACTTAATTAGGAAAGGGAGAGAAAACGTGTTAGTGGCTAAGTAGCTCAGTCAGTAAAACATTTGCTCTGTAAGCCAACGGTCCCAGGTTCAAGTACTGGTCAGGTTGCATTTTTTTTCTCATTTTGTAACAAAGCACATACAGCTAAAAAATCCATTATTTATGAAAAGCAAGAATGCCATAGTATAGGCCTGGTAGAAGACATAGAGGATATTTGTTTGTTTTGAGTGGATTTGGAATATATCTCACTGAGAAGTGATACATTTGTAATATTTTCACGAACGCGAAGCACACGTTAAAATGTGAAAATTGTATCACATTGAGTTGAGATATATTCCATATCCACTCAAAACAAACAAATTCTAGTTTATTTTATGCTAACTATTAAAATTAAAGCAAAATCATGTATATGCCCTACTTAAAAAAGTAGTTCCGGCAGACCTGTATCACCTCCACTGTGACTGATTTGATATCTATATCATCACTCTATATTTCATTGATATAACACAGTATTTCATTAGTTAGCATAAAATAAAAGTATTTATCTTACCAATAGTATCATGATTATCTTTTCCTATCCCTTTGTAATCATCTTCAGATAATGTAAACTTTTTTGTGTCTCGTAAAAACGGCTTTGGTTTATATGGACCACATGACTTCTTTGGATCTGGTATTACATTCTGAAATTATAATAAAAATGGGTTACTGCTTCAATATCCAGTCCTACTAAATCTCTAAACATCTCAAAAAAAAAATATTTTTTTTTTCATTCTGAAATTATCAAATACTTTCATCTGATTTTCCAGGTTAACTACATGTACAGTAAACGCCATCTATAACTTTTACAGATACAGCAAAATTCCAGATATAAGGAATAAATCTAAGTGGTCCCAAGGAGGTATAAGTACGTCAGTAGATGTGGTACTGAGGACTAAACTGAGAATACACGAACTCTGAAAACAGAACGGGTTACTGCTTCAACATCCAGTACTCCCTATAATAACCTTAAACATTTCAAATACAATATATAAGACTAAACTTGTCTTAACCATCCAAATGATGAATTAATACCAGCCACTGAAGATAAGTGGTTGCTTAAATAAATGTTAATGCAATAATAACAAGTGACAGGAAATTGTCACAAAACCAGGTTTTCATTTTCCAGTCTGCTGGCCGAGCGCAAATGTGTTTTTAAAGTCAGTAGATATACATAATGTGAAAAAGAAACAAAGGTCTTCTTCTATATATCACATGTGCAAAACAAAAGGGCCACAATTCAGGCAAAAATTATAAAAAAAAAAAAAAAAAAGGAAGAAGAAAAAAAAAAAAAAAATTGCTCTGTGTGGGGTTTGAACCGCTGGTCTCATGAGAAATTTTGTAAACTTACTGTAACAGAATACTCCAAAGTATACAGGATTGGTAATCTATTCTAAAAATAGACAGTAATAACAGAGTATTCTCCCTTTTATAATAACAGAGTATTCTCCCTTTTATATATACTTAAATAAGGAGACACAAAATTGCTAATGGACAGACAGACGAACGACCAGGGGCATAACATTATATATTCAAAATTCTTTAGTTCACAATTATAGTTCTGTGAAAGTTTGGTTGAAATCCCTTGAGAAATGTAGGAGTTGCACACAGATGAGTATTTCTCTATATATATTACATTATGTGGAAAAAAACAAAGGCCCATAATTCTGTCAAAAATGATCAAATCACAAAACCCCACAATATGCGCCAGGGCACTTGGTGACAATAATTCTGTGAAAGTTTGGTTGAAATCCCTTGAGAAGTGTAGAAGGAGTTGCGCACAGAAGAATTACATATGCGACAAAAAACAAAGGGCCATAATTAGGTCAAAAATGACCAAATCACAAAACCCGGACAATATGCGCCAGGGCACTTCATGACAATACTTCTGTGAAAGTTTGGTTGAAGTCCGTTGAGAAATGTAGGAGGAGTTGCGCACAGAAGAAATTGTTTACGCCCGCCCGCCTGCCGACATACCTCAATCTAATAACCAGGATTTTTCCTTCGGAAAACCTGGTTAATAATAATAATAAAATCTTTATTTATAGTTCTAAGGTACTTATTTACAATGTGGCCTTCTGAAAAGAAACAACATTTACACAATAAACGATTGAATGTATGATTGATTGATTGATTGATTGATCGATTGATGAATGAATGAATGAATGAATGAATGAATGAATGAATGAATTCTTAGAGAAAAAATAATGCAGCATGAATTAGTGAATGAATGAATGAACATTTTCTAAAGCAATATTAACTATAGCAGACGTACCCGACAAACACTCATTGAGAAAAAGCAGTTCAATTGAAACATTTCAAAATGTACACACGAGGCTCATGTTTGGGTAATTGGGGAACCTCAGTGTTGGCTGCTAAGGGCAGGTGGTGGCACACTACAGTTGTTAGATTACACAGGCTCAATTGTTTCAGCAGTTAACATCACCTGCTTTAAGAGGCCACTACTGTTCATTTTTTTTGTATCAACAGAGTGACTGCTTTTCACAGGTAACACAACACATGAAAGAAAGTGAGTCTTTAGTGACTACATTGTATTTACTGAAGTCTGATGTTGAACACAGAGTTCAAATTAAATTTCAGTTAAATATGCTGAGTGAAGGCTCGAAAAAAAAAAAAAAAAGAATGATGACTTTATATAAACAGGCAACACAATTGGGCAGGATGCCAAGTCTCCATCAATGAACATATATATAAGTTTACAGCAGCAAAACAATGTGAAGAGAAATCAACATAATGCAATAGTTGTTGAAATATACAAACATGCATTGAAAGTTTACAGGACAACAAAACATATACACAATGAAACAAATCTGAAATTCAGACAAAAAATGTAAACAATGTAACAAATTTCAAACAAAGACAAACCATTTATACAGTGGAACAAAATCATTGACATGAGAAAAAAGCTTGCATACAAGTGTTTGCTTTTTGATAGTATTGTGAAACTTGCCCACCAGAGAACCACCATTTTATGTATGTTACTTTCAAATGAACTTAATGCGGAAGACATTCTGATGTCTAAAGGAAGGGGAGTTCTTCTTCCAATATATGCCAAGGATTTTCTGCAAAATTCTCTGCTTTTGAACTGAAAGAAATCTTTGTCCATAATGATCTCAGTGGTGTATTTTGTGTGTGATTAAAAAGATCTTCCATATAACTAGGGAGGCAGTTGTTGAGAGATATGTACACTAAAATTGCTTTTTCAAGTATGTCACAAACTTGCATCCAATGTAGTGGTGAAAAAAATCTTCAGTGGGTGTATCAAAGTCTTTATCTAGTATTATACAAGTTGATCATTTGCTGAATTTATATAAGTCATTTTGAAGCTCTCTATTACAGTTTTCCCAAATAGCAACTTTGCTATACTATAGTCAAAATGAATAGATCACACATGAGCATGAATAGATCACGGATAAATAGATCACAGATGATCGTGAATAGATCACAGATGAATAGATCACAGATGAGCATGAATAGATCACAGACGAATAGATCACAGATGAGTGTGAATAGATCACAGATGAGCGTGAATAGATCACAGATGAGCGTGAATAGATCACAGATGAGCATGAATAGATGACAGATGAGCATGAATAGATCACAGATAAATAGATCACAGATGAGCGTGAATAGATCACAGATGAATAGATCACCAATTAGTGTGAAGTGTTAAAGCTGGAACAATATTTACCTTCCAATAGTTAGGCTGACAATTGCCCTGTTTCCACTGTTTGTATATTTCAATGCTTTTATCACTGTGTAAATCTTCTTCCTTAAATCCAAGCTGTTTAGCAAAGGCTGTGGCTGCAATTATAAAGTATTACAGAATTAGCTGTTTTGTCATTATGGCATCTGTGATGGTATATGCAATTTGTAAAAGTTACTGTTACATTCTAGCATAGCTGTTAAAATTGTTGCCAACTAGTGCAAATACTTTCTTCTATTGCAAATACAGTCCAACCTCCCTGAACAATACCTCCCTAGAGCAATACCCTTAAAAGACACACATTTTCTTTCCTGTCAATTATATAAGAAATCAACCTCTTCAGAACAACATCTCTCTACAACAAACACATTTCTGTGATCAAAAGGGTGTTCACTCTTTAGAGTTCCGCTGTACATGCACAATAAATTAATAATTAACCCAATTCTAATGCCCTCTTTGCTAAAGTTCTGTAATTAAATATAGTCTAATCTTCAGACTGTCAAATAAAATATTTTATATCAGCAAATATAACCAATTAGATTTGATGCTGTAACATAAGTGCATTAAAAGTACACAAGTATTTCATAACTATTTTATAACGATTACTGCTCCAGATTTCCTTTCATTCTTGTTTTAATTACTTACATGGGGATACCAGTACTATTATTTACACCTATGCCAGGCCACGCAGGATAATCATCACATAATATACTGACTTCATAACCAGTGAAATTTCCTCTTACGATTACTCAACATCTGATATAGTGAAAGCATTTTTTTTTTTAAATTTAAATTTTTTTATATCTTTATTTATGTACAAACTGCCTAATTTGAATAAGCTATGCAAAATCATATCAAAAGAAGAAATTGCTATACAACAATCAGAAGTATATGACATAATTTTACATTTAAGCTGTCACAATCAAAGTGGAATTATGCACATTTTTTTCAAGTAAAAATTCAGCTGAAACAGGTGTGTGTAAAAAGGGAAGAGGAAATAATAGCTTTTAACCCAATACACCACACTCTTCCTGCTACCAGTACGAAAGGATAACTTTCCAAATATTACTGTTCCTATTTCGACTGGGAGAGTCAATTTAAAAAACAGACAACTGCATGCAGGGGTTACTTCCCATCCAATGCCGAAATCTCTACCACTACAACAATAACACAAGGGAGATCACTGCCAAGAAAGGAATTATTATTTCATTGGTCCAATTTTTTTATTTCTTAAGAACCAACTTCAAATACTAATGCGGCATTATCATTAGTTTAAAATATTTAATTGCACAGCAACTGGAAATTGCTTTTATTAAACTGTCACCAAAAATACGCTATGTGCAGTAAGATGCACATAATGTCACTTTAAAAATCCCTGACACCTTAAAACTGTTCTCATTACCTTGATCACCAACAAGAAGTGTATGAGTTGTCCTCTCCATCACGGCTCTAGCTACAGATATTGCAGCTTTTATCCTTCTTATTGCCCCGACACTTCCCACATCATGGGTCACTCTACAGTTTGAAAGATAAACTCACAAAAATGAACTATAGCCACACAATAGGTCCATGATCACAGTAAATCCTTTTCCAATTTTCAATAACTAACTTTTGAAGTGATATTGTTATGCTTAAACTTGATATATTCCTGAAAAAAAGGCCAACCACCCTTAATAATTTTCAACATGCTAAATTTTTCCTTATAAATTCCATTTATAGTTTTTACATCTTTTAGTTGAAATCTAGCCCATCTCATGAATTCTACACACCCTGCAGTCTACCTTCACATGATAGAATACCTACCCATCCATTATCATTGCATCTAGAGTAGTTTCACCATTCTCATCAGGATCCCCACCCCATCCAACAGTACCATCGCATCGCTGAGTCTCGCACTCACTACAGCCTATCTCCACAGCATCCACTGCAGTCTTGTTAGCTGTTGTGATTGTATTCCATGCTGAGTAAAATATAAAGACAAATTTGAAGACAGATGATAACTTTATGCTGGCTCTATTAAAGGAATATGACCTCTTCCAAGGACATACATACCCGGTCAGGGCTTTTTCTCCCTATCACCACCTTTCCCAATCAAAAATAAACTTTATTTTTCACAATTCCAAAAAAAAAAAAAAAAAAAATTCAAAAAATTCTTGGGGCCGTTGCCCTAAGCACCGATTGTTTTTTTCCAACCTATAGAGTTTTTCTCAATTAAAAAAAACAACAACAAACTTTGCCCCAACCCTACTTAGAAGTTTTGGGACTATTGCCCTAAACACATTTTTTTTTGCCTCGAGGTAATAGATATTTAACTCATACATAAATTCCCAATTTGATCAGAAAAGCGCCGCGTTTTTTCCCAATTAGGGACAGGGGCCTTTTCCCAAAAGAGCCAGAAAAAGCCCTGCCGGTACTTGAATTCTGTACATAGGACATGGATGCCCCCACTTTCAACATCTGTCACAAAACAAGAGCAGATTTCCATAACTATATTTTTACTGAGTGACGCTTCTGTAGCTAATTTTTCACTACGAGCATACTTTTACGGGATGCTTAGATAGTTCAAAGCAATCAAGGAACAGTCTTTTCAAAGTGGGTAGGCTAGCTGCAGACATCCAAGTATCGCCAGAGACATGTGGTTTTGTCCTCTAATTGCTAATTAATGACCGATTAATAATGGGGGCAAATATCAGACCGGTAAGTGTTGACAGGAGCCTGTGTATTGTGATTTTCAACAAATTTATGAGTTAATGTAAAACTTCTTGGAATAATTTAAAATGGCTTTTAAGACTTGTGAATCAGTTTTTGAAGTCCAAATTCAGTCCAAAACCAAAAACCCACTTAGAAAGACGTGTCATTTGCCATGTCCCATATCCCATATTACTGCATGTACATGCAGTGGTAGGGATCCAGAAAGGCCCACTTCCAGAAAGGACCAATCCTAAAAGGCCCATTATCAAAGGTACCTGAGGCCCATTGTTGGACTACCCTATATTGTTGTGTTTTAATCATATGTTTTCTTTAAAGTAAAATGTCCATTTTTTAAGCATCTTGTTACTTACAAGTCCCCAGCTCGGATCAAATAATCTTTAAGTCTGTTTTTTTAATAAATGTAAAAATGTAAATAATTTGTGTTTTCATCATTTATTTTACCATTGTTATATTTCATATGCACCCCATTGTTTGCTACTGCACTACTGTTTGTTGTTTTCTCTTTTACTTTTGGTTGTTTATATAATAAAACTTTAGTGTACTATACATATGCTTTTCCAATCTTTAATTTGCCTAAGCCTAAGGTACAGATCAATGTAGAACATAAAACTGGTCCTTTTTGGGTGTGGGCCTTTCTGGTTTTGGGCCTTTTTGGTACTGGTCCTTTCTGGAAATGGGCCTTTCTAAAGTAATTCCAGAGGAGAAAAGTCTCAAGTCCCAAGCTGGGATCAAACCCTGACCTCCGGCATGGGCAGCGGACACCACAACCACGTTGCTATAGCTAGGGTTAACCCAACAGCAAGGCTGTTGAAAGTGACCTATAACCACTACAATCCTCCCCTCTTTATCAATTTAGAGCCCAGCATCAACTGCACAGTCCCTGCAATTTCTAGCTCATTACCGCTCTGTGGTAGTATCCAATGGCTCCCACAGTAGCCCATACCCGCTTACCGAATTATCCTCATCGCCAATGAAGTAATTCAATAGGAGAAAAGTCTCAAGTCCGCAACTGGGATAAACCCTGATCTCCAAAGGAAGCAGACACCACAACCTCGTCGCTAAAGGGTTTACCCAACATCAAGGCTGTTGAAAGTGACCTATAACCACTATATTTCTGACACCCATTCCATGCAGTCATCAGCTGGTCATGTACAAACCACGGAAGTATGCACTACAGTACACGTAAATCAATTCTCAAAGCGACTGACATCCAATCTAAACAGCATCTTCATATACCTGCTAGAGTTGCATTTGTAAATGGCCATGTGTTGACAACCACTGGCAAAGGTGACGCTAAACAAAACCCAAAATACGCAACAATCGCAACAAACTGAAAGTAACTACCGTCCGCCATTTTTTTAGTCATGTGACCCCTTGGGTAAATTCTATAAAGTGCAATGCAATATAAATGACGTAAAGGAATGGAACGCAAATTATTTTAAAGATATTTTTGTTTGAATATCGTTTTTAATACCCCTCGACAAGCAACATCTTATATGCTTTAACATATTTGATTCTATCTTTCATTGGTGAAATGTTGCCTTTGAAATATGGCAGTGGCTAGAGTTACGGTACCGTAACTCTAGCCCCCGAGTCTAGAGTTACGGAAGTTCCGTATCTGTAGCAAAACCCTAAGAGGAAAGGCTAGAGTTACGGAAGTTTATAAAGGTATATGTATGTTGCTTTAAATATGCATGATAATGTATTGTAAACTTAAATATTTCACCTGTAATAGTGAATAAACCGATCTGTTGACAAATGCAGCGACTTCATAGCCGCCATTTTGGTAATACATAAATGTCGGAAATATCGTTGTTATCTTCGTCTTTACTTGAGCGTTCCATATATCACATGTTGTGCAAAGCATGATAGAAGCTATGTAAAATGTGTTGTTTTTGTATTTAATTAGAATTCTAATATTCTTCTTTTCTTTGTCTTACTGTTGTTTAATTAACGTTCTTTGTAAACAGAACACGTAAATATGTGCAAGAATATACAACATGACAATGATAGTTCCGATATTAGCAACATATTAAATTATAACCAAAATGGCGCCTGTGAAATTGTCGTACAAGATCAGTTTATTCATGAAAAGTGGTAAAATATTTAAGTTTACAATACATTATCATGCATATGTTAAAGCAATATACATGCCTTTATAAACTTCCGTAACTCTAGCCTTTCCTCTTAGGGTTTTGCTAGAGATACGGAACTTCCTCATTGGTAAATGTTGTCTTTGAAATATATCGTGCCGAAACGGCGATCGACTGGCTAGCATATTCTTGTCGAAATAGCGATCGGTGTTGGCTCTTGTACAATGCAAGATACAGGCTGGGAAATATATATACTTAATATTACTGCTTCACATACAGGAATCTTTATTTAATGTCGGTCATACACAAATATATAACATTAGCTTGAAGCTATTTACCGACAAAAAAATAACCTGCTATAAGAGAAATACATATGAAAGCATGGAATAGAGCAAATGTTCAAATACAATATTTGCTCTGTTCCATACTTTCATATGTATTTCCACTAAATACCTAAGCTAGCTCTCGGGTTCTTTAACGGCTATCTCATGGACGGACCTTTATAAAATTCACTTCAAGATTTCACGGCTATACTAGATAATTCCCAACTATATTTATAATAGTTTCTTACTCCAACACTTATGAAGATCTCAAAAATGGCCAGTATGGGATAACCCGAATTCTGAACTCAGACGTTCCCGTATCATTGTGATATGAATTTTTTGGCAGAAACGTCGACTGCTTCAGTTACAATAATGGAAAAAAATGATGATATCCTTTCTTTTTCGTGTTTTGTGATATTGATTATTCCTTTAATTATCATGTTACATTTTGCAGGTGGCAGGTTAAATTCCACTTGTTAGGTCTAAATACAATGTACGTGTATCATAATTATATTCATTCCACTTATGCGCATTGCACATGTCATTGCAATTCATTAAAGTCCCGGGATCACTTTAAATTTACTGATATAGAAACATAAATTTACTGATAACGATAAAATCATATCATATTCACTCTAAAACAATGTTGACATATGCCTCTCTTTCTTATTCAAGTAGTTTCTTCAAGAAAAGGAGTTGCCAGAAAGACTTTCTTATTATTTGCAATTTCATTGAAAATTTTGTAATCTGCATTTTATTTTATGCTTACTAATGAAAACTGGCCCATTATAATATTTCATGCTTACTAGATATCATATCAGTCACAGTGTGTGCGATATAGGTCTGCCGGAACTACTTTTTTAAGTAGTGTATATACATAATTTTGCTTTTGTTTTTATAGTTAGCATAAAAATGAAAAGAAAATTTGTTTGTTTTGAGTGGATATGGAATATATTAACTAAAAGTGATACAATATTCACATTTTAACTCGCGCTTCGCGCTCGTGAAAATAATACAATCATGTGTATCACTACTCTGTGAGATATTTTCCATATCCACTCAAAACAAACAGATACCCTCTATATATTTCTAACATGTACTTATCGATTTAAAAAGCAAAGATATGGTTTTGGTACAAATAAAAGTCATTTCCACCGGTAAGACATCTTTCTTGGTAAAATAAGAGCTACTTGTAATTGTGTTACTTGGGCTTTAATGCCTGTAATGAAATACTATTACTACAAAAGAGATAAGATAATAAATATAAATCAAACACAAAAAGTAATACAATACAATACAATTAAAATTTTATTTAGAATCAGTATGCCATATAATAAGACATTAAACATAAGCTGTAAATAGCTTTTAACCGACCTAACAAATAACATCTATAAGAAATATCATCTTTTTAAGATTATCAGTTTAGTTATATTATCACATTATTTGCTCTATCAATGAAATAGACAGCAAATAAAATACAGATACATGTAATAGACTACACGGATAAAACTACTTAGCAATTCAGCACAATACAGACTACTATAAGATGTAAACTAAAAGTTGCGAAGAAACCGCTGATCTTGGCCTAAAATGTGGGTCTAAAACCTGCCAAAATGGAAGAAATAAAACTCTGATCTATAAAAAAGAAACACGTACAACAGTGCGACCGTTTAAGAACATTTATCTCCCCAAATAAGATTTTGGAAGGAGTGATCAGCAACTTCCTTACAATAAAATGACTTTGCAGGCACAATGCATGCAGGTAGAGAATGACACTAAAAAATTATAACATTATGAACGAAAAATGAAAATGAATAGAGCTAAAACACATCGTTGTTAAGTGTTAACTGTACCCTCGGTCCTCCAATGCGTTTAATAACCCGGTTTATATTCCATTGCGTTTTTTGGCGTTCTATTACTTTACGAAGTGCAAAAATTACAGATACAATAGCAAAGAATGGCAGTGGAATGGAATTGATTTTTTTACATAAATTTTATGACAGACATCAAATAAATGAAAGTAATGTCTTGATAGAAATGAAAACAACAAACTAAATATTTTGCGCTAGAGAAACAAAGAAATGTATTTATTGCAAGATTAGAAGTTTTTCATGATTTCATAACCTGTTTTTTAGCTAAAACACTTAAAACAATTCCATTCAGCGCACCCGGTTTATATGCTTGACAGAACGGGTACGCTATTACTTCTAGGAAATCGTACCAAAAATCGTGTCAGAAGTCTGACACCGGCATATTTCATGAGAAATGGGTGAAATTTTATGTAGACGGTTTTGAACAGAGGCTGAGATGGTTCAGTTCTTCATAAACACTTAATGACGGAAAGCATCAATCATTAGGCCTATTCACAAAACGTTATTTGTTAAACAAAATTGAGTTTAAAACATAACTGAACCCCAACAAATGGAAACCAAACCAGGGACAATTTCCTTTAATGATATTGCCAAAAACTGAAAACACTTGAAATTATCGCATTCCAACGATTAGTAAGTCTTTCGAATCTGTATTATTATCGTGTCAGAATGTCTGACACTGTTTCATATTTCATGATAAATGAGCAACATTTATTAAGCAGATAGTGTATAACTACATAATTCGTAGTCAGAACGGAGTCCAGAATATAACAGTCCAGAACGTGTTTTAGTAACATTTACATATATGAAATATCTAAATTTATGTAAGATTTGTACATTAAGATTTGGCAAATCTGTAAGGGTAATATTGAAAAAGGTCATTAAAAGGTAATCATTGATTAATGTTTTCAAAGTCTTGGTTATTTAGTTTGATAGGTGTGGTAGCTTTGAAGTACATCAGACAAAATAAAAAAACAAAAAAATACTAACCTATTTCTTATAAAAAGTTTGAATATCCCCGAATAAAATGCACCAAATGTGTCTTTTAATAATCGCTTAGCCTTGAAGCCAATTGCACAACACGATTGTACCCCAAAATAAATTGGATCCTATACTCATTTTTACGTTTTTTTCATCCGTTTGTTGCAAATACAATGCTATTCATATTATGATAAAGTAAGTAAACATTTTCACTTTTATTTTCACAGAAATGCCACCATTTCGTCCATAAAGTTATACTGTTAATAAAAGCGAATTATCATGTCCGCAGATGGTAGAATTGGTTTTAACTATAGACCGTTCCTGAGAATGGTTCAGTTCGTTCTATGAAACACTTATGAGTGTGAAACAGTCTATCATTAGGCCTATATCGACAAAATTTTATATTAAACAAAAAGTTGAGTTTTTAAAACTAATTAACCCCAATTAAATGAACCAAGACCAGGGTACAATTTCCTTTAATGATTTTTAAAAAAATATTTTACCAATACAATGATACTTATTAAGTGGGCTGTTCTGGACTAGTAAATCTGTTAGTGGTCCGATCTGAAGTGGGCTCCTGGACCTACACAATGTAACAATACCTTTCTTTTAATTTGCAAATTTCAAAGTCAAATTTACCATTTAAGTCAGTTTGGCCGACAGGTCAGAAATTGCCAGGTACATTTTTGTAGTCAGCTTGGTTAATATCATGTAACTCTGGCATTATTTGGAACCAATAATTTTCATAACCCTGCATTTGAAAGTAAGATGAAGAGATCTGAAGAAATGGCAAAGTTATAGCCAATGTTAAGTTTTCATGACAAAATATAGGTACAAAAAGTGTCATAACTCTGTCATAAATATGACCTTGACCAACAAAATTTGGCAACATCACGACCCTTTTGTCATAAGCAATACAATTATAAAGTTTCATGAAGAAATCTTAAAACTTTAAGAATGTGTATAAATAGGATCTCTTTACATTTCAAAGTACAAACTTGCATTCAACAGAAAAGTGTTGCGTTTTTTCAAAACGAAAATGGCTGACATTCAATGACGTCACAATTTTTTCTGAAAAATGACGTTACTTTGTAAACAAAATTTGCAGCGGAAGTTGTATCAATGGTGCTGCGTTATAAGTATGTTAGCGTATCGTTACAAAGAAGACACTATATAATTTCACATGGGTATATGTAAAACCAATTATTTTATTGCTTCAGTATTCAATTAAATACTCGTACATACGTTTACCTATGGTCGGGCTTTGCTCGTTACATAACTATAGGTGCTACCTTTCAACGGGAAAAGCCAAATACATTAATAAATTTGTAATTGGAAATCAATATAAGTAAACACCACAGAAACTACAGTCTAACTTAAAAAACCAAACTCAAATCATAAAACAACCTTCTGTATTATTTATAATGATACAATGACGCCTTAAGCTACAGATTGTGGTCAATAAACGCTTTTTAAACAAAGCTCTGTGGCGACCTCCCTGCAGCAGATACTTTCCCTTACAGTTGGGAAGCTGCACCAATTCAGTGTTCCTGGCAAAATTGGGGAGACACTTTAACAGCTGATGATTTTTTTGAAGTTTAAGAAATCATTATGTTTATAATGTGATAGCAAGTCAGAATTTAAATACACTTATTGCATGTCGCCCTCACACTTGTCAAAAATAAAGCTTATGTAACAAAACTTAGACAAGCAGGAATTGTGTCAGTGTGAGGAAAGCTTCAATATACAGAGTCTTATGACAATTATGTTTTAAATTTCAGGTGCTGGTGCTATTAGGCAGTTTACAGAATTACTAACCAGGTAAAAACATTAACAAAACAACATAAACAGTTGAGTAAATGTAAACAAATCACAGTAATTTTACATTTCATTTTCTGCAGGGATTTTCTGCCCTTTCTCATAAGTTATGGCAAGTATAGGATCTACGTAGGCCTACCTTGTTCACTACTGGGTTTGTACAGTTTTATTGAGAAATATGAAGGAAAATGCATTATAGGGAGACTACCAAAAGGTCCATTAAAAACTTTAGTGATGTTACTTTATACGAGAGAGGGGAAGAAAATAGGTAAGTGACAATGATAGTATTGAAAACCCTGCTCCATTATTTGCAAATACGAGCACTGTGTCATAGGGTGATTACCGGTAATATTTTTTATCAGAATATGTGCAAGATATTTTAAAACGTTTTTATTGGATAACATTTGTTGCATGTTTTAGGTGTAACAGAATCTCCACCTGTGTTGTCATTCAGAGGCGTAGGTTGCACGTTACCTCTCCAAAATATGACAAATTATTCGATCCTGAAGAGGCATATAGGAGTAAAATTTTACCAAAGAAGGGCTGGTTAGAGTACAATGATGTGGTATATGCACCAACAAAGGAAGGAGAGCCACCTAGACCAGCGGTTAGAACTTATGTTTAACAATTTTATTAGGCCAAAAACAAATATGTGCAACCTCAGACTTTTTTAAAAGGAAAATGATCGGAAAGACAAATTTTCAATTGGCAAGGAGACTTGAAACACACATAATTGTTTCTTTAGCCTTATATTTCCATTTAAATTTGGCTCAATGCCAATCTTCTAATATGTTACAGATCTTTTTTATAAGTTTTGCTTTATTTCAGATTGTATAAAAAAAGCAAGTAGAATATAAGTTACAACCACTGAATGGGTATTTGAATTAGGGGAGACTTGTTTAAGTGAAAACAGCGCATTTTGTGGAGGTTGTAGATATAATAACGCAATTATTAATTGATGGAGAAACAAATTTAGTTGTTAAATATTTGTTTGTTGATGTAATTATACTAAGGACGAGTTTATGGACAGATTATTATTGCAAATACTGCCCTAAATTAAATCTCGAAGCACATGATTATTTTTACACTTTGTGGAATATGTTTTGGGCTTTTTTTTTTCAGGAAATATGTCACCAGAGAGATACCATTCCTGTCAGTTATAAAAGATTCTGGTATGCAGCTCGTCTGGTAAGATTTAGTCTATTCTGTTTATAGGTATAACTGTGTTTTGTATATTTAAAAATATGTTCGTATGTAACAGTAAAAAGCCTTTATCCGAAGCACTTAGCTATGCAGACAGTGTCACATCACTGTAAAAGCTAGATAGATGACCAGGAAGTAAAAGAACTAGGTCAATCGCACTCACAGATCTCATTGGTCACCGTAATTGACCTACTTTTTGGCCACCAATCATATTCACTCTTTGGCTAAAACTGACTGGAAACTGCAGTCTGGTAAATCTCTCCTTTTTTTGGATTCAGAAAAATTACATTTTATTTGGTATAGACATGGTAGGAGACATGCCAAGGTCTCGTCCAAGAATACAAGCTGATATAAATTCTCTCATGGACGGACCTTTATAAAATTTGCTTCAAATTAAATCAAGAAAGTAAAAGTGCCATATTATATGTAACATATTGTACTGTAACATGTACAATTTGTACATACAGTATTTTAAGAAGCATTCATATTGTCACCTTGTACATGTATTTCATGCATCATTATAGAGACATATTGTTAAAAACAATATGTGGTGAAGTTGTTATACCAGAATAAAAATATGTTCACAATATCTTGGAATTCACAATCTAAACGTAAGTTTAAAAATTAATGCAAAGTCCCCCTCTAGATCCTTTAAAGTTTTTGTCCTTTTTTTGCGAAACAGTCAGTATTGGGCTAAAAACTGTAAAATGTATTGTAGGCCATTTTAACTTTTTTGATGCTGTAAGTTTTCTGTTTTACACAGTATATGTTGCTTTAGCAGTATTTGCCAATGACACAGGAAGGCCAGAGTTGTATATTAATGAAATAATTGGTGTAACTCATTCAGTTTAAATAGGGATCGTCTTAGACCCAGATTTTAAACTGTTATAACTAGCTGGCCTCATGTTTATCGGTATAAATCATTTTTCATGCTCCACTTAGTTTTAGTTTTAAATTTTTGTTTTCACTTGTAACTTTATACATATGAAAACTACAGACAAGCAATATTGAAATCATTTGAAATTCTTATATATTGTTAGCATGTTACAAACATCTTTATTAAACGTTTAAATATTATATTGATTCAAAGTTTGAGCAAAAAACTTGAGTTGAACAAGGAAAAAATTATGTAAATTGTAATCACATGGCTTGATCATTCTATCTTTGTCCATACTCTTTGGACTTACCATGCTAAATTTCTAAAGTGTACTTGCTCATCTTCTCTTCCAGTTTAGACAGTGCCATTAGCTGTATAAAGGGTTGCTCTGTTAAAATTCACTGACAGAATAGCGGACAGTGCAGATCATGATCAGACTAGATGGATACACACTATACAGGCTGATCATGATCTGCACTCGTAAAAAAAGCAGAATCATTTGCTACCAGCAGGAATATAGCTGTACTTTTTTTCCGCATTTATGTCTTTTTTCGCATTTATGTCTTTTTTCCGCATTTATGTCTATTTGAACGAGTTCTAAAAGAGACTGAGGGTGTTGATCTGTACTTGAGTGTGGTTTCTTTCTAGGTAAGAGGTCTCTCAATTGATGAAGCCATCAAGCAGTGTGAATTCAACAAAAAGTGTTCTGCCAAGATTGTAAAAGAGGTAACATAGAAATGTTATATAAGAGGTTACATGTTATATACATGAAAATGATAGCAAGGCTCTGAGAGGGCCAAAACTTATATATAGTACTTTAAATTCAAGTCAAATGCTTCTGTGATGTAGTGATAAGAAATCGCTGTAACCTTTCATTATTTGAGAGCCATTCGTGTAGTTACAACTACTAAACTTGTGTTGTTTTATAAGAATTTTTTTTTCACAATTGGAGGCCTAAAAGAATTTCAAAATGCATGGAATTTCACAATTTCACAAAAGAAAGTCTGAGTGAAATTTTTACACTGCAAGAAATTTGGTTTCAGTTTTTGTATAAGATAATTCAAATGATTTAATCAAATTAAACTCCCGGTTGTAGTTACTTCCCCTTACACATATGTAGGTATATAAAAGGGAAGTTACTGCAACAGGGAGTACCTGTTTGGTTAGAACAATTAAGAACACACCAGATGAATGATTCCAAACAATAAACATCAGACTGTTTTAACAAAAACTGACAGAAACAAGATAGATTTCTGACTTAAAACAAACTTCAGCGGACAGAAAGGCAAATCTGTTAAGAACAGGTACATGATCATATAAAGATTTAGCTGTAAATGGTAACAACACATGCTCTATCACCATTTCAACATGTCAGTTGTGTCAACATGTTAGTTGTGTTTGAGCCCATTATACAGATGTAGCAATTCTTTTTTTTTTTAATCTGATGCCTTTCATAAATTTTGTATGGTTGTTACACAACTTAATTTTCAGAATTGGCAAATGATAACATGCTATTTTTTTCACAATTTGGGTCTCAGCGAGGCAATTTTTTCACAAATGTATAGGCTAGGGAGTCTTCACAATTTTGGGTGAAAAAGCCCTGACTGGTATAGCAAAAGAAATTCCCAAATCATGAAAGATTTTAAAAGAACATTTTAAAATTAATTGACAACCGAGAAGTGATATGTATTTTCAAAGGTTGGAATAGGTGCTGTACACTGCAAGACTAATTATTGACCTGTACTAACCAAGAGCTTTTCCTGATTTAATCTATCATTTTCCAGGTCCTGTTAGAAGCACAAGAGATGGCAGTTCAAGACTTCAATGTAGAATTTCAATCAAACCTTTGGGTTGGTAAGTGGAGCAATGTGCAACTTTAGCTCTTCATTTTTTTTTTGGACATCTTAGTATTGTTTTAATGGACAGTAACTAGTAGTCATTGAGTTAAGTAATAGGCTATTTTAGGTATTTAGAGAGGACTTTGAAGTAGTTTTAAAAGTAAAGGGTATAAACTAATTCTGTTGCTACTGTGGTAGCATGTTGCATATTTTAGCTCTACCAGACCAAGACCTGCAGGGCTTATTCTTTTGTGATTTTTCCGTACGTGTGTCTGTTTACTTTTCTACGCTTTACAGGTCACAATTTTCATTTGACTTTCATGAAACTTGCTTATAAGAATCTCTGCAACGTGTAGATGATCCTTATTGTTTTTGAGGTTAATATACCTTGTGAACAATCTAGAAGCAGCATTAGTACCCAATCTTCACCAAACTAGTCAGAATGCATGTCTCAATGATTTTTAGGTCAAGTTTGAATCTGGGTCACGTGGTGTCAAGGACAAACGGTAAAATTAAAGACATACCCTGTTAACACTATTGTTTTCTCTTGATGAGTTTTAAATAAAACAACTCTGCTACAAGGCTACAAGTTATATTCAGTCTTCATGAAAATTAGTCAGAATGCAAGTAGAGATAAACTCTAGGAAAAAATTGAAACCAGGTCATCATGTCAAATCATAGAATAACCTTGTGAACACTTTAGAAGCCACATCTATTACCAAATCTTCATGAAATTTGAGAGTGTTTGTCTTGGTGATTTCTAGGTCATATTTTAATGGTGGTTACCGGTGGGGGGGTGGGTCAAAAACAAGGTCACACTGGGTCATAAGAATGTCATGTTTTCAGGTGAACGATATAGGACTATCTTTGCCCTTTTGATTAAGTATAAGGTTTGTAGTTCAGACTGTTTAAATTGATCCTGATATAGCATCTGTTTGAGTGGAAATTCTTTTTTTTTCCAGCCGACTCTTTTGTACAGGAGCATTTTCAAGTTCCGTCTATGAGACGTCATGCAAGAGGACGTGTGGCAAAGCTAAGAAAACGTTATAGCACATACTTTGTAAGATTACGAGAGGGACAGCCTCCCAAACACTACTATCCGCCAGAACCGTCGGGAAGGGAGAAGTTAGACGAATATATTCGCAGTCAAAGACAGCGAAGAATTGTGAACTCCCTTTAATTGTAAAATTTTATTGAATAAACAAAATATTGACATCTTTTCTGTTCAGTTATGGCATGTTAGTCATAGGTAAGCAAAATAGTGGGTTTTTGTTGTATGATACTGCATACAAATAAATTTTGGAACCAAGTTGTCATTAGCTGATCCAAATATTAACAAGATTTGCTAAAACAGGTACAGAATGTGATAGTATACTTATTTTCAAGCAACATTCCTAGGAATAACACAGTGGGAAATCATATCATCAAAATAATCTCTAAACAAAAGTAAATTTTTGTCAGTCAGCCCGGTTAGCTCAATAGGTAGAGCACGGTACTGGTAATCTGAAGGTTGTGGGTTCGATCCCAGGGCTGATCAACTAAAGTTACTAACAGTCTTTCAGCTGTGACTTACCGAGGTCCATTCATATATGGATGCTATACACCTAACATGTGAAAGAACCAGGGATGTCTCTGGAATTGGGACGCTTTCAGTATCTTGTACTTTCCTCCAAAAACCTAAAATAACTAACCTCTTCTGGGGGCGTTGGTCATATGGATTATCCAGTACCAATGATAAAACTAATTACACACACACACACACTGTGCTTAGTAGCTTATTAGCTCACCTGAGTAGGTATGTAGGTCCGTGCATTTGGTTACCTGTAAGAATTATTGGATGTCCCATCTGTCTTCAATTTCCTTCAAGCAGTATCTCGTCTGAAACTGGGCAGGAATGTTCCTGGCATGGAGCCCTACCTAGTTTGTTCAAATAATTCCATTCGTGCAAAATTGGTGTTGTGGAAACCAAAAGGAAAAACTTGAAAAGTCTTCCTATAAAATCACAAGGCCTAGCACATAGATATTCGGTAAATTGGTATGTAGTATTGGCTAGTTGTGTTTAATTTTGCCCCTGGAGTCAAAATTGACCGTGCCCAGGGTGCACTTGCTTTACATAAGACTTGCATTGGAAAAAACATTTAAAATCTCTAAAACCACAAGGCCTAGCGCTTTGATATTTTGTGTGTAGCATTATCTAGTGGATTTCTACCAAGTTTATTCAAATCATGCCCCTGGGATCAAAATTTATTGAAACTCTAGCCTAGAGCATGGAGCTTTTGTGTAAAATTCAAGCAACGAGGGACTGAGAGCAGCCTATGGCAGTATTACACAGGCCTTTGCATGAGCTGAACAAAGTCATGTTCATGGAAACGCTCACCCCGACACCCCCCCACCCACACACCCTCTAACCACCACCACCCACATAAAAAGGCCTGAACAGTGCGAGTTGGTTATGTCGAGAAAAAACTCGATCAGGTTTTTAAGCACACTGCGTTAGAATATCATTGGGTTAGGTAAAGTAATTCGACATTGGTCGTTTTGTCGATTTGCCATTGAAAAAATGCGACAATTAAGCCGCATATACCGACGCAGATATCAAAATTACAAAAGAGTTAACTCTAGTCAGACGTAGGGGTGTAAAACTGCACGAGTGATTTTCTTTGCTCGATCCGATTAATAAAATTTACAAAAAGAAAAAAAATCTTTTATGGTATACGTGGTCATCGCAGTACAATTTAAAACTTAAATGTCTGATAATTCTGTATCTACTAGACAGTGTCGCTCAGATCCGAATTCTCAATAAAAGTTCGGAATGCCGATAGTTTAATTCAACAGTACAATGTATATTGAAATAAAATACATTAATACGTCTAAACTCTATATAGATTCGATAACAGTTAATGTACCAATTGAAAGATATCGGGTTACACCTTGTAACAAAATATTCATTTTATTGAAAAGACTTAAAGCAGTTGAACAAGATAATCTATTAATCGTTGAACAGAAAACATACTGTATCATAGAGATTTAAAACCTTCGTTTAGGCCATGAGAACTTAAGAATAATGTTTAATTGTCGTTAACTTAGCCACATAGATATATGTTTTATATTTTAACGTGATTTTGGGTGGCCAGGAGTTCGATCCACTTGATTACTCTCAGTAATGTGACTTCACATTGTGTCATTTTATATATGCCTAGTTCACCACTTGCGACATGAAGTGACATTGCAAGTCAACTGATATCAATTTTGATTAAAAACGTACAGACGGCATAGATTCGAGATTCGGTGACCTGTATCAAGGTGATTATAAATACATACTGCACATTTTATTTCTCGCTGATCTGTATTGATATTCGTTATACCGTGCTTTCAGTTTGAGCAGTCACGGCTTGATGAACCGCTGTAGATTAAGTTCATAATTATACATTCATAAAAGAGCATTTGCTGCTGATTTACTTATTTCTTTCGGTTCTCGCGTAATGTATCTTACTAAACTATAACGTAGACAAATATCCATGAAACTTCGGCCACATTTTATTCTCACGTCGGCTGTGTAATAATATTTTCAGCGGTAATTTCATGACTTATTTCATATGCAATTGCATTTTTTACGAAACATAGGTGATACTATATGCATGTTTGTTAATGGTCAAGGTCACAAAATAAGGTCAATTTTTAGCCCCGATTGTGTGTTGTGCCTGCTTTTCTTCAGCCCCAAGTCAGGAGTTCGGTTGCTTTCATGCAAAATATTGTACTTTAACTTTCAGATGAAACTTTTTTCGAAAGGCCATGACTATAAATACATATGAATAAAACACAAGTGTAGTCATTAGTAAGTTATCACTAATCGAATAGACCTTTTTATATTCTTTGTGCACTGAATTTAAACATGTGTTGATAGAATATTTTCCCTTATCAAACTGTAAATTTACATTTTGATAACAGAATGTATTGCTTTCAGGCAGACGACAAATAAAACGTTTTGGCTCACGATTATTGTTTGAAGAACTGTTGAATTAAAACAAAAAAAGACATTGTAGAAATTATATCAACTCCCCCACTGCGATAAAAAAACAATCATAACTTTTATAAAGCATTTGCAAACACAGTCATCCACTTACATTTAAATCCATTTAAAACGTTTTGTACTTAATATACAGTCTGTAACTTGAAAATATAAAGGGTCGTTTATAACATTTGATAATTTAGAAAAGTGTTCTAATTGACTAGCTATGTTTATAGTGAAAGATTACTTCGGACCAGACTGATTCACTTAAAAAAGGACACACATTACGTCATCTGTCGAGTAATAACTCTTTATTTACTCAATTTTAACGTTCGTTTTATGCCGCATCTCTTAATGATATTAACAAAACCACAACAATTATAAAAATACACTTTGTAGAGATGCCCAGTCTCAAAGTATGGCAATTTACATTTAAAGTAAAAACTTCCTCAAAGAAGGCACCGTGGAGTAAAGATAGAGTGTCGGACTCAGTGGTTCGACAATTTCTATTTTCTGGTGCGAGTACTGTCATAAATACAAACCTCCAGGAAGCCGTTATGGAGAATAGTAAATATAAGTTGCAAGAACTTGTTTTATAGAATTCAGTTTATAACTAGTTTTTGAAATGCAGATGAAATTGAAATTTATTCATTTTCATTACTTCGGTTTAGTGTTACGCTATATTGCAGCAGTACTGTTTAGATCCACATTTCTTCTTACTGTTGTCACGTTCAGATCGTATCGTATATTAGGGCTTTATCGTTGGTACCGGTTTCCCATATGACCAACGCCCCCAGAAGAGGTTAGTTATTTTAGGTTTCGGAGGATAGTGCAAGATACAGAAAGCGTCCCAATTCCAGAGACACCCCTGGTTCTTATACAGGTGTATAGTACCCATACATGGGACCTCGGTTTAACTCTCAACCGAAAGACTGTTAGTAATTTTAGTTGGTCAGCCACGGGAATCTAACCCGCTACCCCAAGATTACAAGTATCATGCTCTACCGATTGAGCTAACCGGGCTGACTCACGTTCAGATAAGACATTATGTCATTTTTGAATACTGGTAAAAGCAAACAGAAAAAGAATGGAGACATGTATGTAACACTTGACACTCATTGTTTGACGTACTATACCGACGAAGTAGTCGGTAGAAAATGAACAAGCATTCTGAAAATGTTTTTATTTTGAAGATAAAAGTCTAGCTAACGTATTTTTACATCTTTTATAACTTATTGTGTTAGCTAAATGTATTATGCATTAATATTCTCTCTTATTTTATAAATGACTTGTAAAAATCTCTGAGCAAAACAATGATATAAAAATATGATAAAATAATGAACAAATAATATATATTAAAAAGGATGAAATATCATAAAAGAAAATACTGTGCCTTGACTAAGAGTTTAACTGTTGAGCACCCATTCAATTCTTTTTACATAATATTCAATAACAACATCATATAAACAACATAATGTCAGTGCACTGTTTTTTCTAGGAAACCTCCACATCAAAAGTTTGTATTCCTCGTCCCAGCATATTTCTTATCTGTAGGCCGGGTCTTGCACGAGTGTTTAATCGTACCGTCGGGCGTCCACATACATTTTTTACAATCATCAAAAAGTTCCATTTTTGCCCACGAATGCCTGCCCATTTCTATGAAAGTGTTGTCGAGCTTCCAAGCCTGGGTTTTCTTCGCATTTGAAGAGGTGGTTGGTCTTAGAAGGCGTTTATTCAACTCCTCGATTTCAGCCTCGCTCATTGAACTTTGACTCGGAGATTTTACGCCGGAATGCGCATGTATATCGTGTGCACTTCCGGTCTGGTGAAACCATGGTGACGAAAGTGAAGGCATCTTGAATGTTCGTGTCCTTTACGTGCGTGTTGATCTCGTTCTAAGGCTAAAAGCAGGATGGCTTTAGAATGTATATACGTCTTTAAGAATGTATATACGTCTTTATATAAAATGTCGTGTACACGTAGTTTTATTCATTTATCATGAATATTTATTCCAATATTTTTGTCGAAAACTCTCACGGTTTGACTGATTATCCTTTTTCAGTCGCACGTGTAAACGCAGAGCAGAAACAACACAGACTGTACACAGAAAGCTCGAAAATTCCTTTAAGAACGTCAGTATTTGCTTATACTTGATTACACTCTAGACCTATGTACAAACGTTTCAATTATTCATGAGCAACAAAGTGGTATTCATATAAACACTTTACAGCTCTTTTAGCGACGATATTTCATTTAATTGTTGCGTTCAATAACCGCCAATGTCTTGTTTTGTATGTGTCTAAAACAGAATAATAAATTACTTTCACTTGTTTTCAATGGACTATAATTCAGCCCTTACCCTGACGCTGCAATCAATAATCTGCAAATTTATTTGCACTGGTGATTATTCAATCCGTTGGTAAAATGCATTTTATTCTCAATTGACTGTTATTCCTTTAATAATCCCATTCAACATTTTACATTTTGATTTATGGCTTAACTATGTTTAAATCCTGAATTGTAACAGCGGGCATTATGCTTATCACGTTCTTTTTTATTCCGATTTGAAGGTGTTCCAATTTCAATTTAAACTATAAGGGGTCAAAGTCTTCGCCAAAAGAAACGACAGACTGACAGCCACGGAGGTTAATACGGGTTAATTCAACTCCAAGGGCTCTTAAACAACCTTGAATGGATAAAAGACACACCAGGCTGCTATCTATATAGATGAAATAGTCTAAGCCAAGGTATAATCTAACAATACATATTTTGTATTACGGCAATTTCAATGAGATTCGTCACAAAAGGTTTAACACGTATTTAATGAAAAAGAATATACGGTCATAACAAAGAGAAAGATTTACGTCAGCTAGTGGCATAGTTTTTGTGCACTAGTATATGATAAAGTCTGTTTTTGGACATGGCTAGAGATAATTTTATAAAGAACAAAGCAAGTTGGCGTGAAACTGAAGAATTTGGACGCATCATACTGTGTGTGCCTTAGAAACTTGAGCGGGTAGGGTATTTTTTATTTCGCCTGTGAACACGATGGAATTCTTTTGAGCAGACAAAGATAAGTGTCAGATAAACGTTATTAAAGGAGGTCAACATGCATAATTTTGTAAGATATTTACATATTTACAATGTGCCTGATTAAGATCAAGCGTACGATAGTGCAGTTGATAACTTAAATTGCGTCCTGTTTGTCGATGAATGGCTCATTAAAGAACAAACTGCAGTTGTTCGCAAATTATACTGCAGTTGTCCGTAAAAAGGTCTGTTTTCAGTAGCACCCTTAGTGTATCTCAGTTTTTCTTTAATTACTAAAGCTGCTCGGGCTCAGGTCCACTTCATGGGAAACTTGATCCAGTACACCGCTGCCTTAATGGGAACGGTGATCGTGATCGGGTTGTGTTTTGGTCATTAACCACCGATGTCAGCGGTCTACACGTGTATATGTTAGCTATGTGCCTTAATAGTATTACATGTATATATAGAAGAACGCTAAATCTGGCGCCGACGAGTATATGTTCATACAGGGATTACGAGCAAAATGATCACTATTATTATATGTAGCATAATTGTATCCGACCTATTACAGCTTCCGCGATAAAAATGGCTTAATCCGTTTTTCAATTTTGACGGTACCATTCATCAGTCAAAGGGTAATGACTGAAATTTAATAACTGGAAAGCGTACAGTGCAGATCATGACCACAAGGATATACAGGCTGATCATGATCTGCACTGGTCGTGAAGGTAGAATCAATTGCCGACAGCAGGGTTAGAGTTAAGACAACGAAATATGACCCAGCATTTTCTTTTAAAACAATCCTCGTTTCGTTAATGTTGTGAACTCAAACGGGTGTTCAAAATACTTCAATTAAATAACTAACTTATGGATTATAAAGATATATACTAGTATAAACATAACGTACATCGACATTATGGCATTTATTTCTTTATTTTTAAAATGCAATTTTTACATGTACGAATGTCTAACCTGCAGCACAGTTGATCGACTCAATGATGAATTTGATGAGTGGAGCTTTAAAATTCACCAGAAGTAACTCGAATGACCAACGTAATTATATTGCAAGTAATCATTCTGAGAATGCCGTGGCGCAGTGGGACCGTGTCCTCCTTAGGATCGGATGATCTTAGTTCGATCTCTACTTGTGCGGTGCAAGGTTGATCCCATCTGGAACGAGTCTCGGGAGCAATTAGTCGAAGTTGTTAGAACTTGTTTCGCAATCGAGAATTAGGACAGAAAAGTAAATAAATGAACGGACTCACTCAGGAGTAAGGTACATTTAGCTAAAGACAGTTTGTCAGTGACGCGACAGATACGTCCACTATTATTATGTTAATACATGTATCTGTTTGAATGTATTTATTGACTGAAATCTACTTTCCAACGTACCCATGATCCACTTTTTATGCAATGGTTGAAAACTTTGTGGGACACATATATCTGTGACGTCACTGTCAAATTATTCTACATTTACTGTAACACACCAAATATAGACAAAATTTATGCTAAAATACACAAATGCATTTTGTACTAAATCAACAAACAAGAGAAATAGTAAACAGATTATTTCTCCTGTACTAATACAATCCTTTTAGTGTCTTCACTGCCTCAACAAAGCACAGGTTTGGTCTCTGGTAGGTTTTGGCACCGATTCCCCTCCGTGTTTAGGGATCGATATGAATTCAATAAAATTCTCATTGACTGGGTATCATAGGTTCGAGCCCGATACGACGCTACTCTTTATGTAAGAAAGATGATGACAATTTCTTACGAAGAATATGGCTCCTGTACTGCTTCTTTCCAGGAAAGATGTTAAGGTAAAGTAATCGTATGTACATTACTGAAATACCTTTGGGACTGGCGTGTGGTGAACGTTTTGGTACAATTTCGCGAATCTGTATATAGATGCTTACTTTGAACAGTCACGTGATGCGGTACATACATTCTCATTATGTCCACGCGGTCGCAAAATAAATATGCATGAGGTGTTATCAGTATATTCAACTACGGACAAAATGCATGGTAATTACATGGTATATATAAAGATATCTGCATACCATTATGCAATACATTCGCTAAAATATATGAATTTCTAGATCTACAGATGGTATATACAATGAAAAACGATTGTGTCAGTCTACAAAAGTTAGGTCTTGTACTTGTCCATTATTATTTCTGCCCGAGCGTAATGCCATTCGTGTACGAATTCAATTGTGAACGTCTCTTGTCTTTTTTATTTTCATTCCTTCTTCTGCAAATCTGTATAATCTCTTCTACCGGCGCTACAACAACAACAACGGCGGCCATTGAGAAGCAAAATATCTGCAACACGTGCGTCCAAACTTCAAACTCATTCATACTAAGCACGTGCAAACTTAGCATTACCCCTGGTACAATGCCGACGAATAAAACAACAGTTACGGCGCCGCCGACATATGCTAATATTCGAGCTTTTCTGAAAACTTTGTCCAGTTGCTCCGCGGATGGGTTTTCTCCCTTTTCAAGACCTGGTATATCTTCAACATAGAGCTGGGACCACGGATGTAGGGGGTTATCAATATCACGTAACTTTAGCCACTCCCTTTTCACATCGTTCTTAGAGCGAATGTTGTGAGTTCCGCAGGAGACTAATAAAGTAACCAGGAAGCTGACACCTGTAACAATAAAGGCGGTGATTAATTTCATGTCGTATTGACCCTTTATGCATAAAGGTGTAAGTATTTAGTTTAAACTAATTTATTTTAGCTCGAATGTGAAGAAAGCTTGTAGCTTATCGAGTCACTCTCGAGTCCGCTTCCTGGAAAAACCAGTACTGGTGTCATATGAGGAGGTACGGTCGTGACCCCAGTATTTGAATAGACTGATTTTAAAAACCACATAAAATATATCATCCTCATGCATCAGCGGTTTGCCAACCTTTCAGACAAACTGATATTATGTAATGAATGCTCTGGACGTACGAGAATGACAATATCTCCAGATCGGAATATATGAAAGGGTATGAATGAATTTACAGTAAACTCCACATATAACAACTCAGGATATAGCGAACTACCGGATATAAGGGAATAAAACTCTGGACCCGATTTTTTCCCTTCGTATGGATATAACATACTCCGAATATAAGGAACAAAATTTGAATGCTACTAAGGTTTTCGTTATATACGGTGTTTTCTGTACATATTATTAAATGAATTTATAACATTTTGTCATTCAGAGCTGCCATGATCCGTTTTGTTTCACTCCCTGTTGAGTTTGTTTGGATAGCATTCTTTGAACTGAAAGTATCTAATCAAACTTGACGTCAATTCATGCTTGAATTACATGTATAAGACATGACCGTTTTACAAAGTCCGTCAGACTATTATTTAACCAGTCTTACAGCGATCGAATCACATATAAAGTTATAAGAAAAAAGTTCTCCTTAGCTGACAAATTTTGGAGTTTGATTGCCTGGTAAATTTCTGTATAAAGGGTACGAGGGATAAGTAGAGATGATTAACACTACTACTAATCTCTTTCTGCTTAAATGAGTGTTGAAAAATAATGTGAAATTCAAACATACGGCTTTTTGTGGCTTGCTGGGGGCAAACTGTGACATAGAAGAAGAAGAGAACTGCACTAGTCTGTGGTTAGCAGAATGCATTTTGCCAGTAGAACAAACAACTTAAATACAAGGACCCAGTACAGTAAATCACTAGCGATTTAACAGGAATGGTGTCTAGACACTATTAATTTATTTGTTCCAGTGATGTTTTAAAATTCAAATTGGCACCAACCAAATCGCTATCTTTCAATTCAACATAATGCATGCATCGTGTATGCCAATGAGTTTGGCGGCAAACTTATGATATTTTTCAAGAGATTGCTGACAGTGCATGACCGAAAATTGTTTCTTTCAGGTTAGCAATTACAGGTGTCTGTGAATAACGGATGGTTGAAAGACACTATGTTGCCGAGAACCCAGTAAACTGTTGACTGAAGCAGTAACGTGTGCAGTGCTGGTACCCTTTCAAACCACTCTTTTACACGCCGACTGGAGGGGGGGTATATTGGAATCACATAAAAGAAAGTTATAATGTGGATTTCAAAGTGTGTTCTTTGTAATAAGGGGTCCTTTATTTAAGATCGCGAACCATCTAACATTTTACGCAATAGCCGGTTTTAACACTACTAACAGTATTTGGATATACTTTACTAAACTACTTTAGGTGTCATAAAGTGTCTGGGAAGTTAAATTCGTTACATGTACCGTGAAACAAACGTCTATTGCGCAGTTACAGACATACGCTCTAAACTCAATGCACGATACGCAGGTTGCCTTGACGAGTAGTTAACTTTATGTATACTGAGGGCTAAATTAATTTGTATCTTGGAAATTTTTTTCATTTTACAAGAATAATATAAAGAGATTCAAAGTTGAATTCTAAACTTAGGAAAATAAAAAAAAAAATTATGTTCTGTAGACTCGATAATTCAGCATAGGAAACAATGCCTATTGACTTTAGTAGGCTCACCTTTTTGGGCATTAAACATTTAAAGAATGGTCAGCTTTAAAAAATTCATATTGTAAAACGATATGTTTTGGTTGCAGCCATACATCCAAGGCAGCTTTAGTACTTATCGCAACCCAAGTGGACACTTCAAATATACTGAGGGGGAAGAGGATGCCCATTCTACACACATACAAAGGTGCTTTGAAATATTCAAAATAGTACCGAGTCTAAGTAAGTCTGTTTTCTGGAGATTTTGACCACTTTTAACAAAGTTTCAACTGTATTACCGATGCTCGTGCCAGCCCCTGCCATGACCGCTTTATTCTGTATCGTGTTTAGAAGAAAATTGTTGAGGCCTCCGTCATAGGTTGATGCCAAACCTAAGCAAGCACTTACTCCACCAACCACACCAGCCAAGGCTCCTGAAAAAAATATCGTGTGGATTTTGAATAACAAACTTCCAGACATGAATTAACGAGTAGTCGAAGCTTCTCTCGAATAGCACTTAGAAAAGGTCTTAAATCTTAAAGCACTTAGATAAGGTCTTAAATCTATTAGAAAATACTTACTGTTGAAAACACGTGTGGTCATATTTTAGGCAAGGAAAGTGGATCATACTGGGAAAATAGTTTTAGTAAAATGGCAGCAATAAAAGGATACTGAAAAAGTTTTTACTTGAATCCACATATGTATAATAGCAAAGATGAAGTATAACCCAAGGGACGCCACTGTGTTTTGCAGACCGTAAACTATTACCTAAGTGAGCAGTCCAGGGTGGTTTCAGTGTTAAATGTCTCATTCGAGTGACATTAATTTATGGTTCTACGGAGTTCTCGAAAGAACAGGAGGTAGCCATGGAACGTTGCTAGAAGCATTGCCAGAATTTTTAAAATATTTGACCCGATAGTCTCCCTTGATTATATTTTGATTATCTATGATCCATGCCTGATTTGATTTATCTCCCTTAGATAACAACCCAATGAAATATTAGACCGCATTATAAGTATGTGATAGTAAAATTGAGGTGCAAAATAGGTGATACCAATATAAATATGTATATCGTGAATATCTCATACATAATGTATTTTATCTTACCAGCCATAACACCTGCTCGGGATGTTTTACTCCAGAAAATTGATAACACCACTGGTGGAAAACACGGTAGTGTAACAATGAATCCATTAAGCATTATCCAGTTAAGGTCAACCTTGCTAGCAATCACTGCCAGTCCTGGAAGACAAGAGGTATAGATTTAGATTTCAGTAAACAATACTTATCTTGTTAAAAATGCATTGACTTGTTCCCCTTCCTTACGCCCGTCAATTGGGATACATTCACATTGGGTGTTTAAGGCAGGTGGTTGATTAGCTGATGAAAACCTTTATACAAGTTCGAGCGGACGTAAAAAGCAAAAGGTTGTACAAACATACAAACACATGTATAAATCGTTTCAAGAAGATAATTCATCCTCGTTTTCTTTCAGTTTTCACTCGAAAATTTTTTGAAAGCTATATATTCTTGTACAAATATTGAGATCTGTTTGTTCGTACAAATGGCAACAAATTAGATTTTGTAATCGATGTAAGTATGTTACAAACCTACACAATGATATCAATAGTGAGCCAAGAGTTAAGACAATAACTCTGCTAAATTAGATTGAAATATTGTCGGTAAAGTCCATATACTGACAAGAACTTGTCTAAATATAAATGACACTGATAAGTAATATACCAAATGTATCATGATCAGATAATTAATGATGCGTTATATCTTTCAAAGTTCTAATACTGAAAATAGTTTGTATAATGTTTTTACTTTGTTACCTTCAAAAAATTTGTTATTATTCTTATATTATTGGTATTAAAATGATTATTAGTAAAACAAGTTAAGTTTTGTCAACAATGCCTATACGGACGATTAGCAATGGTTGTACCCGGAATACACACTCTATTTACACCTTAGCATCATCGTATCTTAGGTATAATCGATGCGGTAAGTTAAAAACTCCATGAGTTACTTACAACGATCCAGTTTCCTGTAAATATAAATGATAAAGCAGTGATAAGTAAAAGATGGCATGTGAAAGTTAGTTTAGGCAAGCAATGCTCAAATGTTCTGCTCCAAATTCTAAAATGTAATCAAAAGACCATTGAAAAGACTAATGGACGAAGATGTCACTTATCTATTCGCGAAACTGTTCAAATATTAAATCGAATTTGAAAGTCAATTAAAAGAGTATGCCAATCCAAGCTTAAAATTCTGGGGTAATTTCAAGGAAATAATAAAATATTTGCAGACTTCTATGAAAATATGTGTTTGTCGAGAATACAGGTCTGTAAATGCAAAGTGTAATAATACTAGCGTGAAAATGTATGTACTAAAGAGCTAGAGTTGGCTTTGAATTGAATCTATATGTCATTGTCATAAGTTTAAAACTTCAGTCAAATCCTTTTTTAATTGGACAGACACCGATACTAAATGAGCATCTAACTGCATAAAACGTAAATTATTGTTACTCTGTGTGCTGATGTTAACTTCAAACCAGAAGTTATTAATTATTATTATAATGTATTATCATCATTATAATTAATGATACTGTTCTAAAATAATTGTCAACAATGTTTTGCATACTATTGGTCTCTGTTTCGACTGGTTGTAACCACTGCCAACAACTGTTATACTTCAGGGCATAAGGTCTTTAGAATAAGGACAATAATATTTGATGCGGGAAATTAGTTTGAGACCTCTCTCAGCAGTTCACTTCCCTTTCAGTTTCATGTTATACTTCCAAGCTTTTTAACTTCTAAAAGCAAATGAACGTTCAGGTGGATGGTTGTGTTGCCTAACAATCTTTGAGTAATACATTAAGTCATGACAAAACAATACTATAAATTTTTACAACTTATGTGTTAAACTGCTTTAATGATTCACCTCTGACAAAATACAGTATTGATACCATTGAATACATTAACAGCTACTTGTTAATACTAGTATGAAGCAAAACAATCGTTGTGTACGAACCGCAAGACTGTCAAATGCAACTAATTATATGAGCTGCAATGCAGTGTTGTATTTACGCAATTTTGGGTCGCATGTCTTTAAAAAGAACATTGCCTACTTGTTTTATACATTCTCGCCATCCAGAGTATTCATTAAATTATTTTAATGTTAGTTGAAAGCTCGACAAACCACTGAAGTATGAGGATTGTTCCAAAATACCACTACAGTAGTAGTTTAACCTCCGTGATACAACTCTGTATATTCAAGTCAATTCACGAGTACTTTTAAAGTATTTTACTTTTTTCTTGACAAAATTTGACAGTTATCATCTAAATTTTGTTATACTTAAATTTTATGATTTGCCATATTTTTCACATTTGCGATTGTAAATGCCAAATTGAGAATAAACATTAACCAAATACGGATAAATATAGATCTAAGTGAACAGTGACAACTATCTTAAATTCAGATTACGTTTGGAACACAATACGCTATCATAGAAAAGTAATGGAAGTCCAAGTTTTTTGTTCTTTTTAGTTAAAATTTCTCGGGAAATAAGTACGAACAAAACAAAAATAAACACTACAACAGACAAGCACGAAGCGCGCTACTACACATAGCAATTTGACAGCAGTAAATGCGCGCAGGCGTACACTCTTCTATACCGTGCTCGATTGTTTACCGGTGTAGTGCAATTTTTCGATAATGGATTTAGGTTAAAAATTGCCCGTATGCTAATTTAAGTAAAATATGCGCAGTCTGTCGCAGAAAATTGAACACTTTTGTGGCATATAGGTTTTATGTCTTTCTGCGAACATTGGGATTTCAAAGGCAAATTTACTTTAGATATTACTCTGCTTCGAACTATTTCTTTCATCGGGGTTGTCTGTGTTTTAAGGAACGTAGTAACGCCAAATCCGTTTATATATTTTTCTATTCTTTTCTGTTCTGTTCTGTTCCCTCTGGAAAGGCTGTCTTTCGACAACTGTCCCAAATAGTTTTCAAGAGACATTTTAAAAACATGGAAGTTTCATAGAAACTCATAAAGACAGGTGTTTTGGGGATTAACTTGAATTGCAGCAGTTTTTATTGAATCGCGTCGAAGTGTATTGAACCGCGTATGACTGTTGATATGAATTTTGAGTTGTGTTTAGGTCCAGTTGAAAGTTTGCACAATCCAATAGGCAGGTAATTATTGATAGTATTGGTAATAACCACCTCCGAAAACAAATTGCAATTTCATGAACCTTACAGTATTCAAACAGGTCTGATTTGCAATTAATTTTCTGACGTCATTTTGCCGAATATTTGTCTATATTTCACACTACTTACCCAATGTATGTTTGACCTTCTGAGTTTACTTCCTCGTCAGTCTTACATTCTTGGCACGTGAGTACATTCGGACACGTGCACGTAACGGAGTCGCCATTTTGTTTTGTTTTTGCGAGCGTTTTGTTACATAAGATGCAATCGTCGGGATTATGTGATTTCCTGAAAAACGTAATGATATTGCAAAGATGAGAAAACGGAAAACATTCTACATTGTACTACAATGTAAATAGATACTGCAAATATGAGAAAACCAAATATGTGTAGAAACAAAACAGAATTAAGGCTAATGGGAACACAAACGGCAGCACTTCTTACCTGAAGGGATTGATGTAGACTTGGTAAATGTCATATACGATGATAGACGAAACGGCCATGACCTCTCCGGACCCCGTGCTCATCAAGGTCATTGCAATCATTGTGACAATCAGGATCCCTCCCACATCACCAAGGAGACGCTCAGTCATAAATGGTGTAATCATACCTAAAGTACAGAGTTTACATACTAGAAACTGCTAGATATTGGTAAGTGAGCAGTTGCCTTTGCATCGTCTATTTTGTTAAACCTGACATTTTTTCGCAAATGAAAGAGCTTGACTCAGCGGCGAGAAAAACAAGCATAAAATAGGGTACCAGTCCCCGTATTATGTCATCAGAGTGTATTGCTTTCTGTTGCGCTAAAAGCATGTGCAAGAAAGAAGGCGATAATAAAAAGGTATTGCCTCATGATTTAAAACTATTGTAGTTAAATCGATTGTTCCCTTTGATCGTATTTTGTCTAACAAGTTGTCTTTTTCAAAATATTAACTGATCAAAAGCTGGTTTATATTTTGTATTATGTCATGAACTATTAACGATGCTTTAGAAACAGGAACAAGATAAAGTAGATGAAAGAATAAATAACGAACGATCTATACTGTGAAAACAGTTGTAATTTTTGTTTGTTCTGTCTAGCATTATCATGACTATACTTTTATAAAACTATGAGTGGAATTACCGGTCTGATTGCTTCAATGATACATAATATATAGTAAAACGCCCAAAATGTCACAATTTTAAGTGAAAATTTTGCAGCTTATCTTCAATTTGTTCAAAAACTATAACACTTATTTTAGAATCACAAACGGGATTGAATAAAACAATCATTCTCCATTTAAGTGATATATTTTATATAAGAATAAAAGAAAAGAAGAGAAGGTCTTTTTTTAAGGTTTTGTTTAACAGGTATATAATTTCATTTTTACGATCGGAGCTCGGTTGCTTCCGTAATGCTGGCCGAACACTTACGAATGATTGATCTAACTGCTTCAGGCCATCAGCAATACTCTATAACCGTTATAGACGGTTCCTGAGGCCATCGATAAGTTTTATGGCCGGACATTACGTAACATTTACCATGATCTTTAAAACGTTGTATATTGGGTTTTGTTTTACATTAAAATGCAAACTGGGTTAAAATCTTCAGTTTTTTGTTCATAAAAAGGCAAAATCTTATTGAAACCGGATATACATGATAAAAAATTATCGTCTTTATAGCGAGGATCCATGAAATTTTCAGTATAATTATCAATAATATTATTTAGCTTTTGATGTTAATTTGCAACACATAAAAGATTCACTATGCATGCATTTTTATTTCGAAACACTTGCACGGGTACTTTATATTTTGTTTTACATTTCTCTTTGTCTCGAGTGAAAGGCAAGAATTCGCTCCGTTTTTTTGTAATTGTGCTTATTAGGTCCACCATCCTCGTTCGAGGTATAGTCGGTACGACCCGAGAATTCGCTCCGCTGAAATTGGTTTCATTTTATAGGTGTCAACATAGAGTTTCTTCCAGACCAAAGCTAGTTTTCATAATACACAGGTCAAACCCAGGTAGTCTTATTACTCGTATTTCTTCCCGAAGAAATAAGCTGATTATTACATTAACAAAAAGAGAAGAAAAAAGAAACACGCAAGGTTTGATCTGTGTGCAGAGTATTAAATGACAAAATCTGTAAAATGTAACAGGTATTATTCTACTGCAGAAATGGAAAAGTTTTTTTTCCTACAATAAATCCTTAAAATGTTAATTATATTTTCAAGCCATGTGATGAAAATCACATACTTTTTAAGGTATTCAACATCAAGCGTTTACTAGAGTATGTAAAATCATTTGATATTCGAAAGGAAACTGTCATTTCTCAAAACATTACTATTATTATTATTATTATAATTGCAAGTAATGTGAATGATAATGCTGAATTTTCTTTATCTTCTGGTAGAAATGATAAAAAATTAAAACATAAGATTTTCACAAAAGTTACGCGTCAAGTTCAATATCTCCCTTAGGCAATATTCCAGTACAATCGATAATCAATGATTTATGACCCTGACCGTTATTTACGGATATTACCGAACCGTAGTTGTTTCCGTAAACTCCTAATCCCCAAAACTTATCGATTGCCGGCTGATATACGCTTGACTCTTTTTCTGCCGTATGATCCAATCCGCAGATATTGATGAAAAAAAAAGTGATTCGTATATGCCCCACCAAAATTATGTTTGATGGCGGTATAATAACATGAATATAAGTTGTAAACCATATGAGTACGACACAATAGATGTAAAAAATACACCAGAAGTCTAAGTTAGTGTATGAGCTTGGCATTACAATGTATGTGATTTAGTACATAATGTAAATGCTTTAACAAGACACTAGTCATGGATTACTCTTGTCTCAACTGAAAACTAAGGATGCATTCAAAAATATTTAGGTTTGGTTTTGTCTCAAGTATACAAAACCACGGGAAACGTTTACACTATTTTACATTTTGCCCAGTTAAATCACATAATCTCAGAGTTTTTCTACGGAAAAAACCGAAGCTTGCCGGAGATCAACGAATAATTACGATTGACTCAACTTACCAGCATCGATATCACCTGGCGAAAGAAGGTTCGTTGAGTTATCCAAAGCCATCGACAAGTAGGCGAGACCGGCGGATGTTGAAATTGATATTGGTATAGCAAACCAAATGTATGCAGCTATCAGGAACCCCAACACGCCCTGCAGAGGTTTCGCTGCAATGCGACTCTGCCATGCGGCTGAAAATGAAGAAAAGAAAAAGTTATATGGCACGCCGTTACAACCATGGCAGTGTCTCGATAACCTAGACTAGAATACATGTTTGGTAAGCGTGTCATAAAGTTGTAACTAGAAGTTTGTTATTATTTTAACGAAGTAATTGCCTTTTATATACACAGACAATGTTGAAGACAGTTTTATACAAAGTATGCGTTTTTTAAAACGGATATTATTTTCGCCTTTGCTATCAACTTACAATTATTTGTAACTTAACTGAGATAACCCTATTACAGGTACACCCGTATCTATTTATAGACCTGAAAACATCCTTGTTTACCTTATCAGACAGAACGACTACATGAAGCAGTAACCTGATAAATTTTGCTTTAAGTTGTAATTTTCGATACATCCATTGACTGGCTGCGTAAGACAGACTTGACAGTGCATCCTCTGTTCTGAACAGTCAGACATGTGGTACAAAAGTAGAACCACTTCTCTTCAGTGTACTTTAGTGCATTTTCAAGAGATATTTTAGTAAATTGTCTAACAAATACCCTGATCACAGTATGTGAGAGAAGCCGTGACGCAGAGACCCATGAAGGCCCAAACTAGCCCATTCTCCGACTTGAACGTAAAGTAGCTCCGTTCTTCGTTGCCCTCCGGTGCGATGAGGCATTGCATCTTTTCGTAGATCTTGTCAATAGAACCGACACCAGTGTTGCTGTCCGGAGAGTAAAGAATCTTGACGTTCAGTGCAATCAGTATGCTAAATATGAGAACAGCGTTGAAATAAGACACGTAAAACGTTGTTCCAAGGCCACCTGCAAAATTGACATCTTTAACATAAACTAATTACAAACTTTATCAATATTTTTAGATGCTCGTGACTTTTAACACTCATGAAATAATTTATGGTTTGGAGTACGTGCTTTATCGAAATTGAATTATTCCCTGAAGGTGATATGCCGGGCGGAATAATTAACGAGGCCAATCATCTTTGAGAAACTGAAAACATTGAGTATAATATAGATACCTTTTGCAATATTATTATTAGCCAATCAAAAGTTGCCTTACAAAGTAAATGTTACGCTTCGTTTCTATTTGTTGACATCCACCTTGTTTATTAAGTCATGAACTTCGTGGCAAATCAAGCTAACGTGCATGTTACTTCGATAATTATACATAGAAACATCGTTTGGTTGCCACAGAAACAACAGTCAGATTGCTCAGTTGATCAGAGCAAGAGTCTTACCCAAGGACACGCCTCCAGTGGACGAACTAAGGATCGAATCTGGGCAATCTGATTTACTTAAAAGAAGCCAACGTCATAACCGACTACACTACTGAATACAATCTATACATAAATTTGAGAAACGAACCTATAAACGAGTACGAGCCAAATAACACGGCAATGATCATGACGCAGAACTCGTCTGAAGCGTCCACGGTGTACGACTTGATTGTGGCAACCCCGGCCACTATTAAAGTTGATATAACACAGAAATTGACCAGCAGTGCTAATACGACGAATATAACATGGGCAGGTTTACCATACCGTGCCTTCATTATCTGCAAACAGAATGATATTCTGTAAACATCATTGGGCAATGTATACCACTTGTTTATTGTTTAAAAAAAGGGAAGACCAAGCGCTGCTGTAACACGATTATTTTCCCTCACTGCTTCATGTGCTAGTTAGGCGTAAAAAAATATGTTTGTTTCAGGTTTCCCGACCTACCCTATTTTTTGAAATAAAAATGAAACCTGAAACAAACATATTTTTAGGCCTTAGTTTATTGCTTGTGCAATAAGATTAACATGAAGTCAAATCTACAAAACGTTAATTCAAAACGTTGTGTAATAATGATTTGCATGCCGTCTCGTGACATTTTCTATCACTATGCGCTTATTGTGTGCGTGGTTATATCAAATCGGTATAGAGAGTTTGATTTTCACGTGCAATGAATTTTAAAAACATCTGTAAAATGCTGGTTTTGGGGCTGTATGGGTTTCTTCGTAAATGACACTGAGTAACGTTATGTATTTCTTGTATTATTTCCCAGCATCTCAACCGCTTGATTTTGTTGCAAAAGAGGAATGGAAATCATGAATGCAGACGTGGTTTATAGCGTATTAAGGCACTGTGTCAAATAATATCTACGTTTCATTCGTATTGTATGATGAATAACACTGATTTTTTACCAACAAAAAAGAATAAACAACAAAATTAGTAAAACAATCAATTTCTGCAAATTCCTACCTAGATTTTTGCTTTTATTTTTATTCTAGCATTTACTATTATGTTTTTGTATAAGTACGTCAAAGAATATTTTTTTCAACGGTAACTGAGAGCGAGCAGCTTTAAGCTATCATTTCCCTTGTGGACGTTGTTTCTTGAATATTCCATTTCTGTCAGTGCGAGACGATTTATTTAGGCACACGATTTATTCAAAAATAATGATAACGCTTATATCAACTTATGGTGGCTGATTTCATCCATTTCGTTCTGGCGTGTTGGTGCCTCAGAACGACAAATAAAGCGCCAATATAGCCCTTCAGACGCGCCAATACGCCAAAACGAAATGGCAGAAATCAGCCACCATAGCTGGTAAATACAGAGAAGGGTGTTTCTTATAGCGGTCTCAGATTTGATCTCATTTCGTATGTGTAGCTTTTGTATTCGTTGACCTAATTATGACCACTATTAAGTTGCCATGTTGACTCATTTTCTAACTATTTGTAACCACCTTGTTACGAACGGCTATTTCGCTATTTCTACCAGGCATAAGTGACTTATTGACGAATGGCACATGCGCTAGCGTACTGAACAGTTTCACATCGGACTGTCTGTCAACTGTCTGTTTCGGTGCACAGATTGTGATTCACCAAATATTCTCAAAATAAGATGGGATGATTCAAAACTTCAATTGATGGAATGAAATTTATGTCTGACGGAACTGAGATATGCTGCTCTGCACGAATACATACCATACATAGTGCGAGTCGTGATGAAAACTGTTGAAACAATTGGTTTTCTTCAGATAAACCGCTTGAGTGCTTAATTCCTATATGTATGATGCCATGCTCACATGTAAAGGTTGGCGCATACCGGAAACCGACTGTTCCCGAGATGTCAGACACAGTATTCACAAAATAATTTTACCCGGCCAGTCATGAGAGGTCTAACGTATGCCTTGTCGGTTGTTAACTAGGTCAAACGGAATCCTACCGGGATAAGTCTTCTTTTCAATGCCATGAAGGTATGTGAATAGACCGCTAGTCAAGAGTTAGTTTCGACCCGCGATGTTTCGAACTTTTGAAGTTATTGAAGGTTGAATCTGATCAGGTCGAAGCTTTGACGGATAGAAACCGAAAGTGCTCAACCATTTTGTCAATGTCTACACTCAAATCGATAGATTTTGAGGCCAGAGGTCGCTTCTTGGACGAGAAAGTGCGTAGGAAATATATATCTGAAGATCACTGCGATCACGAGAATTTTCATACTAAAATATCTTCGTTTAAACACATGTTGGCACTGGGCTAATATTTCAATATTTTTAAAGGCAAACTTGTCACGCGCGCTTCACTTCGATTTATCTTAACAGACCGAGCCACTCTATGTACGTGTGTATGTATTTTAAGTTTTCTCCATGTGACTAACGACCCCAGAAGAGGCTAGTCATTTCAGGTCTTTGGGGATAGTGCAAGAGACAGAATGTATTACGTTTCTAGAAACCGAAAGTGCTCGACAATTTTGTCAATGTTTTCACTCGATATATGTTGAGGTCAGAGATCGCTTCATTGACGAGAAAGTGCGCAGGAAATATTTATCTGCAGTTCACTGCGTTCAAGAGAATTTTCAGACTCAAATATCTTCGTATAAACACATTCTGGCACCAAACTTTATACTTTAATACTTTTAAGGACAAAATTTATGTATGTGACATGATAATTCGGATTGTATTGCTTGAAAAGAAGTGACAGAAATGTGACTATTTTTACTTTCAGTGATTTATAGATAAATTAGAGCGTCAGTATTTGTGCATCACACACCCAACAGGGTTGACGTAGGTTACAAGGAAGGGAAATTTCAAATGTTTATAACCTGCCTATCCCCTTACTATCAATTTCTTATTACATATCGATGACCAATCAAAAGACTGGAATTTCATAGATTTGTATTAAAGAAGATGATTTACCTGTAGGTAGGTTTTTGCACCAGGAGCTCTTGTCTTTAAATAAACAGATACTATTGGAAATAAGGCAATGTTCAGGGCAGCACCGACTGTATACCATAATGGGCCAGATATTCCACTCTGAAATGAAAAATATAGGTATCCAACAACACGCATGAATCGCAATAGAATAGTTTTCAAGATGACTGACTTACTCCTGTTTTAACCTTTATCCTCCTAGCGCCAACTTATTTTGCCTTTGCGACCAATGCAGATCGTGATAAACCTGAACAGGTCCAGTAAAGCAGCCAAAACAAGAGTACGACAGAGGAAGTAGGCGTGGCTGAGAAAAATGATTGATAGGACATACAAATCCAGGTCAGCTGTTCAACAGTATTGTAAAACGTAGTAATACGGAAAGTTAAGTACATAGCACCGTAAAAGTTTACCATTCAGAAAGATCAGGTGTTTTTCACATCTGCTAAGATTAAATGTTATAAATGATAAATAGATCATGATGTTGAGTGTCGAAGTGCATGCTGCCAAACAGCGTTAAAATCATGTCAACTTCGGTTACCCCTGGTTTACCCCACGGAAAGCCACGTGTAATGTTTTAAACAATACGCATAACACAGCATATTTAACGTAATCTGGGACATTCAGTACAGTAAACTCCGTTTATAACGATATCCCTGGGAACATTTAAATTTGTCTTTATATCCAGAGTTTGTTATATCCATATATCATTTTTATAGAAAAAAATGGTTCTTTATATCCGGAATTTCGCTATATCCGGAGTCGTTATATACGGAGTTTACTGTATACCTACTTTGACAGTGATAGTTGAGCTCTGCAGAATATCGCCTGGCCAAAGAAACTGAGAAGCTACAGTGACAGCTGTCAAACTTGTGCTGACACGCCCACCAGCATCGAAGGCGGTGTCAACATTGTTGACGTCATGATACACGTGTTTCCTGACCAATCGGTGTAGAAGAGCCAGAATAACGGACACGCCCGCAAAGCCGATTAGAAGCAAGAGAGCTGTCTCGTATTTCTCGAGGACTGGCTTCATAGAGCTGTAAAATAATATCTAATAATTTAACATAAAGTTTTCAGCCGAATTGAAATTAAGTTTACTATTGTTTGTGTGTTTCAGCCATAGCATAACGATGACTTACCTTAATACGTATCTGAAGGTTTTTAAGCAACTGGAAACGGCCCTCAGTAAGTAATGAAAAATATGTGTAGCAGGTACATAATGCAGTTATAAGTTAACTTAATGTTCTGTACTTACAACAGCGGTTTTAGCACTATGAAAGTAAATATAGTTTCAATACTGCATATTTTATCTTCTTCCAAATGTGTTGGTAGCACCAGATGGGCATACAGTCAGGTTTTATTTTCTTGCGTACTGTAGACCTACTTTCAGTTAACCTGTTAAATAATTTAAAACGTACCATTACATAACACGGACCTATATACTACACTTATATAGGACTGCGTATATACTATCCTATTGCAATACGCATGCAAACAGCATATTCAGGCAAATCTTTGTCCTTGGTCTAATATATTTATCTGTTTATAGAATAAAACAACTCACCCGAAAGTTCCTCTTGCAGTAATATTGGCTAATTCCACCTTAACACATCCAGAAATGTCCGATGCTGTGGTCGCCATATTGCCGCTTGTAGTTGCCATGGTACAAATGTATTTTAGTATTTCTTCCACTTATTTTAGTAATGCGTATAAATCTGTCCACAACATATTAAACACGAATCCCTTGCATGTTTACAGTAGCGACAAAACGTTTCGTCAGTCATTCATGACGAAGACACCTGAATGAAAAGATGCACGAAGCGTAGGCTTAAGGTCAAATACATTTCAACATCATTTTAAATGGAAGATAAACAGTTTAGTGTTAAGTGTATGCGCAACAGAGATATGTAATACTTATTTCATTTACTTGTAATTATTAACCCGCCACTTAGTAATCAAGTTTATCATCCCAGCTTGTTACTGAAAGATAATAATTATAATCTATTATGTAGTATAGGTCAATGTGTTAATTGCTTTTGGGGATGTCTTAATTTAATAGTTTTGTATCGGAATATCTATATATTTAAATATGATTGAAATTGTAGCGCAAAGTTGTATATAGAGCAGTAGAGAATGAACAGTTGGTGTTGTATTTATGCCATGTTAACACTAAATCGTTTCATAACACGGTGGTTGTGGGCGACTAAGTTAAAGTCCCAGGAACACTTTGAATTTACTTATAGATAGAATAAAGAATTTGCTAGTAACATAAAGGAGCTGTATTCTATTTACTCTAAAACAATGTTAACATATGCCTTTCTTGCGTATTCATGTCGCTTCTGAAAGTAAAGGTGTTCACGGAGTGTTTCTTGTATATTTATATCATCTACAATTAAGTTAAAAAGCAACCTTCCAAAAGTATTTCAACTTGCGACAAATAACGACCAAATTCAACGGTAAGATATATTTATTATTAATATCAGAGCAACAAATATGTTTCATTCAAAGTGCTCCTGTGACTTTAACCTTACCCCTTGTGGAAGCAAATGATTATCCGCCATAGCCGCCAGTGTAGATAGATTTGCACTCAACTATTTTTTCAGTGTAAACCCCCTAGAACAAATAACATTTCAAATGGAAAGATGAACAAGTCCATTTTAGAACTTTGGCGGGTAAATGTTTATTTAAGTAAGGATTCGTTATATCCAAGCTTGCTGTATTCGTCTCAAGAATCGATGATCTCCGGCAATCTTCGGAGATAATTTCCCTAGAATATGTCGTTCCATGGGATTCATGACGGCTTGGCATTTTTCTGATTATTTTTTTATTTTAAAACATCAATGGTTGAAACTACCTCAATTGAAATATCTTGATACATTATTTTATAAGCACATAATCCACTCATAATGTTTAAATTAAGAACACTTTTCGCTTAAGAATGTTCAGCCAATTTTCAGTAATCCACTGTAAACTGTCACTTCAGCGTAAACAAATTTTCTGTTTAAACAACGCACGTGGACTATAGTAATCCAAATCATTCACAAACAGTGTCTCATCTGTCAGCTGAATATTTGTCACAAGTCTTTCTTCCAAAATCCTTCACAATATGAATAGGTCATACAAATCGCGTCAATGAACACATGCTTTTCATTTTTGTTTACATGCATCCAGAATCCGTGCCAATAGTTTTCTATGTCAGTAAAAATTATTAATTTTTGTATCATGGCAGCATTTCCTCACAAGCTTTCACTACTGCAATGTATATATTATTTCATATTAAAATTTATTAATAATTTTCTCATTTCTTAACACGCCTATTTATTGAAGAATGCACAGTAACAGTTGCTATCCCTTTTTCATGTCCCTTTCTAATCCCGCCACCCCCTTGTCCTTTTTGGCAATTGGTATCTTTTCGGTGGGGCAAACACCCCAAAGAAAGTTCATGCCTACTAACTTTGGTTCTCTTTCAATAAAACTTTGCACACGTAAGTATCCTTCTCAAATTTCCTTACTTTTTAAAAATTATTCAAACTCACGAAGTCATTTTGACCTAATAGAATGACTGATAGTCCCGGAGGTACAATTTTACCTGTCATAGACGGGAGGGAACCAGAAATAAATTGAATCAAATGCAGAGGGATCGACCATTACCGCAGATATTTAATATTATCATGCTTAAAAGTCTATCTAACCTTTGCCAGAAATTCTAATGTGCCACACATTTCGATATGACACTGACGAACGAATAACATGCACTATTTTACAGAGCTCGAGAATCGCCCTTAGCATGGCCACCAGACTAGATTATGATATATTTCATTAAAACCCAAAGCAAAATGCTGACAGCCTTTTTTCTTTTCTCTACCTTACATTTTTGGCGACAAAAGGAGGGAATTTGTATAAAGAAAGTGGGCAGATAATCACAAAATAAAAGTAAATGTAAGGACTGAATGCCAGTCTTGTTCACCCTTTAAAGTAACACTGTATGGCTTTCTCCATCCGTATATATCAGATAAACATATGTTGCTGTATTGAATGTTTTTCAATAAAAAATCAGAACTTTTAAGATAGCGAGTTTGGCAGATTTGAAAACTATGAAAATTTCACCAAAGTTTGATTGTTCGTCCACCGTCAACCGACCTATCTTTTCAAGGCCATCATGTAAACTGTACGTGTTTTCGTATCTAAACATTTTAGCGTTACACATAATGTTTAAAATAAACCTTTTCAGTTTCAATAAATATAATTCAGTGATTATAAATCAGCACGCATTAAAAACGAAATAAAAGATGATATTCATGACATTAAACTTCGCTGTTATCAATCTTATGAAATAATGTGTGTTTCTTGTCTGTTCAAGATCAGCTATTTTAATAACAAAACGCTCAGCATGCAGCAAAATTACATCCACAGAACGAGAATGAGAGGCTCATTGTTAGAATATCTATTTGATAAAAGAAGCAGACTGAGATACTATAACTACTACTTATAATTATAATAATACAAATAATAATACAAATGATAATACAAGTAACAATAAAACAAATAATAATACAAACAATAATACAAATAATAATACAAATGAGAATAATACAAATAAAAAAATACAAATAACAATAATACAAATAATAATACAAATAATGACAATAATACAAATAACAATAATACAAATAACGATAAAAAAATAATACAAATAGTAATACAAATAATAATACAAATAACAATAATGCAAATAATAGTAATATAAATAGTAATACAAATAATAATACAAATAATACAAATAACAATAATACAAATAATACAAATAATAAGAATGATAATAATAAGGTACTACTTCTAACGATTATGTTGTTTATGGTTATAATGATGTTATTTGTAGTAGACATTCATGTCATATAAGTAACAATATTATGTACTATACTTCCGTCCGTCTAAAATTCCATATACGTACTCAACTTTCACGTTTTATTTCCACGATTTTTTCATAGTTAAAATACATACGTATAAATTAACACAGCTTATAGTTATATTAACCTATCTTCCTTGTTGAAATCACTTGCGCGGTACAAGTAAATAAACTCGAAATGAAAATCACTTTTAAAAAGTTCAATACAAGCTACATATCCCTGTGATACACATATTTAAATAAAATTGATTTTAAGTGTATGCGTACGCAAATCAAATAAGTCTTTAAACAAACGCCAAAATGATGTTTTTTTCTTAATCGTGCTGAATATCTTAACTGCCGACGGGTTTACGTCGTACGACCGAATTAACCCACCCACAATATTATTTAATGTGATATGACAGTTAATATTTCACAGAGCTCATCAAAATCAAACGAAAATATACATACATTCTGGCCCAGCGCTTATCTCCTAGAACAGTACGTTAGATTCAACGCAATTTAAGTTCACCAAATTAGTTGAAGTCCTAAAAATCGCACAGCATCTAAAAACGAAATAAAAGATCGTTATTCCAAATGAAAAATAAATAATTATATTGAAATTTAAAATATTTCACCCGTTCTTGACATTTTCTTCTCAAAAGATTTTAAAATAGACGTAAAAATTCAGAGAACTTGAATATTGATGCAAGGAATGCTGGAGATAATTTTAAACACTTAAAAACTGATGTCGGTTAAAATATTTGAACGTCTTTAAAGTAATTCTATCTTACATTAAAGGTCCACTACTAAGTCAAAATTAAGTGACAGTTGATTTCAATGGCAAGTACATTACCAATTATGCAAGACACTAAATAATGAAGATTGTCAGGTTAAAATTTACAGAAAGTGTTTGGAACACGAAGAAAAGTATGTGTATTATGTTGAAAACTGAGTGATTTGAAAATAATGACTACCCAGGTACTTTTTAACTTTATTCATAATACATAGAAAAATAAGTGTACATGCAATATGGTTTAATTAAAATAATTTTACATACCAACTTTCATTTTTTATTAAAAATAACTGATTTCTGTGTTTTTAAAGTATATTTGAATTTTCGCTTTCCTTAGTATTGGACCATTAATGACTTTGATTTGACCGTTATACATGTGTAACTGACCGCTACCTTTCAGACTGACGCATACAGCCATAAAATCGGACCTGCAGTGACCTACAGTGAACTTATTTGAGATCGACAGTATCCTTAATTTGTGGTGTATCTTTCTGAATATAATTGGTTCCCACGCAGACAAGCGGGTAAACAAATTAAATGCGAATTACCATATCTATCTTACTTAAGTGTTGGTGACTATAGCAGGGTCTTTATTTGCTATTTGTCTCAACATGGTATCATATGTTTGCTCTATGTCTAGATATGATTTCTCAAGTGAAGACCTCTTGTGCGAGGTATGTGATATAGTACTTTAGGGACAACAGTTACTTGATGACATAGTATAAGTTTCTCTACTTTTCTTGATCGAGGGTTTAAAGGTCGCAGACTTGAGGTCACTATATTAATCTCTCAATTAGAGTCATAGGTTCGAGCCCGACTACTGACCTGTCTCTATTAGATAATTTGCAATTTCTTATTTAAAAGGGAGACTAGCTCTTGGCTTCTTCCAGGACCACACTTAGATAAAATTGTCTTAAGATCCTACTGAAACGGGCCTTAGCCCCCTCCCCAAAAAAAGGGCAACAATGATGGTATATCTATTATAAAAAAAATGCGCTGAAACAGATCGACTCTAGGTCTGATATGTTTTAGGAGAAACAACAAATTAGAAACGGCGTTACAATGAAAGTGCTCTAGAATACTTGACTAACCATGATTTCAAAAAAAAGTGAAGACGCTGGAATAGATAGCGATGTAATATCATGGTATCCAGCTGGACCAGTAATCCATCGCTCGAGCTATTTCTCATTGTTGTTGTTGTTAATGATGGAGTTATCATGGTAATAAATCACTATTCATTGCTGAAAGTAGAAAACTATTTTAGATAAATATTCCAGATACGGGGTTCCGCTGGGGACATCATTTTCTTTCTAGATATGGCGATATACGAAATCACGATGGCGATATGCGAAGTTACGATGGTAATATACGAAGTTACGATGGCGATATGCGAAGTTATGATTAAGATAAACGAAGTTACGATATGCAAAGATACGATGGTGATATGCTAAGTTACGATGGCGATATACGAAGTTACGATGGCAATATACGAAGTTACGATGGCGATATACGAAGCTACGATGGCGATATACGAAGTTACGATGGCGATATGCGAAGTTACGATGGCGATATACGTAGTTACCATGGCAATATACGAAGTTACGATGGCGATATGCGAAGTTACGATGGCGATATACGTAGCTACGTTGGCAATATACGAAGTTACGATGGCAATATACGAAGTTACGATGGCGATATGCGAAGCTACGATGGCGCTATGCGAAGTTACGTTGGAAATGTACGGTGAAGTAGCGGTGGCGAGGCCCGAAGGTATAGAACTTTAGGGAAACATCGTTATAGATAGAAAGGTTTATAGGTGGCCTTAACGGAACATCGTAGGTAGACCACATAAGACGAATCATGCGGAGAGCGATTCATTAAAGCAAATGTTTCCCAGTTTAGTGACATGCTATCTTGACTGCAATATCTACCGTATCAAAAACTGTTATAATGAAAAATAACTTTTTAATCATGAATTATGATGGATGTGTGACCGAATTCATACCACCCTGGGAAACTGCCAATCTTAATTTCAAAGGGAACAACTTAGCTTTCTACTATAGTCCATGAAATTGTGGGAATAAATATTGTCCAACAGTAGGATTTTCCAAATATTTACTTTAAAGCCTTTGTTTTCTTCTCTTTAAAATCCTAAACTAATTATGAAATTATTTTTATGTAATTTGAATAAAAAGCTATTGACTTACCTTTTACATCAAAGCTGTTAAAATAACGATGTTAAAATTTATCTGATTCTATTGAAGTGTTCTATTTTCCATATCAGAAATTCACACAGCTACGGACGCTGTTCACATTGTATGGAGTTCTTGCCTTGTAATAAAGCCTATTGTGCCCTTAAAACAGAAAAGCTGGTTTTACATAGATATTCCATACCAGGGCTTTCTTTACAAAGCTTTAGGCAGGCGATATACGCAATTTCAATGTTGCGAACGTCATTACGTAACGATGGTAACGTCACTAAGTAACGATGGCGATTTGCTACGTTACGTGGTCATTTACGCCACTGCATACAACATTTACTCATCCAAGCCTGGATAATACGTATATGCGCAGTTTCGAAGGCAATATAGCGAAGTTTCAGGTAAGTATACAAGCTTACTGCATGGCAATATTCGTTTTATAGAATTGATTCAGCATCGCACGAACTGGATCTTTCATAGCCGAGGTAAAATCAAAGCGATGTGAGCGATATGGCCTGGGTACATGGCATATAGGTTAAGTCCCCGAAAAACAACTTTTCACCTTTTCTGCGGTGAAGTTAGCTAAGGCGAGGGTCGAAAGTGTGAAGAGGACGAAAATCAATATATGATACAGAATAAGGATTCACAAATAGATGGGTGACAGGGAAGTTTGCCTTATTATGGAAATGTAGGTTAACCACATGAAAAATAATCATGCGATAGTCGACATTATAGAAATGTTTAAGCCAGTTTAGGAATGATTCGATCTGCGACTTTCGTACAACTTCAAAACTGATATAATGAAATAATGTGGATCATGAATTATATGTGTGTACCGAATGACAAGACATTGAAACAGAAGATAAACAAAACAATACCAGCAATGAAATATAAATGCAGTACTGTACAATGTGTATAACAGAGAAAACCAAAAATGATTGTAGGAATAAATTAGTTGTAATCAGTAGGATCAAACATTTACCTTGAAGCCTTGGCTTTCTTCGTCTTCGAAAAATGGCGTAAACTAATTATGGGAATGTATTTTTATGTATATCTTTTTTTGAAAGCATTGACATTTATTTTTAGATCAAACTGTTAAAATAACGATGGTAAAATATCAATTGAAGTGGTCAATGAAATACATATCGGAAATTTGAAAATCAGACTACAGACTCTTATATCGAGCTGTATTAGTTCTTGCGCATTTCAAGCCAATTTCCGTACTTTTAACAGAGCCGCTGGATATGATTCACCTAATGTCATCAGCTAACAGCGCATTATTTTAAAACAGAAAAAATGTTTATGCAGACACGCAACTATTCAATCTTGCAAACTGCAGTACGTTTGAAGTTTTAAGTACTAATTTCGATATTTGTAACATGTTCGTATCATATACGGCATTCAAACAAAAGTTCTGATCCAGCCTGTATTACATATACTTTCGATCATACGCATGTTTACAGTTGTTATTCGCTACATAGCATGGTAAAATTCTTGCGGGTTTTAAATGAATTGATTCAGCATCTGCACCTTGGGGACTTTCAGTCCCCAGGCCAAAAATGGGGGAAAAAACAACGTATTCACATCTCAAGTATCACGTTGAGGTCTCAAATTACCCGGTGATATAATAAAAGAAAATTAAAATGAGAAACGATTTTCTGCTTAAATTGCTTTGAAATTGCACTAATTTCAAAAGCGTTTGCACGGCTTTATGACATTTTGAAGTATATATTATTTTCTATAACGTTTAATTGATTTATAAGTTGTCATAGTTTTTTACGTCTTTATACATGTGACATTTAAAACGCGTTTTTTTTTTTAAAAACTTATTTTTTTCCAGTGGTAGTCAGTATATTTAATTCACTATTCAACTTAATATATCGATACAAATAATTTTCGAGGAATATTGCTTTATTCACTCATTGGCTCATTTGGTTGAGCCTATTGTTTATCGTAAGTTATCAAATACCTGTAGTGTTACGATATTTCAGCCACTGAAAATACAGACTACCATAGTTCTCCAAAGAGATTTACATTTCAAGAACAAGCCACGCGCTGTATACCCGAGTTCACAAAGCTGTCTTGCCATCGGATTACTGGTTCACCAAAACAAACAGTAGAAGAGCTGTTCAGAGAATATGAGCTCCCCACTACATCAGGTATATTTCCTAAACCCACAAAAAATGTACTGTGTTGTGAAACAGTTAGGTTTGCTAATGAGCAAAAGTAGCCAGCAAGTAACAGGCATATTTATGCAGTATCTAGTATTGTTATATTTTGTATTATCTAATTTATTTAACGAATGTTTCAGGTCCACATTGGACTAAATGGAGAAATGCAAGATCCCAAGTTCGAGCCTATAAAAAGCCAGTTAAGTTACCACCGTCGCCTATGGAGCCACATGCAGAGATCTACATAGATATTCACGAAGAGAGAATGGAAGGACTTTCATACGCTTTTGAAGAAACACCGATGTCTTTAAAAACATGAATATATATATTTTTTTATTTAATAATTTAAAACGATTTTTTAACGACCATTAAAACCATGATTTTATATTGCTGTGTTGCTTTTGAAAAAAATCGTTATTATTATTAATTTTATTATTGTTGTTTAGTTGTTGTTAGCAGATAATTGAAAAATCTTTTGTACTGAAATCAAAGCACTGAAAGTACTAACTACAATGTTGCAATGTAGAGCAGTCTTATGTTTTCATTTGGTTGGAGAAATGCCGATTACAATAGCATATCATCAGCACTTCCTTCGATTCTCGGGTCAGCTGTATACTGTTTTCGTTCAACAACAAAAATAAAATAAATATCTATGCAATAATCTATGTTCTTTGCGATAACATTGTCACACACATTAAAAATCCATTGTTGCTGTGACATATTTGTACTTTTAGTTTCGCGCATGTACTATGTTTAACTTTACTGCTACATAAGTTTCCTCAAGTAGAATACTAAAAAAAACCCATGATATTTTACGTATTTATTTCCTTGTTATTTTTTCTATTCCATCGGATATCGTACAATAAAGAATGTTGACATATAGGTCTTTAAATCACTATTAGATATTACATGACTAACGGCATTTCAACTTCCAACTTATATATTCCCTCTAACTCCATTATACACATGTATTTCAAAATTGATCCTTTGCTTAACGTTCAAAACATTTGTCAAAGAAAAAGTAATGTATCCAGTACACTAAATTAAAGATCGCAAACACGATCGGAAACACAACTCTGGATATCTTGTCGACTTGCTTTGGACTCATCCTCTTCATATAAACAATGAAGTCCTTCAAACCAAATCTTCTCAATTCTGTATCGTCTACCTATAGGATGGAAATGAAGTCTTACTCTGTAGTTAAGCATGCATGTAAACATTGTTGTGGTTATATTTTAACGTTCATTGTATTCACATTGTGCATACACTTTTTGGCAAACTCGCTTTCTTTAATGTTTTCACAATGATTTTAAATTAAAAAATAATAATTTTTGGCCCACAGATACAATCATCATGTGCATGGATAAAACAGACTTTTGACTAGAATTTAACAACAAGTTTTAAAACACGAAGTTTTCAAGCACGGGCCACACTACTTTCGATGAAAATAAATACTTCTCACCCATGTCAGTTCTAAACACAACAACATTTTCATTTCTCTCTGTTTCATTTTTTTTCATAATTATGAATTTACATCAAGTCTACATACAGACATTCCTTCATTTTCTTCGTTGCCTTCATCTTCCGGTTCTGTCTGAGGTTTTACCCTGATACATCTCACAAAGTTGTTTGTCTTGGTCTCCTTGACAACATCTGTTTGAGATGATTCTTCTTTTTGCTTTGATCTGTCAACTCTTGTCAATACATTGACGAAAGCAAACTCTATCATTGCAAAAAACACGAAGCTGATACACGTTGCCATATAGACATCAATAGCCTTAAAGCAAATAAAACACACATTCGCTGTAAAGTAACCATTCTAACATCTATCGCCAAAGTAAAAATAAAAAAGATCTAAATGCGTGTAATAAAGTAACATTCTGACATGCATCGTCAAATGTGTGTTTGTGATAAAATCATCATTCTTACATTTATCGAGAAAACATTTTTGTAATACAATAACTATTCTTACACATGTCGTCAAAATGAAAATAAAAATACAAGTTCGTAACTGTTCGTGATAAAATAACTACGCTCGAAAACACGTGCCCGTAATAAAGTTATTCCTATATACCTAGTAACCTTCTACAAAAGATCGAACAAAAACCCATTACCTTAATGTATGAAACACGTGGTAGATTAGCTCGAGCACCCGAGCTCTGTGTGGTCATGGTGAGGACCGTGAGAAGACCTAGCGAGATACGTGCAGGTACCGCTGTTGGATCCAACCAAAAACTGACCCAGGATGAAACAGTAATGAGAATACTTGGTATGAATATTTGGATGATGTAGTAAGCATAATTCCTCTCCAGGACAAACGTCACACCAATACAAGGGTAGACAACTGTAAAATTTGTATTACACTGATTTTTAAATAGGCTTATGCAGTGACTGGAGCAAACGCAAAACTAGTGCAGTTGAAGTATCTTATTTGTTTCGAATGAACGATTTGTCATATGGATTTATAGGCTCGTTGTCTTTTTCCCGAAGGAAAGCAGATGATTCAGCAACAGTTAATGATACTCTTGATATTCCTAACATATAGAAATTGAAAAGGTTAACATAAAGTTTAAGATAGATTTTAGAATTTTAGTCAAATTTGCCTCCGATTGTTCGACTAAAACTGTTCCCCTTTGAAATGTCAGTGTTAATACTCCCAAATGGACTTTCATTTACCAATCAACAACGAGTTAATGCGAAGAACTTACTTCCATAGTAATCCTTTTCGCAGCAGTAGGACTTTATTTCAGTTATCGAAAACTGTGGATTTTCTATAGTTTCAGCCACCGACACCGCATTCTCGCTCCAGATAAATTTCAGGTCTTCTGTACTATGACCAACTGAAAGGCAAAAGTTGCTCTTCAATAGATCACTCAAGTAGTTTTATAATAAAGAAGAAAGCAACTACAAATGCAACGTCATTCATTGAGTACGCCGTAATGACATGAAAGTTGAATCAGGTTTTGTATTTCATCCAATCTTCCGGTAGGTTTTGCACACTACATAATTTGATAGCTAAATTAAACAATCACTTACAACTTTCGACCTCAAAATTGCAGTACTGAGTGTCAAAAGGAAACTTCTGCAGATGTATTAGGCATGAAAAGACTCCGGTCACCCTGTAAAATATGTTGTAAAATAACAAACGTTTTTAAGTTACACCATACAATGCTGATGTAAAACATGAACACAAATGCACAATTTGAACTGACCTACTGTGACAAAAGGTAACTCAAAACCCATGATTTAAACATACACATGTACAAATTGGATATAAAAGAAGCAAACCACAATTAAAAACATTAATTCTTATAGATAAAGCCTCATTGCCAGCAGTAAATGTATTAATGTTACTCACTGAAACACTCGAATTGTCTTTAAGTTAAAGCTGTCGTTTTTACAAAATCTATTTCAGACAACAAAATAACGAATAACAAAAACCTGATAGAGTGATGAAGACACATGATGGTTCGTCCACCTAACAGGACACAGATGCTGACATCCACTGTTTAAGTTTTAGTTAACATATCTTGAACTGTGTCTTCAGGCGGAGAAGCTCCGTCATGTAATGGAAACCGTTAACCAACAATGTCTTTTAACGCAAGTGCTATGTCCTTAGCTTAGAAATCATACAATTAATGTTAATTCTTGCCTTGCGCTATGCTGAATGGTACCGTTCGGGTATATGTGTAGTAACTTATTTGTCACCATAACCTCATGGTAGCCGGACGATTTTTCGTTGGGTATGTACATATCTGGCATCCAGATGTTTCCAAACATAGAATTGTCCACAACAAGCCTCGAAATGTTCAGCGTGTCGTCATACTGTAACCTGTCGTCTACCCAGCGCTCCCTCAGAAAGATACTCATTGAAAAGTCCTTCATAATATTGAGATGTTAGGAAATATCAGTGATGCAAGTTTTTTTTTTTTTTAATTTTAACCATAGCTATATACCCGATGAGTATTTACAAAATCGATAAATTAATGAGATGGCAATTTTAATGGTTAGGAAATAAAGAGTTGTGTTACTTTAACATTGATGTCATTTTACTTGCTTCTGTTTCTATATCCTAACAAGAGTCAATGATTGTTTTAGTTTATTGATACAATGTTTAATTAAAACATATATTGCAATAAAAAGTTTAATAATTTTGTTCAATTTCCGTTCATTGGTAATGGTTTATTACATCCGTTAAAACACTTTCATGAAACAACCACATCAGTTCCGCCTTTCACTTGTAGCCAACCATATGTCGACAATATAATAAACTGTGCACTAAAGCAATGGTTCGGTCCGTGGCATCAAAACATGAATATGGTCTTAACATAACTTCTAAATAACTGGCAAAGACAAAAAGAAAAACAATCTTACAGCAGATACGTTCTGCGTCTGTAAATCTGTGCAAATTTTATGATCTAATTGTTTCAACAATAAGGGAAGTTCCGTCACGCTGTATTTAGTAAAGATAGCGATGTTTTATGATTTATACATTTATTACAGTGTCATAACAGTTCATTTTTCTGATAAAACATTATTGCTTTATTACGTATTTAAACATTCTTTTACATTTTGACATTCATATTTTACATTAGAAATACTTTCACATTGCCTTATGTTTCATTAAAAATAATCTTAAACTACATTAATTTCATTAGAAGTGTGTGTACAATATATTAGCAAACTCTTTACTTAACATGTATAGAAAAATAAAACATACTAGGTAATAGTCGCTTCTAACACTATTTTACTGATCATGATTTTATTATTTTAATGTCAACACTTATTTTAAGTTTTAAGCATTATTAATACAAAACGTATTATTTTTGTGTCTTTTTAGCGTTACAAGAGAAACTTGAGTCTGCACTTGCTGAACTAATGATTTACAGCTAGTGCCACTAGATTGTCAACCTTTTCTGTAACAATCCAGGCTCTATCTGGTAATTTATTTAGAGCCACTTTCTAGAACAGTTAACTTAGCACTTGATGTACTTTGTAATATATTTCGTACTGTTTTATGAATACTTTGTAACACTCAAAGTGAAAGTGCTTTGTTTGGCTCTGGAAAGTAATCCGCCAGGAGATAATTTTCCAGAAAAACCAATTAAAGTGTTGTGGAATACACTACATATATCTATATGCATACTAAGGCAAAATGTTGTCAATTTTTATCTAATGAAAAGTGCTCTTTTCTTACAATTTTAAAACCATTTCAGTAGTCTTATATCAAGTAAATGCTTGTAGTAAAACTTTTTTCCCAGGTCATGACCAGAGAAAAGGTTATAATGTGACATATTTCTTTATAAGACACTAGAGATATTTACATATATACAAAAATGTCCAAATTGTACCAGTGTTTCATAAGCCATTATTGGCTGGTTGTAGAGCTATCTACTGTTTTTAGTAACTGTATGGATGTATTTGAATTGTTTTACATGTGCCACTTAAAATATAAAGTTATTGTATTTCTAATTGCTTACCGTGTACCTTTTAGTAGAAATGCCATTTTATTTCACATGAAACAATGTGTCCTTGTTTTACTACTAGATTTCTTATACATTGCCTTTTCTCACCTATGAGATACATATTTCCGCGCATTTAACGGTGACGTCGTAGATAATCTCTCATCGCTGCCTAACTATTTTACGTAAACTATAAGCAGCCAGCACATCACACAAAAATCGAAAAATGACTGTTAATCTTTTTTTGAAATAAGCATAGGGATTCATTTTCTTAGTTAGATCATTTTCTATCAAACTATAATAGCAGTTTTGTGGTAAATTCGAGAAAAAGGACTGGTGATTTTCATTTTTCAACCCCATCCTGTTTTCACACATATTTTTTCTTACTTGTGTGATATGATATGTATGCAATACTATAGGGTCAAGGCAAGCATTGTTGATGGTGGTATCTTCGATTCCAAGGCACATCCAAACAATACATTGAAATTTGAATACCCAATTACACACCGTATAACCCCCTCCAGTGATGACAGATCACTGACTGGATGACAGACTTCAAGTATTTTTGACGATCCACAAGCAGGTAAGATATCTAGCTGTGATAACATTCTAATGAAAGCATTGACATTTTAGTATAAACGAAGATGTTGTTCAGTAACTGGAGATGTTATAGGTAGTTCTGGGCTCGATTTTCCAATTATTAACATATTTATCACGAGTTAATATCACATCTTTGATCCAGAACGTGAATATGTTTGTTTTTGCTTCAAAATATCTTTTAATTGAAAGAATTAGAGTAATTTTGTGTTATACACGAATACATTCATCCCTCAGGAGCATGTAGACGACCAAATATAAGCCGCACACGTCTTTTCTGGAAGAAGTTTCAGGTTTCCAAACTGGCTCGGGTAGAGAAAAATTGTTGCCTTGATGGGCAGAAACGTTTTATGAAGGCTGTACTGTATGACAGAAACGCTCAGAGATCGGCTAACAATTTGATAGAAATACGAAGTCGCTCTTTCACTGATTTCTCTAATTTTACATTCTTTACCACATATATTTTATATATTTTGCTGTTAAAACAAATTGTCAATGAAACACCTATTCGGTATAAATTATGCAGTATCCGAGAAGATGTAACAAATGATAGTTAGACTCTTCTATTCCATAACAAAGAATGTAAAAGTTAGAGAAATCAGTTAAAGAGCGATTTCGTATTTCTGTCAAATTGTTAGCCGATGTCTGTAACTTCTTCCAGAAAACTACTGTGCGGCTTATATTTGGTCTACATGATCCTGAGGGATGAATGTGTTCGTGTATAACACAAAATTTCTCGAATTCTTTCAATTCAAAGATAATATTTTGAAGCGAAAACAATTAAACATGTTCACGTTCTGTATCAAAGATGTGATATTTAACTCGTCATAAATATGTTAATAATTGGAAAATCGAGTCCAAACCTTCAGTTACTCAGGAACGTAGAATTTACGTTCCTGAGTTACTGGACAACATCTTCGTTTATACGAAAATGCCAATGCTTTCATTAGAACGTTATCACACTGCCTGTTGATCGTCAAACATTCCTGAAGTCTGTCATCCAGTCAGTTATCTGTCATCACTGGAGGGGGTAATACGGTGTGAATCAATGACTCATGCCAGTTGCGTAAAATTAAGTTTCCAATTAAAAAGAATTGATTTGAAATATAGCTATTGGATTATCCTGTTGTTTTTTTGGTATTATATTGATTCCAAGTGTTTGCTGTTTTACTGATTGAATGCAGATTTTAGCAGGGAAATATGTTGAAATTGTTTTGTGTAGCGGAGAAAGAGTGCTTCGGCTCAAGTAAGTATTTCTGTGCAGTACACTCAGTACACCCTACAAAGAATCACTCTTGTCCAGGGCTGCGATGAAAATGCGATGAAAACGATGAGAAAATAAATCTACCGTGTCCATTGAGTTGCAGATATGGAAATCTCACCCTCGGGTTGAGAAACGTCCCAAACAAACTCGACAGAGCTATATAATTTCGTGTTGCTTTACATTACTTTAAAAGTTTTTTTGTATCATTGCTAATTGTGTAAAGAGACATGGCCTTATTACATTCAAAGTTGCTTTATACCATTGCCCATTCTGTAAACATGGCAATACATTACATTAAAATTACCTTTATATCATTGCCCAATATGTAAAGAGACATTCTTATACATGGCTTTGCATTTCATTCGAAAAACGTAAACTTGTTCTTATTGCTGTTTCTGATATGTTTTTCTCCTTCTTTCGATATACATGTAGTGAATATATGTTGTCCTCTGGTCATGTTGACTTATAATTGTATTAAAAGATGTTGTACTCGTGTTAATGCTGATTAGTACTATATTGAGTTATGAAATAAAATTGGAATATCGCTTGAAATAAAAACAAGACATATTTACCATGTTCATCTCACTAATGGTGTACATAGAGTTAACATACATGTTGACTGTTACTTGTACTTGTTTATCTAATCCAACTGAAATTTCATGTAACAATACATAATTTATTTGTATCATAATGTCATGTATTAATCAATTAAAATAATCTTTTTTCCTGCTCGAAACTCTCTGGTGCGTCTTTACACATTAACACTAGGGCGTAAAAAATATGGTTGTTTCAGGTTTCCCGACCTACCCTATTTTTCAGTCCCGACCCTACAACAGTTTTTGCGTGTTAATATTTTTTTAGCATAAATTCATTAAAATCTATGTTGAATTTGGTTCGTTTGAGAATTAAAAAAAATGTCCCTACCTACCTACCCTAATTATTTTGGCCATGAGACCTGAAACAAACATTTTTTAGGCCTAACTAAACAATTATTTTATTATGAACGCTGAATACTTCTATCACCTTAATGAGAAATGCTTTGTTACACTATTTTTACAATATCTTCTTAAGATTCATTGAAAAAAGCTACATGCATTTGATTTTATATGTTTAGAATTTCCTTACGACCAACACATACCTTTATCATAATTCGGTGGCAGCTTTTTGTCGTATCCATCAAATATTGAATTTAAAACTGTAGACCTGGAAACAAACAGAACATAGTGAATTCGATTGCTGTAATACGCATTCTAAATTTGGTTAAAGTCCCAGGATCACATTGATTTTAATGATTCAGAAAAACAAATGATAGTATAATGAAAGAACCAGGTTCTAATCACTCTAAAAATGTTTACATATGCCTGTCTTTCGTATTCAAGTCATTTCTTCATGAAAAAGAGTTGTCAGAAAGCCTTTCTTATTTTTTGTAATATCATTAAAAAAAATCCTGCGCTATTTTTCGAACATGTGCATTGATTTAATATGTAAAGTTAGGAATGATTTGGGCACAAATAAAGATGATTTCCGCTGCTAAGACTTGGTAACATAAGAGCTACTTGTTATTGTGATCCTTGGACTTCAAACACACTTTTAAATTTCAAGATCAACTACAAACACAAACCTTTACAAAATCCTTAACTTTGCCCTTTAATCGTATAACAAGATTCACTTTAATAATGCTACCTTTTATACTATAAATATACTTAAACGAATATAAAGAGGCCGAAACAGTTTCTTTAAAGGTCCAATACTAACGAAAGTGAAAATTCAAATATACTTTAAAAAGTACAGAAATAAGTTATTTTCAATAGAAAATGAAAGTTGGTATGTAGAGATTCTAAACAAATCACAGTACATGTACAATTATTTTCTATGCATTATGAAGAAAGTTAAAAAGACCTGGGTGGTCATTTTGTCGATTCACTGAGATTTCAACATAATACACATACTTTTCTTCGTGTTCCGAACACTTTCTATAAATTTTAACCTGCCAATCTTCATTATTTAGTGTCTTGCATAAGGTAATGTTCATGCCAGTGAAATAACTGTCACTTCATTTTCGCTTGGTAGTGGACCTTTAAATATTATTTTAAGTTCCAGTAGCACTTTAGATATGCAACAATAGATACTTAATTTACTATTAGAATAATGATATTCAGTGTAAAACAATGATATTCAATGTAAAACAATGATATTTAGTGTAAAACAATTTTTAATGCAAAACAATGATATACACCTTGTAGTCAATTCAAGTCAAGTCAAATACCTTTAATCTCTCATTTCATGATTACATGAAAAAATTAGGATTAGTTTCTAACAATGTTATCAGAGGCTCAATCAAAAAGGATATACAACACGAAATAGTACACAAACGAGATTTTGTTAAACATTGCTTGCAGCATATACTTATTTAACGAAACAACAATTTAGGAATATCAAGTACAAAAAAGATGCTATTCATGGTAATACACTGATATTCTATGTAAAACAATGATATTTAGTGTAAAACAATGATATTTAGTGTAAAACAATGATATTTAATATAAAACAATGATATTCAGTGTAAAACAATGATAATTAGTGTAAAACAATGATATTTGATATAAAACAATAATATTCAGTGTAAAACAATGATAGTTAGTATAAAACAATAATATTTGATATAAAACAATGAAATTCAGTGTCAAACAATGATATTCAGTGTAAAACAATGATATTAAATATAAAACAATGATATCCAGTGTAAAACAATGATATTCAGTGTAAAACAATGGTATTCAGTTTAAAACAATGATGATTAGTGTAAAACAATGATATTTGATATAAAACAATGATATTCAGTGTAAAACAATGATATTCAGTGTAAAACAATGATATTTAGTGTAAAACAAGGATATTTGATATAAAACAATGATATTCAGTGTAAAACAATGATATTTAGTGTAAAACAATGATATTTGATATAAAACAATGATATTCAGTGCAAAACAATGATATTCAGTGTAAAACAATGATAATTAGTGTAAAACAATAATATTTGATATAAAACAATTATATTCAGTGTCAAACAATTTTTAATGCAAAACAATGATATTTTATGTAAAACAATGATATTTAGTGTAAAGCAATGGTATTTGATATAAAACAATGATATTCAGTGTAAAACAATGATATTCAGTGTAAAACAATGATATTCAATGTAAAACAATGATATTCAGTGTGAAACAATAATCATAGTGTAAAACAATAATATTTGATGTAAAACAATTATATTCAGTGTCAAACATCTTTTTATTGAAATTCAGTGTCAACCAATGATATTCAGTGTAAAACAATGATATTCAGTGTAAAACAATGATATTAAATATAAAACAATGATATTCAGTGTCAAACAATGAAATTCAGTGTAAAACAATGGTATTCAGTTTAAAACAATGATAATTAGTGTAAAACAATGATATTTGATATAAAACAATGATATTCAGTGTAAAACAATGATATTCAGTGTAAAACAATGATATTTAGTGTAAAACAATGATATCTGATATAAAACAATGATATTCAGTGCAAAACAATGATATTCAGTGTAAAACAATGATAATTAGTGTAAAACAATAATATTTGATATAAAACAATTATATTCAGTGTCAAACAATTTTTTAATGCAAAACAATGATATTTTATGTAAAACAATGATATTTAGTGTAAAGCAATGGTATTTGATATAAAACAATGATATTCAGTGTAAAACAATGATAATTAGTGTAAAACAATAATATTTGATATAAAACAATTATGTTCAGTGTCAAACAATTTTTTAATGCAAAACAATGATATTTTATGTAAAACAATGATATTTAGTGTAAAGCAATGGTATTTGATATAAAACAATGATATTCAGTGTAAAATAATGATATTCAGTGTAAAACAATGATATTTTTTTATATGTAAAACAATGATAATTAGTGTAAAACAATGATATTTGATATAAAACAATGATATTCAGTAATATAAAACAATGATATTAAGTGTAAAACAATTTTTTAATGCAAAACAATGATATACACCTTCTATAACAATGCTTTTCAGTGTAATACAATGATATTTTATGTAAACAACGATATTCAGTGTAAAACAATGATATTGAGTGTAAATATATTTCTTTCATATTTCTGTAGCTTCTTCAAGGTAAAGGCGTTGCCAGACAACGTTTCTTACTTTTTTGCAATATCATTGAAAAAAAAATACTGCGCTGTATTTAAACGAGGTACTATCGATTTACAAAACAAACTTTTCGAACAAGTTTTTCGAACAAATAACGGTCAGTATCGTCTGTAAGTTTCCTTTTTGGTACTTTAATAGCTAAAAGTAATTTTACATCGAAAGAGCTAATGGGACTTGAAGCCTAGACGTTCGTATTGATTACTTACATTGTTGCATTTGAAGCACCACTGAAAATCTTTACTTGCAATGTCACCAATCCACATATTAGGACACAACAGTTCAATCGCATTTTCACCATGAATGGCAATGTATCAAATTCTGAAAATACTACTACTTTCTATATTCATAAAATATTAACATGTGCATTTGTATATATTTAGTAGAAATAATTAAAACTTATTTCTGAATAACAAAAGTCCTAAAGATAATAGCAATTTAATTAAATCTTTCAAAAACAACAAAAACTAATCCTCATTGGTATAAACATTCAACACAATAGCAATTAAATTAGATCATTAATCATTATTTATTTTATGTCTATTTTAATTTAATTTTTAAAGAAAACTACTTACCTGAGAGTGACTATATTTCCTTTTACAAACATATTATAAAATGTGAAGCAAAGATATGTTTACAGTCGGCTGCATTATTTTGTTTAATCTGACATTTTTCCTTTATTAATGCCGTGTCATAGAAATTATTACATTTTTGATCCAATGTTCAATATAATGTGGGCTCTTGGTCGTCAATAGGATAGGCCACCCGTAATAAGGTATTGTTTACAACACCCTGTTCACGTGCGTTGGTGGCTAAGCAAATATTTTCTCCGTTACTGACAAGCGTTACATATAGGAGATTCGTGTGATATGATAGACATATTTTGGAACCGAAACCCCTGTCCGCAACAATGTAAAAGAAGTGCAAATATCCCCAACCATGAAGCATATATTTTCGTCGAAATTGATGCTATTTAAAGGTTCTTTCTATCATTTCCTATTCTGACCAATTGCCTTCGTGAACATGTGAAGCACACCTTTTAACTTTTGTCTCGAGCCACAAAAGGCACTAGGTACTTCGACAAGCCAAGGATTTTACTCGTCTCTTTCTTTCGATAAACTGCAACCTCACCAAATTATATTGAATTTTCTAAATGTGTGCGTATTGGGATTTCTTTCATTTTACTGCAATCAATAAAAATGAACTCATATTCAACTTCACCTTATTTGTTTTGCCTTGCATTTTTTTCCACACAGTCGACTCGGACTTCTCGATAATATCACATGACTTTACCTTACTTCATAAACCACTACTGCATTTTTCGACAATACGTTCTTCTATTCATGGCTTCTTCAGATAAATTCGCTCCTCTTATTGCAATTTCCTAATTCCATTACGATAGCCGTTCGTGAAAGAAGCAGTTTTAACGTTAACGTGAACAGAATGGACATGATTCAAGGGGAAGTGTTGTCAACACAGCTAAACGCGCCTCAGTCTCAATGGTCTCCCCTTTTCAATTTGAGTGCACATGTAGTGTATGCAACCTAGCCATTTGGATAAAACTTTTAGATAAAATATCATAGCTGAATGTTGTTAATACCTAGCCAGACATACTAATTTGAAAAATGTGTACATTTTGGTACATACTTGAGGCAAAACGTATTTGTTTGAAATTGCTTTCGTTTTATATTAACATTTGAAAGTGTTGTGCGCGTGTTAATTAAGGGGTCGTAACTTCAATCCGAGGTTGTGACTTCAGTTCGAGGTCTGGCTTCTACGACGATTGCTGAAGAAGGTTCACCCTTTGTTAATGTAGCTGCTCATTGGTAAACCTATAGTAGAATAAATCACGACCAACGTTACACTTGTATTTCCGTCTCAACATTGTGACAAGTTTCTAATAATCCAAAACGATCAATCGTCATTTTTATTATTGTAGAATATGTATTATCCGGAATCTAAACTCATTATCCTTTGCAATTTCCGTCATCAATGAATAAAGAACATGGCTTTCAAGCACGGAATGTAATGTTCTCACAATGTGTTTTACACTGGTTTAATACTGCACTCTTGTCTTGATTGATATACATTATATTATGGACAATCACTTTGTTTTAATATGGATGCAGCTCTCCGCCTACTGCGTTGCAATATTGCATCGTAATCGATGGGTTAATCTTGGTTCATTTAGTTTACTTTATTGTTTTCATATGTTGAAGTATCCACATCTGGAAAAAAAAATAAGTAATACGTTCTATTATGTTACTGAGCTGCACAAAACATTAGACTAATTGGCTGATAAGCACGACTAGAAACACAACAGGTTTTGAACAAAACTAAACATGTGTAGTTTAAACTAAACTAGATGTTACACACTACAGAAAGAGAGACTATGAGGCCGAGTAGCGTTCTTTATCATAAAAGTCTTATTCATATACGTGACTGTGTCTTTTATGCTGAAATCTTTCAATGAACAATCGATATTAAATTGCATCGAGAATAGAATAGTGTATTCTTTTATAGTAACATTCCGTGTCCATAACTGGCACCCGTACTTTTGTGGCATCAATAACATGTATTTCAAATATTATGGGCGCAAAGTTTTGTCCATAAAGTTGTCATGCTGCATAATAGTTTGCAATTTTTAATATCTAGCGTAAAGAAACATCATACACGCTCTGAGAAATGCATTACATTCTAATATATTTCAAAGCAAACCATGTCTGATAATAATAGACAGAAACTACTAAAACTGAAAATCATATTATCATACATGGGCAATTATCTTTTTATTATGAAAGTGCGAAATAATCTATATACCTATAAAAACAACTCACAAGACTCGTCTTTGCAGTCATGCATTTAACAAATATACATGTAGTACATGATCGGCTGCTTTAATGACGAATTTTCAAGAACATTGTAATTAAGTAGACTTCAAAGTCATTCTGCCATTAGTTCCTTGGAATTGCACGAGGATGACCTCGTCATCAGGGAAACTGAGACATAAGCAGATTTTGATGTTCTTGTTTAATGAAGGTCAGTACTATTTCCATATCTAGAATACAGACTCAGGAAAGGTAGAAACACTTGCCGGTAATCATTAATTTCCAAAATAGTATATCTGTAGATAACCATGGACAACAACTTCGCACAAGCACAAGCAAATGTCTACTGTACTATACATAGAACTTTTAACATGGATGATATTGTATGATACATATCGGTACCCGGGTAAAAAATCCTATATACTTTGAACGTCCATAACGTAATAAACCGTATACGCGGGTTAAGACAGGTTTGGCCTTCCGTAGAAGCGACAGTTACCGTATGGACACGTTTTGTCCCACATGAATTTGAAGGCTATGCCAACAGCTCCTGAATGTCGAAAACTCAGACGTCCGAGGCAAAATGCTGAAACTTTAAGACAACCTTGAAAATGACCTTGGACACAATTTTACCAGGTTGGAAAATGTTCATTTTACCAACGTTCGCGTACAGGCCCCTGTGGAGTTGAGTTTTGAGCGCGTGCAAATATTTTTTCAAAGACATAAAGCAGACATGTCGTACTCAAACCATGGTATATCGACATCCTATGAGAACGCTTAAAACCGACCTCTCATTAGCAAAAAAGAAAAAAGAAAAAAGTCCACGCGAAAGGCTAGCAGACAGGGTGACCCCTGCGCGTGACATCTGTAGGTAGGCCAATGGAAATTCTACTTTCATGTTACAGCTCAGTCTGTTTGCTGACGTATACAACACGCGCAGTAAACCGAAAGTTGCATAACGTGATGTACAGTGTTTACAACAAAACATGCGTGTCTGTCGAGTGTGTAACAAAATATGCATATAATATAACCAAAATAAATGGGCAAGTTCTGGTCTTTTCAGTAGTAATCAAATTACTATGGAATCCTGTATACACACATGTATATGCATACATTCATGTCCGGTCTGTAACTTGTTTTATGCATTGAAATATGTCAAAATATTTTGTCATAGGGCCTAGCTGTGTAGCACATCAAGACGACGTGTCGCGTGCAAGACCCATGTCCCTACCTCAGAGGTCAAGGTCACAGTCGGAGTTTATAGGTAATGGAATCCTGTATAAATATGCACACATTCGTGTCCGGAATTCAACTTTGTGATGCATTGATTTATTTTCAAATAACTTGGCACAAATGTTCAGCACATTATGACGATTTGTCGCATATAACACCCAGGACCCTATCTGCAAGGTAAAGGTCACACTTAGAGTTTAAAGGTAATGAAGGTAACCGCATGCATTGAAGAATTACATGGCACAATTTTTTAGCACAAGGAGAGGACACATACAGTGAGACACCTTTTTTTTCGGAGCATTCGTCATTTATGAGGGACAGCTCTTGTTTATAGACATATTTACATCAGTATCTGAAAGGGACTGGGAAACCATTACATAAAGGTTGCATACTAGATCTAGCAAAGTATTTTATACTTTGAATGCATTTCCACTAATAAGTTACAAACTAATTTAATAAAATACTATGCTGCTGCTTTCTATGAACCATGTTAAAGACCATTAGCTTAATGAGATAATTGATTACATATAACAGTCGAATTTAACGTAATACACAAACAAAAAAACTTTGGTCTGATAAATGTCACCCAGGCAGTACGGTTTGCATTGTGAACATAACAGGTGTTAAAGATAAATTAAAACATGTTTGCGTCAATGCTTGGTAAATTGGATACAAATAATTCAAAAATATATTGTTACATTGCGCTGGTGTTACACGAAGAGATGTGGTCGCGACTGCTCCCCGATTTGGGCTTTAGCTGCTGAAACCTTAACCATTGCCCATCAACTATTTCAACTATTTGGCAGTCTAAATTCACTCTCGGCTAAACCGTTGGTCTTATGTAAGGTGCAAACAGAAGACAGAAACATAAAGGTGTCATATAAGGTACATGACAAATTACAATTTTCAAATTTTAACATCTCAAATCCAGCAACAAAAGGCTCTTACTAAAACGGAACAAACGGAAGTTGGCGCTTAGGAACAGGCAACGCCTGATCGATAGGTTTGGCTGATGCAATGTTTGTGAACGGATTAAGCACACCTTTAAGTTTTGTCTCGAGCCCCAAAAGGCACTTGCGACTAGCCAAGGATTTTACTCGTCTAGTTCTTTCGATAAACTGCAGCCTCATTAAATTATATCAAAAATTCTAAATTTGTGCGTATTGTGTTTCTTTCATTTTACCACAATCAATTAAAAAGAACTCATATTCAACTTCACCTTTTTTTTGCCTTGCATTTTCTCCACACAGTCAACTAAGACTCCTCGAGAATATCACATCACTTTACCTTACTACACAAACCATCGGGCATTACGAACTGAACTTAAGACGTATTTCTACTGCATTTTTAGACAATGTGTTCTTCTATTCATGGCTTTTTCAGATAAGTTTGCTGTTTTTAAATAGTTTTGCTCGTTTGCAGTTCTCGTGGCAAGAAGACTTTCATAGCAAAACCAATACAAACTTAACCTCTTGTTGCAACTTACTAATTTCATTACGGTAATCATTCGTAAAAGAAGCAGTTTTCATTAATGGAATGTGAAAATGATTTAAGGGAAAGTGTTGTCAACAATTCTTAACACGCTTTACAGTCTCAATGGTCTCCCCTGTTCAGTGAAATATTTCTTTCGTTTTATATAAAATATCATAGTTGAAAGTGTTGTTAATACTAACCAGTGTTAATTAATGTACATTTTACTTGAGGCTAAACGTAGTATTGACATTTCTTTCGTTTTATATCCTGAAGGTTGTTCGTGTTACGGGGGTAGTGACTTCAATCCGAGGTCGTGACTTCAATCCGTGGCCTTTACTTCCGTTCGAGGTCTGACTTTTAGAAGGTTCACCCGTTGTTACGGTAACTCCTCATTGGTAAAGCTAATAAATTACTACCAACGTGACACATGTATTTGCGTCTCAACATTGTGACAAGTTTCTAATAATCCAAAACGATCAATTGTCATTTTGATTATGATTGTAGAAAATCTAAACTCATTATTCTTTGCAATTTCCATCATCAATGAATAAAGGACAAGGCTTTCAAGCATGGAATGTTAATTTCTCACCATGTGTTTTTCACTGGTCTAATTTTGATCTCTTGTTTTGATTGATAGACTTTATCTTATTGACAATTACTTTGTTTTTAATATGGATGCAGTTCTCTGCCTACTGTGTTGCAATATGGCATCGTAATCGATGGGTTAATCTTGTTTCATTTTAGTTAACTTTATTGTTTTCATATGTTGAAGTATCTAAATCTGGGAAAAAAATAAGTAACATGTTCTGTTATATTATTGAGTTGCACAAAACATTAGGCTATTTGGCTGGTATGAACGACTAGATACACAACTGGTTTTGAACAAAACTAAACATGTATAGTTTAAACTAGATGTTACACACCACAGAAAGAGAGACTAAGTGGCCAAGTAGCGTTCTATATCATAAAAGTCTTATTCATATACGTGACTATGTCTTTTATGTTAAAATATTTCAATGAAAAAGCAGCATTAAATTGTAGTGAGAAAATAATAATATATTTCATGTTTTCTTTGGTTCCATTCCGACAAACATATTTATTTTACCATCTTACTCTGGTAACCTTTGTATAATAAACAATAAACAGTAAATAGGTGTGGTCCACGTGCAAACTTATTTATTTATTTATTTATTTATAATAATGCACTTACTATTCATTCATACATAATGGTACTGAAGAAAAACATCCCACATAATGTGGTAATTGTGTCCGTGCGCTTATAACACTTGAATAATAATAAAAATGATACAAAATCTATAAAAAAAACTGTTCCAGTTTATCATCCTACCTCACTAAACACATTCAAACCGATGGCTTCTGTATCCAAGGAAACATAAACTGTGTAGTTGTGTCCATGCAAATAACACTAATTGTAAAAAAGCACTAAGGAATATAAATTAAATGTCTCAGAAACCATCTGCTTGCGTGCAATTGAAACGTACTTCCTTTAGAAACTTCTAAACGACAAAAAATCGTTTATCTACAAAGAGAAAACATAATGTAATAAAACATGTTCATAAAGAGTAATTTTGAACTCAAGAATGTTAAGATGTTATCAAAACTAATATGGAACATTAAAAAGAAGTTACTCCTGGATTTACGAAATCTTTGAGTCTCGTTAAATAGAGGTAAGACTGATAATGTATATAATAATAATTGCATTTTGCTAAACACAATATACAAAAGAAAGGGTGGGTCGATGGGAAGTCAATATGACAAAACCGTTTGCCCGTAGAACCTCAAATAACCTATTCCCGCCTTTCCCGTGGCTTAAATAGCCACTGGTTAATTACTTAGAATTGTTTTACTTTCCTTATAAGGGAATACAAAATATAAATACATCTATAATGTTCACATTCCCTATCCATAAATTGCACCGTTAATATTTTGTGGCATCAATAACGTATTTCAAATAGTATTAATATAAGATTGACCATTAAGTTGTCATGTTGCATAATGGTTTGCAATTATTGATATCTAGCATAAAGAAAATTACACTTGCTTTGAGAAATGCATTACATTCTAACATATTTCAATACAAACCATGTCTGATAATTTTAACAGACAGATCTTACTAAATCTGAAAAGCATATTATTTATATTAAATATTGTTCTATATTTACAAAGCATTTAATAAAGCATCTAGGGTCTCACTAGATATACGCAACCGCCAATAATTGGATTTTTCCCACATTTGCATCTTTTGAGTTGCTTTGAACTGTTACATTTGCTTACATTTGTTGTTATTTCTGGCGGTAAAGCGTCAAAGTGTTATTTACTTGTAGGAGATGATCCATACAATTTAGTAAACAAGCTTCAATGTTTATCGGAAGGCCGTGACTGCTATACGTTGTCCCCTATGTTGATGGCCGATTCCTAGGTTACTATTAAGTCCGAGCGAACATTTTACGCGGTTGCTCTGACACATGCACCTGTTGACATCATTCAATTAATTCCGGTTCAAGCATACGTGATACCCTTTTCGTGGGGGATAGCATTTTCTTTTAGCCATTGTTACACGCAATCGTTAACTTGAAATGATCAATTTTTCATTACAAGCTTGAAATTGCTCCGTAAATCAACCAATTATCCTTTGCAATTTCAAATATCAATGGAAAATAAAAAGACAAGCACCGAATGTAATTTTCTCATGGCACTTTTTTTGCGCTGATGTAGCACGTCCTTGTCCTTATCATTTTATAGGGTTTGAGATTTAACCAACATTACAATGTACATTGTTCTTTGTATCGCAACCTGACTTGATATGTCTAGTCTAATATTCGGTTCTTTTTCAAAGATAAATATGTTGATTAATCGATTAATTTTACTGTATCGTTTTCCATGATGCATGTATTTTATGTAATTATTGAAATTCTTGAAAAATATATGTTATGTTTAAAACGGCTTGCATAAAGAGACACTGCAGAATTAAAATAATGATTTAATTGGACATTGAACCCTAAATATAGATAATAACGTTTATGTAAATTCTTGATATGGTCCTTATCGTAAACATATGTGTAGAATTATTTTTGAAATTGGTCCATGTACATCTAGGATTAATTTATGTAAATGCAGTATTTAGTTTATTCATTTACCCACCGAAAAGAACTGGTAGTAATTTCAAAGCTTCACAACTATCTTCAGTATTTGGTGTTATACTTTTATGATGCTTTGTAAATGGCACACTAATTGTTATGGTAAGCAGTGAACCTGTATTTACATAACCGCGAATAAAATGATTTGGTTTTTTTTCGAAATTCGAAAGACAGTCCTACAATTTTTTAAAATACTTATGTTGTCTATGATATGAGAGTTTCGTCTTTATGCAGGATATATTTGAAAAATACTACACTAAAACACCCACTATCATGATCTAAATAATGTCAAACTTGCGCTAGTGATCATTTACTTTAAAATAGAACTTCTGGTAATGAGGTTTGTCCTAAGTCTTTTAATACTTGTTTACAAACCCCATAATATCAATAATAATGTTGCGTTAGCCTTCTCTTTTTCAATCTTTAAAATACTTGGAATATTCGTATTTTCAAAAGCTTAAGGCCAGAATCAGCAATGTCATCGTTGTCATCTATAATATATTGGCTCCTTGGATGGATCAAGAAACATAAACATCACTCAAAAAACAAGTATATCTCCATAAATGCAACATGAATTATTCTTGTTTGTTGTAAAAGTAATGCCATAAAACTAACGCCTAATAATGTTAAAGGCTTTTAACTAGAGTGCCAACGTTAAAGCTAATAAAACATTCAGCGATCGACAGGTTTTAATGACAGATTTTAAAATGAAAATATAAACTTCAAAGACTTTAAAACGTTTAAGTCTTTAGAAGAAAACTGATACATAAAAGGTTCAGCCATAACTCTTTTGTGAAATTTCTACACGTAAAATTTCCAGTAGAGATTTCAAAAGAAATAATAGATTGATATGTAAGACAAGTGTTTCGTAAACTGAGAAAAAAAAAAACTCATGCAAAATATATTTTCTTCTCTGTTTTATATACCACTATTACATGTAATTAAAACAATTGGAAGCTATTTTGCCTATACAAATAGTGATTTTTTTGTGAAAATTCAATATAACTTCGAAGCAACTGGAAGTGATCACGTATTATGCAGAATATTCTTCCAGGTAAAATAGAACGATGTATGTTTAGGCTCCATGACCACCTTAAATTTTGTTCGGATATATTTATGATACATAGTGTCATAAAGAAATAGTTAGGATAGTTATTTAAATAAAGATAAATTTCGCTCGTAAGACATTGTATCATTATATAATTATGTGATACGAGAAGCGTAACATTCAAAGTGATCAGGGGTCTTTAATAAGTATTTTCAATACACGAGAAAACTATGACTGTTAGGGACCACGAAATAGACAAACCATAAGGTAAATCTCTCTATTTAGAATGACAAAAGGTACATTTGTAATATCACTGCCAAAATACAAGAAACGGTGGTGCTGTGGTAATGCTGATACATTTTTTTCCATACAAAAGGTAAACTGTTGAACCCACGTCTAGGAAGAATCCGTTACTTCAACGGAAAGTGCCATTAAGCGTTTCCATTTCTTTTTCACAAGCCAGTTTTAATCAGAATGAATTATCAAGAGTACATGTCAAGGTGCTAAGCATTTCGTGTTGGTATGTCTTGCGTTCTCAATAACATCTTTCCGTTGAGGCTCTTTGGAATACTTTTATCTAAAATTGCACGTCATGGTGTTATTTCATTTGCATAGCTGATTTTAAATAAATGCAGCCATTCAATAGTTTGCCAAAAGAAATGCGATGCAAATGATAGAAGAAACAAGCACTGGTTTGTTCCAGGTTGTAGTTTGTGACTTTAATACATTGTAATTGTTTCACTTGAATCAGGGTGTACGTAAAAGATATATTTTACAAATGTATATGCGAGAATGTGTCAAGCCTGTTTTACATAGTCTTAATATTACGTTTAGCAAAATTAAAGCACCCGGTTATAGATATTCCTGCATTAGAATTTGTTGTACCAAAATGAACGGGGCCCTTTGGGGGGGGGGGGGGGGGGGGGGGGGGAAAAAACGCGGACAACATTATTAATAGTACTGTGTGAATAGTGCATCTCCCGAGTGTAAGCACTCTAGGGCATGTTGCGTCTTACATAGCATCATCGTTGCAGGTAAAAAAATTGAATAATTAATTTTTCAGTTTGTAAAAATTGTGTAAATTGCTAAGATATGTTAGGTACTTATCAAAATGATTATCATTAAAGTCCCAGGATCACTTAACGTCTGATATCCAGGCTTCATTCATTCTTTCATTTATAGCACGTGCAAAACATGCAGTTATAACAAGACATTTCATTTATACAAACGTGTATGAAGTACTTTCTTACTCCCGTGACAAAGACCAACTGATCGAAAATCTACCTTAAACATCAGTCTTAATCAATAGGGACCTACCTCTAAAGTTACTTTTAGATAGCAAGAGACATTTGTTGTTTACGCACGCTGTGGTAAGTGACGTAATTTTTTATTACTACACACGAGATAGAGGAACAAAGTAGTACACACTTGAGCATCGGAACTGTTGTGATTTGTAAATGAAATGAATGTGAAAATAATTGTAAATATATATTTGGGAACATGTCAAAACGTACCGGAGAATTTATGTGCGAGTCGCTGAATTAAATTATTACACGAGGCAGGTCGGTGTCGGAAGTGGTTATTTTTGGAGTTTCGAATGTGGTCAGGGTAGGTATAAGGAAATAAAGTATATAACACAGTTATTTAAATGGTTTAATATATGGTTGCTATTTTTCGTTTTGCTGAAGTTGAATGAGTGATTTCTGTTGCAGAAGCTTGAATTCGAATGGAAAATTATCATAAATAGGGTTTGAATGTTGTAAATAATTCTACTCGTCGCGGGTTACTTCCCTTTGGCAGTCAATATACTCCTTAAAATAATTTAAGAATTTATCAACTATTGTAAAATGATACTCGATTTGAAAGCAAGTACATTGTACACCTTATAGCATTACGTATAAATCCTATCTCAAATCTAGAGTAGGGTGTTATTGGAATGTCACATGCTAAGAATGATAAAATAAGTAAACTGTAGTATCGTACTACATTATTGCTGCATAACGATAATATCAGGCTCCTCTCCTTGGATATCTATTGTGAAAAATACGTTGAATGATCTTGGAATGTCACAATATTTTGTTCATCAACACGTAAACAATTATTTACCACTTCAAATATGCAGTGAAGAATAATAGATAATCTGATTAATTTGTACAGGATTGGAATGCTTCAATAAATAATTCCTCAAAATGCATAGTTTACCACATGGAATATTTAGATATCCTGCCTCGTAACCTTTCATGTCAACTTTGTAGATTTAGAACTATGAATCACTCTGTACCACTGTGTTATTTTGGAATAGATCGTATTAATAAATTTTGTACTTCATGCGACACCAATTCTTAAGGTGATGAGTTTCATTACCATTTTGAATTGAATTACTCTACAAATACTAGAAATAACTTTGTTCCTAGATATTACATAAACCATATGAACTACAAAAAACTTATGACTACTCAGAATGAAACAAACTGACTAAGTTGGATTTATTCTCTAAAATCATTATTTCAAAATTCAAATAATTTCATTCTCGTTGACTATAAATTGCAAAATTTTCAATTTTTATATTTGTCTTTTTGGCAATACTTTTATAACAACACATTCGAAGTTACTGTAAGTGATTATGTAAGTAAGCATTATGTAACCGTGTGACAAGTAAACCTATGTGCTTATAATTTTACTGTTTTACATTGTTCATTTTGTTCATTGTTTGATGTCAACATCACATGCATGCATGTTACATGCCATGACGAAGAATAAAAGCATCGAAGTATCAAAGGAGAACTGAAGACCGGAAGGAAGCTTTTTATATAGAACATGAGAACCGGAACGACGCTAATTATATAAGCATAACCAATTTTCGTTCAAATTTTAAATGACAGGAAACCACCGCGGCACTGGATCAGGTGAGATTCATGGGTCTACACCCCATGTGTACGCTTTTTATTTAAACAGCGGTTAAAGTGTCATTTATTATAAAAACCAGTCATAAAATATTCATTCACAGAAATGATAATTGTTGGTTTCGATAAAATATCACGTGATAATTTCACCGGTTGGCACCAAAGTGATATTTGTCGTGTTCACCAGTGTACCAACATCAGCATACATGGAAAACATGACCAAAGTTTAAAGTATATGTCTTATGGTTTCTGGAACCAATTTTCGTGCCCCATGTTAAAGTGGGCGCCGAGCTCGACATTTTGATATGCGACATGACCCACTTTGGCCAAAGGTGTGAAAAATAAGGAAAAACGCCGATTTACGCCAACCGGTCGACATATCCGGGAATTTTCTTGCACCATGTTAAAGTGGGCGCCGAGCTCGACATTTTGATATGCGACATGACCCACTTTGGCCAAAAGTGTGAAAAGGTTCCTCAATATGGTTTGTGTCCTAAGATTAGCTTTCCAAATCTTTCATTGAACACGCCAGTTTTTTACTGTGCATCATAATCGATGCATCTTAAATCACTATTTAAGTAATTAACTTTATTAATTTACATATGTTGAAAGGTCCATTACTCACACCAAATCGAATTTTCTTTTAGATCTGGAAACGTTACGGAAGTCTTCTTAGAAGGAAAAGTATGACATGCTGCATTGAATGTGACCATATTATGTTGACAATTTGAGTTCAACAAAAAAACGATAACTTATATTTTACCTTTTCAAAAACGAAAGTGGCTTTTCCAGTTCTCAATTATCTTTGCAATTTTCCATAAATCTCCCAAAGAGAGGATGTAAATAGGTTGTACATTAATAAGCATGCCTATTTTGAATTATAATTGAAGAACTTGGTGTGCAAAGTACAAATGTATATGGCTGACTGTTTACACCATTCAATAAAGCGAAAGTAGGAGAAAAAGACCACCCAGGTCATTCTAAGGAAATACACAAACATTCATTCGTTTTTCTGCAGAAGTATTTTAAACAGGGAAATACTCCACGGCTATTGTAATGTTTTAGAAGCCAGTTTCAAACTGGATTTCACTGTTACAATTCCAGATTTAAAAGAAAATTTGATTTGGTGTTAGTAATGGACCTTAAACGTATCTACATCTGGGGGAAAAGAATATTCTACTCTGTAACTGATTTGCACAAACATTAGGATATTGGGCTGGTAAGGACGACTAGAAACACAATAGTTTTTAAACAAAACTAAAATAGATGTCTCACACCTTTGAAGGGCGCGTAGCGTTGATTTTTATAACCGTTACGGTCTTTAGTAAAATGCATTTAAAAAGACATGATTGCGGGTTTTTTTTTTTTAATTTTCAATGTATTTAGAAAATAATATCAAATTATATTTAATTAACATTCCCTATCCATGCATTACACCCATACTTTTGTGTCATTTTAAAATAACATGTAATTCCAATACTATTAATGCAAAATTTGTCGATAAATTTGTTATGCTACATAATGGTTTGCAATTATTAATATCGAGAAGAAAGAAACATTACACACGCTCTGTGTCAAAATAAATGTAAAATAAATCATGTCCGGTAATAACAGATCTGAAAACCATTCAGATTGAGTCATTGCTTTGAAATTCTTGGAATTGCACGATAATGACCTCGCTCGGATTTATCTGTAAATGGTTTGAAAAAGTAATTGATAACTGGTATCATGGTTTTTAACTTGGATAGTGTCATACATGTTTTTGTATAAAAAAGGACAATTACTATTATTAATTAAAGAAACTAAAACATAGGAAGTAGATTTTGGTGTTCTTGTTTAAAGGGGCATACCCTATAACTGATGTCAAACTAAATAACCTCCAAAAGCTAAATAATGGAATCTTTGGTAGTATTATAACTTAACCTAAAGGTTTCGGCTATGCATTCTCAGTCATTATCGATAAATCAGCGGTTTACAATATACTGCAGTACCGTGAACTATTCAATAATCTAGTATGTAGAGTTGTTGTTGTACAGTTAATGGGTGGATGCGATATATTACAGAAAGCCTCTATATTGATTACTTGTGGTAAAATGAGGCATTTTTCGCCATAGGTTCTTCGTTGAAATTGTATTTATTTATCATTTTACGTTCATTGAACACATAATCTATGTTTCGAGAATATAATCGGCTAGATGTAGCGAGTGCCCCTTTAAAGTAAAGCAGTAATATTTCCTTTTTCTAGAATACAAACTAGGGAAAGGTAGAACTTATAAGTAATTATCAAATTAGTACATCTATCGGTGACCGTCACAAAATCACGTGCAAATATCTACTGTTCTATACATTTTCGAAATTATGGCAAATATCATAAAATGCATGCTATTAAAAGTGGCACTCCCTACATCTAGCAGATTATATTATCGAAACATAGATTATGTGTTCAATGAACACAAAATGCTAAATAAATACAATTTCAAAGGACCCATGGCGAAAAATGCTTCATTTTACCACAATTAATCAATATAGAGGCATTCTGTAATAAATCGCATTTACCCAATTATTGTACAACAACAACTCTACATATACTATTGAATGGTTACTATACTGCAGCATATTTTAAACCGCTGATTATATCGATAATGACTGTAATACATAGCTGAAACATTTAGGTTAAGTTATAATAATTCCAAAGATTCTATTATTTATACTTTTGAAATTATTTAGTTCGACACGAGTTATAGGGTATATCTCTTTAACACCGATACATATCGGTATACGTGTATCAAATACTTTGTTTAGAGGCACTAATTAATCATTACATGACAATAAAACCATAATAAATGGCTTCAGTAATTGTCAGTAGTAATCATGTTTCTGTCCGATGGCACATTTATAAAAAGCTCACATCAGGGAAGACACGGGGACGCTTGGCATCCGAATCATACACTTTGAACGAACAGAGCTTCCTTTGAACTGGAAATGGACCATCAAATTCGGAAGGGGTTTGAGACATTTAAAAGATAGATTTATTTTGCTCGACTTTGTACTGAGTTTGTTTTGAGCCAGCTTCTTTAGGGAAACCTAGTTTGTGTTTAATGTAAGTGATGTCGTGGCCACAACCGGCTTTAATTTATAATACTAGTTCTCTCGGTTGAAAGGTTTTACACGTACATCAGTGATTCATCCTTTATTCCTTTTTTCTTCTTGTTTGCAATACAGTCAATCCCATACTCATTGCTGGTATCGCTGCATTTCTCGAACCGTATCACCTCGAATATACTGAGGGTTTCGTCTTTGTTTTGTTTTTTCTCGCTATTCAGTCATCTAGAGGTTTCCGTTTTTTCAGCGTTTCCTTAACTCAACATAGATGATTTCGCCCTTGTATCTGTCTTTTGTCACAACATATTATCCTCTTTGGACACGTCGATTACTAAGTATCCTTCATACGCATATGAATGTCATCTTTCCAAGCTTTTCTATCGTTTTTTTGTGCCTGTATAACTGTCTTCGACAGTTACATTCTTCACCATACAATGCAAAACAAGACTGGAAAGAAAATTGTTTACATGAATTGTGTGCTATATTAATAAAGCATTAATTTAAGCTTTCATGAGCTTACTAGATAATCGAAACCGCCAGAAATGATGATTTTCCCACATCTTCAGTTGCCTTAAAAAGTTGCATTTTGCATGATGGCAATTGTCAATTTAGATTTTGTAAGGACATATTAGTTGTTAGTTCACGAAGTATAATTTCAAAAGTTATTGATATGTTGGAGATGATCCATGTCATTTAGTAACCAAGCTTCAATGTTTATCAGAATGTCGGAACTGCTATATGTTGTCCACTTGATGACCGGTTCCTCGGTTACTATTAAGTCCGAGCGAACATTTTACGCGGTTGCTCTGATGCATGTACCTGTTGACATTATTCAATTAATTCTGGCTCAAACATACGTGATAAACAATACCTCGACCCTCTCCATGGGGACTGCGTTTTCTTTTAGACATTGTTGCACGTAATCGTCAACTTGAAATGATCAATTTTTCATTACAAGCTTGAAATTGCTCCGTATCTCCACCTATTATCTTTTGTAGATTCAAAAATCAATGAAAAAAGAACATGGCTATCAAGTACTGAATGTAATTTTCTCACCGCACGTTTTTACGCCGATTAAACACTATCATTATTATAATGCTTTTTCCTTTATTTTATAGGGTTTGAGTTTTAACCAACAATTACAGGCACTTCGTGTCGAAACCTGACTTTATATCTCTGGTTTGATCTTACGATTCGTTTTCCAAGATAAATGTGTGGAATAATTTTACACTGTATCGTTTTCTATGCTGCAGGTATTTTAACTCTTGAAATCTTGAAAAATAGATGTTATGTTTTAAATGACTTGCAGCCAGAGATATACTGATTTAACTGGACATTGAACCCAAAAGAAAGACAGAACATTCATTTAAAGTTTTTTAGAATATGGTTCTTATCGTAAATACATGTGTATTTAATTTTTTTTAATCAGTTTGTGTACATCTAGGATTAATTATCGTAAATGCAGTACCTTTTAAATTCAGTTACCTGCCGAAAAGAGCTCGTTTCGTTGCTGCACAACTATCTTCAGTACTGGGTGTCATATAACATCTATTGCGCTTTAATGATCCTTTGTAAATGAAATAGTTGTTATGATGCGCACTGATACTGTATTTATATTACCTCGAACAAAATAATTTCGGTTTTCCTTTTAGAAGTTTTGTCAATCGAAATTCAAATTTCGAAGACAGCCTGTCTCTTTTTAAACAAACTTAAGGACTTATACTGCCTTCGTCAGGAGATATTTGGTAAATACTATTTGGTTGCAATTACAGAATAACTTCGAGGGAACAAAAACTGGTTACTTCAGCTCATAGTAAATACGATCATTTACCTTAAAATAGAGCATTTGGCATTGTCTGCTCCGAGTCTATTGCCTCTGACTGATAAAATTTTGTAATCTTTCTCTTTTCCTATTCTGAAAATACATGAATATTCGTATTTACAAAAGTTTAACGTTAGATCTTGCATTGTCAGTTTCAAATTTAAAGAAGAATTTAATTGCTAACATAGTCCTCTAGCTCTTTGATTGGACCTGGAAACACGGCATCGCTCAAAGTAACCAGTTTATCTCGATAGATACAGCATGGATTCTGCGTGCTGTAATGCCATAAAACTAACACCTATTATTGTTGACGGCGTTTAACGAGTGTTCCATCGTCAAAGCAAATAAAAGATTCAGCGGTCGTCTGGTTTTAATGACAGATTCTCAAATGAAAATACGAACTTCAAAGTCTTAAAAACGTGTTACATTGTAGATTTAAGAAAAAACTGATACATAGTTAGTTCAGCAATTACGCTTTTATATAATTTCCAAACATTTTCAATTTCCAGATGGCGAGATCAAAGAAATGTTAGATTTGTTCTGTAAGATAGTGTTTTAGTACATTGAGAGGAAATTCATACCAAATATGTTTTCATTTCTGTTCAGTTTATTAACTATATATTGGCTTAAAACATTGGAATCTATTTTGTCTGTATAATAGTGATTGGAGATTTTTCTGCGAGCAATTAGAAGCGATCACGTGTTATGCGGACTCTTCTTTCCAGGTAAACAATACGATGTATAGTAAAACATGTGGATCAAAACAAAGAATGTTAAGACACCAATAAGTAAACGAAGTATGAGATGTGAGGCATTATTTGTCTGGCATGAAAAGGGTACAATGTAATGACCTTGCCAGAATACAGTACACTTAGGTCCTAGAGAAGAAATTACACATAATAATGAATTATTTAACGGTTGAATACTCGAACTCTATTTAACATCGCAAATGCATTTTAATAGCTGATATCGGTGTTGATCAGATGAATAAACACCTTTACGTGCAATTCCATATAGAAGTATTTCAAATTACCTTAAGTTGACGGAAAGCTGTTACCTGAACGTATTAAGCATTTCGTGTCTTTTTGTCCCATGTTCAGGTAACAGCTTTCCGTAAAAACTTAAGGTAATTTGAAATACTTCTATATGGAACTGCACGTAATGGTGTTTATTCATTTGCATTGCTAATTCCAAATACATGCAATGCTTTAACAGTCTGCAGTGCTGCAGCTCGTAGAATAAACATGCACTGATTTATTCTGTGATGTGCTGGAACTTAGGTCTCGGAATGTGACATTTAGGATTGTTTCACTTGAATCAGAGGGTAAGTAAAAGTTATAGTTCATATATTATGTTGTATATTTTTATCTTGATACAAAAATATTTTTCTTTAGACATAAAAGCATTCGCAATAAAAATGTTCCCATTTCGACATACATGAATTTTATATGTCTAACTTATCATAGAAATTGTCATATTAATTCTCTGTTTGTAAATGGCCAAAGGCAACTTGTTTGCTGATTATGCATATAAATTTGAATTGAATTGAATTGTTATGACAGACGCATGTGCGTTAGGCTGTATGCTTGGAAGATGCAAAATGCCTACATTTGTTGGTATGTACTTTCTGTTTACGTTGTCTGCTAAATACAATAGTGACAACACTAAATAATTTTATAAAGTTGTCACATGTAAAGAGTCATTATGATATCAGATTTCATCCGGATAGCACATACATGTACTTGAAATTGGCGTAGATATATTATTCCAGGAATGTAATATCATTTGTACCCGAAAAGAGACAAAAATAAACACATTATTAAATTTTGAAACTTACACCTAGGTTTTTAATGCTAAGTAAAAATTTGGATGATATATTTATTTATAAAGAACTACCGCAGAAAAATTATCAAGTGCCAATAGGTGATGTAGAGATATCAAATGTACAGTATACTAGATTTATGTTACTTGCAATTGTAACTCTTTAAGACTTTGATGAAATTTGCATATATTTATCATTTGTTTGTACAATGGTTTATACTTTCATTTTTTTATATCGTGAAATCATTATATAGCACAGCGGACTGAATTTTGCAGCAATAAAAATCAATCTATATGGTTATCAATGTAGACTCAACTGTGTAATTATACTTTTTCTTGCTTGCAAATAGCTGAGTGATTATAAGGTATGAAAAGAATAGAAAATAACAAATATGTTAAATATATATACCTCAGCTCAGTATGTTTAACTCCTTAATTAAATCAGGAAACGGAGGGTCGTTTATAATAACCGATATATCTTTAAAGAATCAACATAAAATAATCATTTTGGTGTCTTTTTCCACAAACGGACATATCATTGTCCACTGGTTTCAATGACTGAGTTCCAATTTCAAAACTGTAAAACATGTAGCATTCAACTGGTCTTGATAACATATTTTCATGTAATGAAATAAACATCATTAGGGAACAAACTGATCCATAAAAGAGTTAGCCATTACCCTTTCTTTGCAAGGAAAAGATGTCACAGAAATGTTGGATTGATCTATTAATCTATAAAGTGAATTGAGGAATCATATCAAACATGATTCCATGTGGGATTTTTGTTTTCATTTACTCTATATTGGTTTCATATTCGAAGCTTTTGTGTGTTTTGTACTAATGGTAGTAGAAGAATTTATTGTGCGGTAATGTATTAATCTATAGCAAGTAACTACATAGCAAATGTATTACATATCATCTTTGTTCCATATACAAAAATACACTATTTGAATAAAAGACTTTTTACCTCGCACAAAGTGTGTAAATTGCAAAGGTCTGTTAGATAATTATCAATTATCATTAATATACTAAAGTTAATGATCAGAACTTCTGTAAAAGCTGAAGAATAACCGACTAACATAACAATGTTTTAAGCATATCAAGTCAGAATTAAATCCTAGCGATCATTATATAAATGTAAAACGAAGGACAACACTTCTTGATACACGAGAAAACCATGCCAATACTAACCAAAACGTTTAGATCTTCTGTAATAGTTTAGGCATGACAGCACACGACGCATAAGGTACAAGAAGATAGTTCGCACGAAAAGGGAATGAACTTGCCAAGATATGGGACACATAAGCTTAAGTCTCTGAATAAATACTAGTAGCTTTACAAGCACAGAAAAAAGAGCTGAACCCAATAATAAATTTAAACTAGTTAGTCACTTGAAAATAAATCACAACTTAACGTTGCAAATCCTTTTTTTTTACTTTTAAAATGACCCGAAAAGTCAACAGACTGTATCTAACGACTTCATGTTTATGTTAAAGATAACACACATTTGCAAGACATTTGCAAGAAATTGCAATACAATTATTGTTACTATCCATTCGTATAGAAGCTGCTTTAAATACAAATGAAAAATATTCAATATCTTATTACAGATGCAGCATAATGTTCTCGAAGTAAATATAGCTACTGTGCTTTGTTGAGCCGTATATGTCTCGGAACGTATATATCACACGAGAGAAAAGATTCGACCGCATATGTCACACGTGTGATATATTCGGTCGAAAATAGTCTTCGCGTGAAACGTATATGGCACATAATATGTATACGTTTGACTTCGAATTTTATAGGAACACGAAAACGAATATCTCACATGCAGAAAAAGGCAAATAAAAACGAAATGTAACGATGTTTGGGAGGCATCCATATAGGTATATACATGTATATAGGTGTAATGTGGAGAGCCGAAATGCAATGACATGATTATCCAAGAAAGTCCAAGGTAAACGACATGCGATCAACACTTATTGGAACTTAAACACAGAGTAAACTTGATATATCTGCATGGCCGGCTCCTGTGGATCGGTTCCGATCCTCTTCCTGGAATGACTTAAGCAAAAGTATAATTTGTACTTTCATGCACTTTAATATCACAACCTATGAGACATATACGTTTCGGTGTAAACTGTCAAAAATGACCAAACGAATATGTCACATTAAACACGTGTTATATTTACGGTCGAATATATCACACACGTGTGATATATACGTTCCGGGACATATACGGTTCAACAGTGCTTTATTGGAACATAGTTATTAGTTTGTGACTTAAATGATTGGTTGACATGAAGTGCGTAAGAATCAGTGATTTATTTAATGCCAGAATATTGTCTCATCTGTTTCATATAAGTTAAATGGTGTTTATTAAACGTGAACAATGTGGTTTTCTGGTATAAGAAGCTATGAATTTATAAAAATAAAAGTTGATTATTATAACTGATAAATGATACAAAACGGAATATATAGTAATTATAGTGTTATAAGGTGAATCTCAGTTGCTTTACCACACGCGCATGCGCATTTAGGCTATATACTCAGGTAACTATGTACTTCCTTTTTACGTTATCATTTATTTTGTACATTTATCATACGAATCTGACAAACGAGAACGTAAAGATCGATTTATATCACATTCTGTCTGGTTTTTAACATGCTTGAAATTTGCTCAAAATGATTAGAATTATTATCATACCCCTGCACAACAACGTTGTAAGCAATGGCATACTGGATTTAGCTTATGTCTGCCTGTCCGTCCGTCCGTCCGTCCGTCCGTCCTTCTGTGTGTAGACACAATCTTGTGCGCGTTTCATACCAAACAAAAACCAGGCCAGAATGAAATAAAACTTCAAATGAGTGATTGGTACCAAACCTAGCTATTCATGCTCTGTGCAGGTTTCGTTCAAATTATTTTTCACAAAGTTATGTCCCTTTGTTTTTTCAATACAATGTACACAGAAATATTTGTGCGCGTTGCATCCGCACCACCTGGCCAGAATTGAATGAAACTACACAGGTCTGGAGTGATTGATACCAAGCCTCGATGTGCATGCTCTTGGCAGTTTTCCTTCCGATTATTTTTTAGATGTGTGGCCCTTTTTCAATACAGCGTAGTACATAGAGATTCTTGTGCGCGCTTCGTCTTCAAAACCCTTGGTCAGAACTGAATGAAACTTCGATTGGTATGAAGCCTAGTTATGTATGCTCACGGTAGGTTTCGTTCTGATTATTTTTCACATAGTTGTTGCCCTTTGTTTGTCTCTTCAATACAAGGTGCATCGAGATTTTTGTGAACAGAATAATTGTGGTCCTTTGGTTTCCCCCGATACGTTCCACATAGATATTCCTGTGTGCGCTTCATCTCCGAAACCCTAAGTCTAGTTGTGCATGCCATTCAAAAGACTTGTAATATTGCATGGAGGTTCGTGACCTGGGTCTAAGCGGTGTGCTGGGATATTCATTGCCTATACAGTGATATAGTTCTAGTGTTCACATACGCTCAAAACAGGCAAAAACAAACATTACACTTTATTTTTTTAATGTTAATAACGATAGAACTGTTACAGTATTTTATTGTAAATAAACAAACGATACAAAACTAGCAAGTCCAAAACTTTGACGGAAAAATATCAAATATACAGGAAACACTAAACAAGAAACTACGGAAGCGTATAATGGTCGACAGTTACTGTTTATATCAACTAGACATGTGTGTGGTAATATGTTGACTTTGCTTGATAATATTTTGCAATTGTGCGTTATGTCATGATAAAATAAAACAATTGATTAAAAACAGAGCTGTTTGTTTTCGTAACACGTTAGACGTCAAAAAGCAATCACAATATAATATCTTGCTAAAACTATTACTAAACAAACTTTTTCCCGAATACGACACATATTATTTGGCAAATCAAGTTCTTATCTGACGTATATTTCTCGCGCAAAGCTGAAACCGAAAACAATCATTTACTCTACAGCCCTCGGCTATAATGAATTACAAGAGGGCCAAGATGGTCCTATATCGCTATCCTGTCCCAAAGACAAAAAGTAAGTTCAAAGTCATGATCAATGCCAACCGCTGACAATTTTTAAAATCCCTTTGCGAAACGGTAAACACATTCCAAACGTAGGTTTAAAATCAATGTACAAAGTGACCTAACTTTTGACCAGATGTTACACAGTTTCGGTCTTGACTAAAGTTCACCAAGACAAACTTTCTTTCAATATGACTGATGCCGGTGTGTCAAATGTGGCATCTAGAGTTCGTAGGTGTTTCTATTATTTTACCTGGTGTCCTACTTTTTGACCCCACGAATCCCAGTTTAAAACTAAACATAGAGTTCATCAAAACAAACATTCTGATTAATTTTCAAGATGATTTGATTCAAAATGTAAATTCTAGAATGTTGATGTTCTATGAGTTCACCTTGTGATCTAGATTTTATGATGTGACCAAATTTCAAACTTGACATAGCATTTATCAAGACATCCAGGGTGATTGGGTGCAAATTTTGCTTCTGGAGTTTTTCTATTTTTTTACCTGGTGTCCTAGGTTTTGATCACACGTAATATAGTTTCTTTCTTGTCCTATTATCAAGACAAACATTCTAACCAATTTTACGGTTTGGTTGGGTACAAATGTGGTTTCTACAATATTTGGAATATTTTTTATTATTTGACATGGTCTATGATTTGACCCCGCGTGACCTGGTGTCAACTTTAGGTCGAGAGATCATCAAGAAAAATATTCTGACCAATTTTCATGACGATTGTTCTTATAGAATATTGAGACGGTAAGTGTGGACAGACAGACAGACAGGCAAGCAGGCTAGGGTGAGCTCAAAAGAGAACATTTACACCAGCTATCTACTCTAGTTTCACCGATGTCGGAGCTAAATATTAACTCATTTTCAGTAATAAATTATCTTACACAAGCAAGATAAATCTTTCATGCAATAACTATACCGTTCAAAATGATTTTACTTGCTGATTCTTAAGGAACGAATGCTACAATTATCATGCAATATTTCTATTACTATCTTGCATTTTCCCGTAAGATTTCAAACATGATGCGATATTTTCGCATCAAATCTACATAAATATCTAGCAACTGGCGACCACTATACGCTTCCGTAAGAAACAGTCCATATATTATGCACATAATTATGCATTAGGTGTATGACAAAGTTCCATATATTTATATAATTATTCACAATTTGCTAAAGAAAACAATTTATCAAACGTTTCAAAAGACTGACAACTTCAACAGCAATTAAATGTAATCATAGCTGTCTCCAATTAAATACAACCTAAGTGTTTGCATGTAATAACGTTTCTTGCTTTCAAATAGTTGAATGGTTTTGAATGAAACGTTTATACCAGTCAGTAATAAACAACGTTATAGAAGAGTAGCGTTAACCATGTTAAGAATGATCTTGTATTTAAGACGGATCTAATGATCGATACAACAAGGATAAATTTGCTGTATCTTTTTTTACCAAAATTAACGAAGTGAATAAATTGTTCAAATCAATACCTTATTTGTAAAGAATCTGTCGTGACTGAAGATTCTACAAAAAATATAGACTGACATTAAAAAATATCTCACAAAAGATGGATTAGATCGATTTAATGAAGCAGTAATATAGGATCTACATATTCATTATAATTGAGAATCTTATACCAATACATAAATAGCTTTAAACGGAAGTTAAACAGATTGACAATGTAAGTATAATTATAAATATTTGTGTTTAAAGGGCATATGAATAATTATAAATTGGTATTACTGGCCTTCAAATACAACACATATTTGTTATGTGGCAAATATTTATTTCGCTATACTTAAAGTTAACCCACATGCAGCTTTATGCATTTCATAAAGCGTGCTGAAAAGTGATACTTAGTCAAATAACGGAGTATACGAAAGCAGGTAGTAATACATTTAAATTTCTATATTAACATATTGAAATTCATTAATGTTTAGTACATCGTACATAACGATGAATTCTATAGGATTCGAAATTTGACTTCTCATAGACATTCACAGCATTTATAATTGATTTGACTAACGCATTTCTACAAAATAATAGAATTCTACTCTCGTTTTTGTTGTTAGAAAACTTGTGGAAAAGTGTGGATGACAAATGTCTTCACATTCAATAAAAATTCAACCAGCGGGCATATTATGTAAAATAGATAGAAGTTGGAACATTTAATTTAAATTGCATTCATTCTCTATATGTAGTCTGGGACAACCCCAGGGAGGAAATTGTGTAATGAAAGTAGTATGGCTTTTAAAACAAGGCATGATAAGGAACGGAAAAGTAACATTTCAGTTGAAATGTTTAACTGTTTTTATATAAAGGTAATTAAATAGGACTACAGTTATGTAAGCAGAAAAAGTTAACAGAGATCTAAGATGTTAGTGCAAGGACAAACAGGCGCAAAATATTAGTAGGATTTTGTTTTGTGTCATGGTTAGTTTGTCGTTAAATAAGATACTATCGCATTTTGATTGTAAAGAAACATGTCTTCAAGCAAACATAAAGATGAAAAATAAAACTATATCAAGATAGATAAAACTGTTAAAATAAGTGATGAAATATCTTCTTTTCTGCACAACATATTATATATACACATGTTTTGCAGGGATTTAAGGTGTTATATTTTGCACGTATGACTTGAAAAACCTGACCTTCCTTTACTTTTTAACCGTCCAACGTATGTTCAGTTTTGAACGGTAGCCATTACAGTAAAAGAATAAGAAAGAAGAACATAAATATTTATTAAAATATAATTTAACTTCTGATTTTGTTTATACACACTACATTGAAATAGTCCTGAAATAATTACCCGTACGCACAGCTAATTAGATGAACTATGAAGTCTTTTCTTAAGTAAGGAAATATTATTTCTCCAAATAGAAAGTTAGGTGCAGATAGTTTATAAAGATCAATATCTCTAATTTGTAGCGCAAGAAATATAATATGCTTAAGAAAAAGTGTAAATAACCATTTCGTTCAAATACTTAAATTTAGTTGCCACTTTTCAAGTACCTTCACAAATTTATAGAATGAATTGAATTCAAATGCTATGAAATGTAATCACGTTCTAACATGACACATTTAAACTTCAACGGAAATATTACTGCAATGTGGTTATTATATACTATAAATGTTCATCTTTCTAAAACTTCAATTTCACAAAACCAAATATAAAACTAATAACTTCAGAAAACAGCAAAATACGGCTACCGATCTTAAACCAATAATGTCAATCGCAGTACACGATGTTGGATATACAGATATTAATCAAATTGTCAACTTGCATGTATATATTGTGTACCATTGTCAATTACAAGTTGAATAAAAGTAAAGCGCAGAATAAACCGATACCTACAATATAAAGCACATAACAAAGCGCCAAATAAACCGATACCTTCTACAAGTACAAAATAAAACACACCACTTTATGTGACCAGTAACTTTGATGTTCAAAGTGTTATAGGGAAACAATCAAAGATATGTTTAATGTAAAAATAGTTTATAAAGCCCCTTTCAAGATCGAAATTACAAACCTGAAAATCTGTTTATGTAAAACTGGATTTACCGGCTCGTTACCGGTAAGCTTGTTATTATAAATGAAGATTGTTTGAAGTATATATATTAACCCTACATATTTGGTTTAAACATTAATATTAGTTATACGGCTTATTGAAGGGGTACAAATGTATATGACTTTCTATAGTCTGTTGGATTTGATATGATCCCAAGCCGTCAGTGTGTAATTTTATTCTATATCTATTTTATTTATCCAATCGTGAACGTGTATTTGCAACACGTGACCGTACAATATATTAACATATTGGACGCACGTGCATACAAAAATCCAGTATGTTTTTTTTTCATATTTGGACGGTTCAACAGTCCCATGTTAAACATACGATAAACCCCAAAACGCTTGAAAATGACCCGAATGAAAGTCGGGTGAAGTAGGCGCTCTATGTACAGAGTTTGTTTAAGCGTCTTTAAATCAGTCTTATTTGTCGCTTGCTTGTAAACACACAAATGAGGAATAGGCAGAAATACAACATTCAGTGAATCATTTTTATTTTAAACTAAAATAAAATAGATATAGAATAAAAAGGTTATTTAACAGTGTACTGTACAATACCGAGATATATTTGTACTCGTCCAAATATATCTCCATATTGTACAGTATAATGTTAAATAACCTAATATTATTCCCTATTCCAAAATGTATGGCAACATAGATACATGACATTGATATACATGTATTGCCAACGTTTGATTACGTGTACGTGTAATGAATAACGTTTCTGTGTACATTTGTAATAGGATAGCGGATTTACATCATTTAATATAATGTACAAGTTTTCATTTGGTCACAATTTCATTCTGATAGGATATGCTTGATGATTATTTTTAGATGCATAGTGTCATTTCGTGTAGGTCAATGACGATGATGAAAGTGATGAATGATGACGAATTTGATGATGTGATCATTACGCTGACCTCCCACTGGGTTCGATCCTTGGGCCTTCGTTTTTTCTACTCTATGTCAACAATAAAGCTGACAAAAAACTTACAGTTTTAAGTATTGCTAGATTATTTGCATCATTATCTCAAACAATTTCCAATGTTGACGATTTTGAGGGAATATTAAACCATGATTTGTGTATCATATCGGAATGGTCCAAAAGGTAGTTCGTCACATTTAATCCCAATAAGACCAGAATCACTATTTTTGTACCACCAGAGATCAAAATTGTCCAGTATCATATTTCGGTAGACATCAATTATTCCATTTTACAGATCACCTCAAACATTCAGGTGTTACCTTTACTAATAACGGGACATGACATAAACACATAGATGCGATTTTCAAATCAGTTTCAAAAATAAAAGCGCTAAAATTTAAAATAAATAGAAAAACATTTAATCAAATTTACCTTTCGTATATGAGGTTATTATTAGAATACGTCGCCGTAAGTATGGGAAAATTGTACTGATTTTGATAGAAATAGGTTACCTAGTTACTGGACTAACTCAGTCAGTTTCTGTACAATCGGTTGGATATATTTCAACGACAGAAGAACATTTCAGAAGTTGGTTATTTTGTACAAACTAAAAATTGGGTTGTTACTGGAACAGTTAACAACTATATTACCATGAGATGTTGTTGAAGGTAACAATTATAATTGAAGAAATGCTTAAGATTATACGGTTATGGAAGGAAAAACAACGCTTTTCCTCGTCTGTTACCACTCAGTGTTACCGTAGGGAAATCTATACCAGAAGAAATAAAAAAAAAACTCCCCGTTATTATTATTTTAACATACTACTTCATAGGATCAAAGATATTATGTTTTTACAGTGAAGAATGGTTCTTTTTAGAACAACACGTCCACTATCATCCCTTAAATGTAAACGCCTGGCTTTATAGCAGACTAAAAACTTTATTTATCTTCTCTGCAGTTCAAAAATTCATACATGACACAGCCAGATTTGCAAATTAGCGTTTTTGTTTTTATATATATTTATATATCTTTTGGCGAATCCCGAACTTAGAACGAGCACACACACACACATGTAAGCGCACACGGAGTCATGTGACATATTGCTTCCAGCAGTTTTGTTACTAAAATTGTTGGTGGCTAGAATAAAACTACTACTCGTAAAAGTGTCAATGCACTTGTTAATTCTATGTAATTAAGAAAGGGACCATAACATATTTATAAATGTATCAAATTTGAAGATCTGTTTTAAACAAAATTTTGAAATTTAATTCGATTTGTCTGTGGCTGTATCGGAATATTAAAACTGTGATCTTTACAAATGTATTTATTATATATAATAAGTCTTTCTCATATGCATAGTATAAACTGACACCTGAGAAATCTTACTAACACCTGTCAGTGTTTCAGTAATATTTCAAAAACTATTTATAATTACAACAAATAGCAATCTTTCAAGTTTACAATGACAATGACCGGTTAAGCTAAATGCAGTGATGTTATTTGATTTTTTGACACACATTGTTCGAATTGCATAAATGTTCATGTATCCCAATTATCAAGATTATGATAATGCATGCAAGGTAATAATGCTTTATAAACCGTAAATTCTTTACATATTTGAGACTGATCGCCGCACGCCGCCTTTTTAGTAGTTCTATGTTTTATTTCATTATAATTTGCATAATGTGGTCTTCGCTTTCCTGCTTAAATGGTCAGTGTGCATTTAATCTTACATTTTGTATTTTAATTAACATATTATCTTTTCGACATACATTAATATACCAAAATATACACGCATAAATTCGTCTGCTATGTGCATTCATTCGTAAGATTTTTCCGAAGTTACGGAAATGATCGGAACTACTCGGCAATTTCCGAGCGATATGAAAAAATGTATAATAAAGTAAAACGATTCGAAAACAGACAATGCAATTATTTTAGGATATGTATAATATGTATATATATTAAAAGCTTAATTATTGTGCTTTATGAATCCGTTTGCACAGGTACAAAAACTTATTTATGTGACTGGATATTTGACTTAGAAAATGATCATCTTCGCGCGTTTGTTCTTTATTTCATATAAATTACAAGTTACTTGCAAAAACACCCAAACAGACTAATTAATTTTCAAAATATTTTAAAGTCATTAATATATTTGTAAAGTCAAGATAGTTAACTTTTCAAAACCGTTTGCACAGCGAATTTATCTTTTATAGTGTTTCCACAGTTTTAAAACAGGTGAAAGTGTTCTTCTATGTTCTATATGAATTTTTAGCCGTGAGTGCGCTGTGGCGATGGTTCTAATTCTGCCATATGTGTAATTGTTCTGTATAGCAATAATTTATTTCTTAATTGTATTGTATTGGGAAGATTGGCAATCGCTTGCGGCTCAAACCATTTGCTTATTAAATAGGCACCTTTACTGCATCACTGGTCCTGAAACTGCAAAACATACTTTATATTTCAGGAATAAAACCATGAAATAAATGGAAATAAAAGACCATTACATATAGATTTGGCAGTCAACAGTCGCCCAATAGCAGACTTTCATTATATGTTACTGCCGTTCTGAAGTAGATGGTTGTTAAAATGTCAGCTTCCTCCAGCATCTTCTTAGCCCTGGTACTCGTCTGCATACCCGGGTTTGTACATACAACAAACGAAACAATGTGAGTTCGTATTTAAATGTACAAAAAAAAAATATTTTATGATATTACCTCATTCACTTTAATATAGTCTGATTGCAGTGATATTGTCGTTAAAATTCAAACATTTCCATTTTGTAATAGATCTACTACGATAGTCAACAACTAAACGCTATTTCACATTAAAAATTGAATGTGTTTTATCGGATATCATCACAATTTTAACGCCGAACCATATATTAACCGAACATTATTTAAAGCGGGTTGCCTATTTTGTATATTTCCTACTACAGGTCTTCAATAATGGCTTCGATATTTACTGGCTACGACAAGAAGCTACCACCTAGATATGACAAAGGTATATTACAGTTTATAAACTCACCTGACCAGGTACTGCTTAGGTTGAGCTATTGTTATTGCCCTGTATCCGTCCTGTATCCGTACTGTGTCCTTCAGATGTTATCGACAACAATTTCACTTCAGAAAGTTTAAACGGCATATTCTTCTACATATTTGATGAAAATTAGTGGAAATTTACATAGCTGTTCTATATACAAAAGGTGTTCAAAGAATTTAAAATCAGCGCAGAAGCATTGCAACCAAGACCAGTGCTATGTTACAATGTATTTGGTATGTAATATTGTTTATTGGTCCACTACCAAGTTTGTTGTAATTGAGACCGTGTATCAGTTTCTTATGGTCCTCAGTGCTATTTGTTAACGTCATGTCCCTAGTGTAACAAAATGGCAACGCCCTGTGACAAAGATTTATAAATTAACAACATTAAAAGACTTTCAGGCGACAAAGAAAAAGTCACAGAGCTTAGATAATAGACTTGTAGCATAGTCTTGTGGTATTCTATCAAGCTTCTGAAATGTCTTTTAAAGATCTTGTAAGAAACGCTTGGTCAGATCTCAGAATAACTTCACAAATAACTGGAGAAACATAGGCGTTTGTTATTTCTCACGTACAATATTTAGTACGGGGAAGGTAAGGTGTGTATAATCAATTCTCGAGGACAACTTTTAACAAGTCAATGCATAATTACATTCAATATTAATAAAGAATCGTGTATATTGCCAAGAATTATATTGCTTAGTTATACAGCTTCATCCGGTTTTGTTAATAAAACATGGAATAAATACATCCATATAACTAACGAAATTGCTTTTCTTAAAAACATCAGGAATTTCCAGAAATAAATGACTTTGTTTTATTATAACATCGATTTACTCCAGAGTTTTATTAACATACTTTTTGTTGTACTTTTTCAGCTGACAGACAAGTCAAGATTGTGCTCAATATTTTCGTAAATTCCATGTACACGATAAGCGAGGCGAATATGGTAAGAGTTTGTCTCTGCCAGTTAAACTTTATACGAATGTTCAGTTGCACGAGTTGCACGTGCAGATGGGAATCTGTTTCGAGGGTGACTGTTACCCGATAGCCGTATATTCTCATCCGCATGTGCAGCTAGTGATTGATTCTTTTTATTGCATACCATATTCTACTAATAGTAACAGAAATAAATTTCATAATAAATTTTACGCGCTACTTTCTTGTAGTAATGTATGAATTTACGTATTCATTCATAAAAGTAGTTCGTTCTGACGTCATTAAGTCATTTTACAAGATGGGGTACATTGTACAAGATGAGGTTTTCAAGCATTTGTAAAAAACTGCAGATATCCCGATCCCGTATGCTTTGAATCGTCACATTTGAATTGCTGACACGCTAAATACGTACTCGTACACGGAATCATCCGGACGAATAACCTCGAGTTTAACAAAGTCTGAGAAAACAACCAGTACAGTATTATCACTCATTTTTCAAAGTCTTATCTAATGACATACATATTTTAAAACACACTAAGAATGCCTGGGTAATTAGCTGCTCTGTGTAAGAGCTATAAGAGACTGGAAATTGCACAGAACAATACTGATTAAATCACAGGTTAAAAGCATAAATACATAATTTACAACAAATGTGATTTGAGAGTAGAGCATGGTATCCATTAGTTTGTCGCAGATGTTATGACTGTATTAATTTTGCAGTGCTAGCTCCCTGTATTTAGGTCTACTTACCAAATCCCGATAATAAGAACACCGATAAAAAATAGTCCACTATGTCGTATTGGTACTTTGCACAAAATTGCTGATTGCATGTACGTCATAGTGACGTATTACGTCTGAAACCATAAAAACTGTTAGCTTTGAAAAAAAGCTTCGTTCTAGTACATTCCTTTTTATTTGGCTCAGATCGGGAAAATTCATCCGCTTTTTCATTTGCTTGGAGCAGACAAATAGCCAAGGCTGTGTGTTACAATGTACCTCTCATATCATAGATCGAACATTTCTATTTTTAGGTCATGCGGGTTATACATATTTAACTAAAAGCTTTCGTCCACTAAAGTTCTTAGTTTCAATGAACGAAGAAAGATATCTTTCAAATACAGTAAAATAACGGACTATTTTTCAGGAATATTCTATGAGTATTTTCTTACGAGCTCGTTGGCAAGACGACAGGTTGAAATACAATGATACTATAAATATCACAAGACTTGAGTTGGACCAGTCTGTGTTTAACGACGTATGGATGCCAGATATTTATATACTGAACGAGAAGTCGTCTGATTTCCACGAGGTGACGGTACCGAACAAGCTCTTACATATATATCCGGACGGGGCAGTCCAGTACAGTGCAAGGTATGGGTAACACGTGAATCACGTGCAGTAAAGTATATCCTTATTGGGAGTAATTGCGTTCTTCCAGCTTTGTTAGTTAATGATATCACAAAAACACTTCTCTTCATATTTTTCATTAGACACAAAAAATATGTCGAATCCAATTTAGTACTTATATTTTTTATAAGTCAATACGTCACAAATGACAATAATCATAAAGTTGTTCAAGTAAGTTAAACTGAGATTGTTATGATCTTACACATATATTTCAAACATATATATTGTTGTATTGTGTTATTGTTCATCCTTTAAATCTGTATTTCGAAGCATGTGTTCGATCATGATAGCAACTTGTATATCCTCGTGTTTTCAGGGTTACTGGAGCATATTCATGTCTCATGCATCTTCAGAAATATCCATTTGATACCCAGTCTTGTCATTTCGAAGTGGAAAGTTGTAAGTTATCTTAAATTCTGCAGTCCTTTTCTAAAATATTCCAGTCTGCCATCAGATTTCTTAGTAAACTTCCATTTTATTTATCATCATAGCTTTTTTTGTTGGCTTTTACGTCTCTCTCGGAATCGCACGGTACACTGGTCCCATAATTTTGTGAAGATTTGGTATCCTAACAATTCTGAACGTGAAATATTAATAGAAAGTTGTGTTTTTGTATCTTTTATATTTTGATATCAAAACAACCGTTAAATGAATAAAGTTAAACTTGCAGATGGACATAGTACAGAAACGATGAAGTTTTTCTGGAGTGACAATGCGGTATCACTGGCAAAGAACATAGAGTTTCCACAATTTACTATAGATGAAATCAAACCTTACATCTGCGAGAAGGACTACTACGGTAGTAAGTACGGTTAAATTACTCTTTATAATGATCAAACTGCAAGCATATGATATTACCGTGGGTTATTATACACCCACGAACAAAGTTTTGGCGGGAGTTTAGGTGTCAGTTTGTCGGACGTATGGTTTGCCGGTCGGTGTGTTGGTTTCGTGTCTTCTCCTTAACCCCTTGAAGAAATTTCATTACATTTAGGTCAAATGTTCATTTATCAAGACGAGGTGCGGAACACATCTTCCAACCCCTCTGCTCAAGGTCAAGGTCACAGTTAGGGGTTGGCAGGTCGGTGTGTTGGTTTTCTATCCGCTCAACAACTCTTGTACCGCTTGAAGGATTTTCATGAAACTTGTGTCAAAAGTTTATCTTATCAAGACGATGTGACGAAATGATGTTCCAACCACGTCACCTCAATGTCAAGGTCACAGTTATTTTTAAAACATCCCGCTTAAATCATCTCTCTATTGTGTTACTAATTATCACCTAATCTGTCAGCAGTTTCTGATTTTATTGCGAATTAGAAAATGAACTATAAATCCAAGTAATAAACATTTTCCTTCTTCCACAAAGCATGCGAGTCGTTAAAGAAATTGAAATAAAGTTTGAAACGTCATCGTTTTTCAACGATTATTTGCTGTTTAATGACAGAAACTACTTTTCACCCAAATTGTCACAGGACTAATATATCAAACGCGGATCTAATTATGCATGTTTCAGGTAAAGCATACATTATAGAATACTGAATGGCTAACTTGTGGAGGTTTTTATATAATTATATATACAAAAAATATGGATTTTGTGGTACAAACACCTGCATCGTCTTTAATTCAAAAACTAGTTTGTATTAAAAATTTGAGATATGACCCGGCATTAAAATGTCATATATTATTTGATAATTGCACCATTTGTGGGCAGAATAAAGTTCTTATTAAAGCACGACGCATCCGAAATTTAAGAGATTTTTACTGTCAGATTTAACACATACCTGAAACATTAGCCGCAGTCTGTATGCAAGCCTAATTAAGATTGTTATATGATAACAAGATCGTGCACCCGGGTACGACAATAAAACCACTTATCGTGGTTAAAGTTCGATTTGAATGCGTTTAAAAAGAAAACATATATCCTTAAAAACTGTTTACATGTACAAATGTATATATGCTTTTTAATATACAGTATACTTTATGACCACTTTGGTACATGTATTCTGTATTAAATGGAACATATTTTTGGCAATTCGTCGAGCGCAGGAGTTTTGTTGTCATTCCATCAATTTTGGGGATTTCAGCTGGTCAGCAGTTCGTGAAATAATGTTTGAAATATCTTTCCAGTCGAATGGCGAGATAACATTTATGATAAATATGTAGTAAGATTTTTTGTTTTTCAAAAGAGCTGAAAGACGAAGTACTTGTGGGTAACATCATGATAATACTATTATTATACATATGGTCCTTTTAAAAGGAGCTTTCTTATTCGTGGATCGATTGGTTATAATCGCGCTATGTTTTAATATGTACTTATCCATTAAAAAGCAAAGTTAGGAATGTATTTGGCACAAATAAAGGTCATTTCTGTCAGTAAGACATCTTTCTTTATGAAATGAGAGTTACTTGTAATTGTAATACTGGGTCAATCTAAAAATAGCAGCTGCAGCTGCTGGAAAGAAAATGGTTGATCAAAATGTAAAATGGTTATTTTAATTTACATTCTATCAGTCATTGTGACGACACATTGGTGCTCAAGTATGAACATTTTCCTAGCCTTCATATTATTCACTTTTCTCAAATATAGATCTAGATAACGTGAATTAGAACTAACAAGTCTTGTTTGGAATTATGATATTCACTATGAAAGGAAAAACACTTCACATGTTATGCAAATTGCTGTACGATACATTGTATGTTTATTCATGCCAATAATAGTTTAACCTGTCTCATATTATCCTTATGCAATTTTAGTAATTATTCATAATTTATAATAGATCTATATAGTCATAAAATATCAATAGCAATTCGCATATGATTAGAGCCTTTCAATATCTCCCATAAAATTACAAGAGATCCTTTTATGGTAAGAAAAATGTATAAAACTATAAAAATTGATTTAAATTTCCCTTGTGACATGACTTTCAATCGATTCGGTAATGAGGAAAAATATTTATCTTAAAAAATCTGCATTTTAAACTGAATATTGTAAACCGATCTCAAAATTTGATATAGATTACATGCAATTTATACACCTTTCGTTTTATTTTTGTTTAGCTGATTGTCTAACATATTGATTTTCCCATTCGAGATTATATCATTTTTAATTGCTCATCCAGTAAAATATATATGTTGTGGATTTTTACATATTTTAACAACATTCACAATCATTTAAATACACAGACAGACAGACAGGCAGACATGTTTATATTGTCCCATTTAGGCTACCAAAACAAAATTTTTAAACACAAAGCTGGTATTATATTAATATATCGTCACTAAATATTCTACAGTAAATTAAAAATTTATAAGCAGAACTATTTTTTTTTTTTTTTTTCCAGTTGTATATCCATGTATTGGTGTAAAATATATTTTGATACGGAATTACGCATATTATTTGGTACAAATTTACGTGCCAAGTGTGCTCATCGTAATTCTATCCTGGGTGAACTTCTGGCTGGACTGCACGTCTGTTCCGGCTCGAATCTCTCTTGGACTGCTCACTGTACTTACCATGACCACACAGAGTGCTGGTGCTAGAGCCAATCTACCACGTGTTTCATATGTTAAGGTAACAAAATACAGTTTCACTCGTGTGTTTGGTCATTTTAACAGTCGCTTTATATTTTCACTGACTAGTAACTTTTGTTCTTACACAACAAGTACTTTGTAAAATATGAAATGCACTAAAACAATGTTAATTAGATAATATTCGCAATGATATATTTTCGCTATTTTTGTCAATTTCCTAATTTAGATAATCAAAACATGTCTTCAAAGAATAATTAGACATAGATTTATTATTGAAACATTCTTAGTTTTGACGATTTAAATCTGTCCGCTATCATATTGCGAGCTTTTGTCGCAGTCATATTATACGGTATATAAGTTAACAGCGAACTGTGTGCAGTTGAATGTTCGTAAAAGTATACAAGTTGCAATTATTTGTTCGAATTGTACTAATATAATTTCGCGATTTTGACAATAATCGAAAAACGCGGAAAGTCGTATTCGCAAAAATGTCGGACCTCGACAAAACGCGAAAATGTGTATGCACAAATATTTAGTGGATTACAGTATTTCATGATCGTCGTAATTTTATTATTTTAGGCAATAGATGTATATATGGCAACATGTCTGGCATTTGTGTTCTTGGGTCTTCTTGAGTTCGCTTATGTGAACGTCTTGACCCGTGTTGAAGGCAGAAAACCCCACGAGAAAGCACATGATACAAAAAAGGAGGAAAATGCTAATGTAAAACGGTCGGATGAGCATATTAAAGAAACCGATGCCGCTGATGTAAGCTCTTTTAATATAATCAATAATATACTTTTTTTCATTCAACCGGACCATTCTTATTTTCTAAAATGGACTTTTCCGATTCAGATTTGGACAGTTCCATTTAATGTTGAGAGGGGTGCTTACTGAAAAATCATGGGACAGTACCATTTAATGTTGAGAGGGGTGCCTCCTGAAAAATCATGGACTGAACACTAGTATAGAACTTACAAAGCCCCTTTTAGTAAAGTGTGGCAGTGACGTTACACAAATAATGTGTACAAAAGCACGCAAGAAAAAATTTTAATCCTTACATTTACACACTATTATTGGACGAGACTGTCACAATATCATGCATGAGTTGTACCGATGCGTGGAACATTCAATTACTGTTTTATTAAAGATGGCGTGTACAGATTTTTGTGATTGCTGTGCAGGCGTTTGGTACGCGTGCACATTTAATTAACTTTGAGCAATCGGTCCATCTAAGATAAAAAGGATTTTATACGCATGCTTTTTTGTCATTCATTATCCACTTCGCACTGATTTTATACCAACCCATGTAATTCTAAATCTATACCTAAACCAACTTAAGGCAGTTATTGAGTTTTATATATTTGTACTTAAGATGGGTGTACAGTAAAGTTCCTGTAATGAAACCACCTTTTGGACCGGCATAAAGTGGTCTTAATATCGAAATGGTCTTTTTAGTGAGACCTTTATACTATAAGATAGACCATTTGGTTCCGAAATGTTTGGTCTTAATACTGAGGGCGGTCTCAATATCAGGTGGTCATAATAGTGGAACTTTACTGTATATAAACAATGTTCAGTGGACCGTACCAGCACATTTAGCTTATTAGAATACAACCTAAACAGCCGAGGACGTTCATTTATTGTAATTAAACTATAGTTAATCAAATGCTTTTCTTTCAGGTGTCTGTTTCAATACAATCGGAAAAGAAAGGATTCTTTTGTTTTGGTCGGTTGTCGGGAGTCGGTCGGGCCCGTCTGGTGGACAAGATTTCTCGTATTTTATTCCCAGCTGTGTTCATTGTGTTTAATATTATATACTGGCTGTACTATATGTTGTGGGATCCAAAGTTTGAAGAAAACTAATGCACGGGGTTTTCATGCATGGTATAATAATTAGCGAGTAAGATCGACTTCCTATTGCTTTTTTTCATTACTGTTGACATATCACCTTTAACTTTGTCAACAGGACAAAACAACGAAATGTAACCCACTGATTCAGAACTCAAAATTCGTATCAGGGTTTAAACCCCGTGTCTAGCTGATAGATATTGTCTGAAGTGATTGGGGACCACGGACTTAACACCATCAGCCTAGCTGAGAGGAGATGAGCCCATTTTTCAAGCACGGTTTTTCTAATCACTGTTGCTTTGGGAAGACATACATTTTGTTCTCTAAAATATTTAAATGACTCTATGGTTCAGTTTGGTAAGATTCAAGAAACAATAAACATAATCTAATGAGAACAGTTTATCACTCCGGTCGCTCAGCAGGCGGTGTATGAACAAAGTACCCCCATTTTCCGATTTGCTGACTACCAACGTCGAATGAGAGTTGAACCCAGGCAGCTTTGGCGAGAAGCCATTGTGCTCACTTCAGTCGATGAGAACACCTTCCTCACTCCGACAAGCCGACTGTAACAAATATTGAGTTCCAGACTGTTTAAAATAGCAGCTACCATTTCTTATATTATATGTATAGAAACGATTGATGGCTTATAACTTTCCCAATCTTCGCGGTGATAGCCTGTCCACGAATTTATGTTTAGCGCGATAATTTAAACACACATATACTTCTACATACAAATATTGATTTTGTGAATTCAAAATTGCTCGAATATAACTACGATCCGCGAAAATTTGGCTCCGCGAATTTAAATACACATACAGAACGTTGTAAAACATCTCATATCAGGTTAAGACAATTTCTGTCCGATGTCACATTGTGCCATATAATGATTGAAATGGTTTTCGCGACTTTATAGTGAAATGTTTATAATGAATAAATATTTTAGGTAGGAAAAAAACCTCTGGTTCCTCTGCATTTATGTACGCGCTCATTTTGTTTATTTATTCTTCGATAGAGATGATATTAAAGTTTTAATGATATTTTAATAGTTTTGATATTGTTAAATACATGTATAATTTTATTATATTATATCATGTGTTGTTATTTTCTTTCTCCAACGAGGTTAAAACTTTATTACATGTCAATAAAATCACTAGTTGAAACAGTTACTAGTATAGTTACGGGAGGCGCCGGGCCGTATGGGTAGAACGTCGGTCGGACTCCTAACTCGACCTAGATGTTATGGCTTCGAAGCCCGGCAGCTACATTTGATCATGACCTCTACAATCCCTTCATTCGGCACAAATGCTGGTCAGACCTACAGGAAGCAGTCATTTCAGAACCTCTACCATCGATATGAAAAAAATACATGTATAATGTTCAACGCGGACTCTGGTAAATTCACTTACCTAGGTACTGTAGTATCCCCTCAGTCCTACATCCGCTAATACTGGTATTAACGCAGCACCTTGTAAAAATGGTGTGAAACCAACGGCTGTCTTCATGGAAGTGGGCGCATGTGTTTCTACATTTGGCTGCGGGGAAACGTACAAAGGTGATGTAAAGCGGGGCTGTGTCGATACTGGGGACACGAGGTTGAGGTCATGGGGCTGCGGGGATACATATATAAAAACGTGAAGTTACCCGGGGTTGTGTTGATGCTGGGGACACGAGACGCAATTAATGGGTTTGTCGGGGTGCATTAATTAAAGGGGGAGTGAGGCTAATAGTATTAAGTGAATGAGATGGTATAGAGGAACATTCTTTGAAGCGTTCATACCACGAGTTGAGTTGATAATAGGGGTTATAGAACAAAGGCGTTGTAACTTGGGCTGTGATGATACGAGCCGATATGAAGCCGTGGGTATACTTATCAGTAAAGTAATATTACAAGGGCTGTACTGATAGAAAAGGACACGGGACTGAGTTCGTAGGACTGTGATGATACTTCTAGAAATGTCTTCGAATTTAGTTACTTCCTTTCATTAAACATTGATGCGTGTTTCAAGACCACATTTGATTTTCATAAAAGGTTTGCTTATATTGTACGAGAAGTGTGAGTGTAAATAAGAATAAACTTCTATTAACCATCTACGATAAACATATTTAAACTTCTGTAATCTTCAAAATAGACATAAACTTCTGTAATCTTCAAAATTGACACAAACTTCTGTGATCTTCAAAACTGACATAAACTTCTGCCATCTCCAAAATAGGCATAAACTTCTGTGATCTTCAAACCTGACATAAACTTTTATAATCTTCGAAACAAAGTTTCAAAGTTTTCAAAGTTTCAAATTCTATTTACAAAAAGCTATGAGTCCCACAAACTATGGGCTGCATCAGTACAACATACATAAATACCCATGCAAAAGTAAGTCACAATGTGTAAATGAATGGAAAACGGTTATAATATATAGAAAACAGTAGTGAAAAAAAAAAAAAAAAAAGTGAGAAAAACAGATCTTTTTTTTATAATTATAGGGTACATGCATATGTATAGCAATAAATACTATAAAACAAAATAGTATGCATATACATGGCTAAACTGTTGTACTGTTATGAAAGTGAAAAGCCGCTACCAGAAAGGAATTGATCTACTCTTTGACAACCAATCAAATTCAATCTTTGGCAAATACTGGCTGAAAATTGCAGTCAGGTAAATCTCTCCTATTTCGGACACAGAAAAACACTTTTGATAGGTATAGGCATGATGGGAGATATGCCGAGGTCTCATCCACAAATACAAGCTAACATAGTTGCGCTTATGGACGGATCTTTATAAAATTTGCTTCAAATCAAATCAGAAAGGAAATGTTATCTCTATTCATTTGACTAAAACCGGTCATGGAAAAACGACACCTATGGTCTATATTCACGTGAAACTCGTGAAATTTACTAATAACGGCTAAAGTATAGATTCATTAATAGGATTATAATAAGAAAAGAATGTCATTGACAGTTTGTGACATAATTTTCAAAACTAACATAAACTTTTATAATCATTAAAATAGACATTAAATTCTGTAATTATCAAAATAGACATAAACTTCTGTCATCTTTAAAACATAATCTTCGAAATAGACATAAACTTCTTTAATCTTCAAAACAGACATAAACTTCTGTAATCTTCAAAATAGACATAAACTTCTGTAATATTCAAAATAGATATAAATTTCTGTTACCTTTCATAGTCAGTTTGTAACATAATTTATCATTATGAAAGCTGAGCATAAACCTTATTGAAAATAACCTGTCAAAATAAACACACACTTCTGAAACCTTTCAAAATACAAAGTCTTTCGTAACCTTTCCAAATTTTCCATATGGTAAACATACTAACCTTTGAATCATGTTTTTGTGATCAGGTTTTCATGTTGATGTTTCACCAAGCTGCTATTGTATATCAATGAAATGATTCAGATCTCCTCTTGTACATAATTATTATCATTAGCCTGTTTGATCCCATTGCTTTAAATCAGAATGCATTCGAGTAATTCTTTTTCCAGGTCTGAAAACTTCCAGGAATACCGTCGATCGGGGGGAGCGGAGGGGGGTATAAAAAAGAGTAGTACATTTTGATTTTAATCGGATTTTTTAATCTTTATTATTGCATAAAATGATAAATTGTTACTTACTTTCTGGTACACGTTTGAAAATAGTGAAACATAGTTATGACAAAAAGTGACATAAAATGCAGTATTTTTGAATGCAAGAGTTAATTTAGCATGAACGTCACTGAAAAGAATAAATACACCATCTGCTCAAATAATGCAATTTTGGTATAACATGTATAAAGTGTGCTTATGTTAGAAAAGCTAAAACAACCTAATTTTATCCAAGCACATTCATATCTAAATAAATGTATGTTTAATCAGCTATCTACTCATATTCTAAACCTTTGTCTTCTCAGCATATCTACACACTCTCTATGCCCCTCACCCCCTCTCCCCTCTCTTTCTCTCTTTGGGGATAATTTCATAAGGAGAGGGTATCGACAACGATAAATCTAAGTTGCAAGAAGTTTGTCAGTCGGGAATAATCAATAATTACCGAATGTAAGCCGGGGAAATACATGGTTACCAGCCTTACCTGTTACAGGTTTGTGTTTTGTTGATGTCAACAAAACTAAAATCATCCTTCGAGAATAACACTAAGCAGACATTTTAAAGTTCTTCTGAAAATGGGATTGCGATGATTCTGTTTTTTAACAATTTGATGATTTTGTACATTTATATTCATTTGAAAATGCAGATATTGTGGCAGCCCTCTTTTTGAAATGTGTGATTTCTTCCACTTCCGGATTAACCATTGTTTATGTAGTCCTGGCCGGCCGTAGGATCCCTCCCCTGGTGAACATTCCAAAACCCCAATAACCAATTGTGCACATTGTTTACTTTACATGACACAAGACAATTACGGCGTTCCATACTTTCTAAACCCCTGTTATATCTATAATCTCGTTATCAAAAGATCAAGCTTCTTTTGAAAGACGCTAAACGATCGGTTTATTTATTGAATATACACTAATCAATACAATTAGCTAATGCAAGGTATTTCTATGCCACCTTTAATCAATAAAAATATTGATACATGTTTCACAATATTTGTCCATGTTTTTAAGTTATATTAAATATATATATATATATACATTAACAGTTATATTAAGCATTTTGTAGACGCTTGCTCTAAGTTCGTTTGTCTTCCACGTGCATCGGACCGCGTTAAATATTCCGGAAACTGTTCGGAATATTATTTTTCATTGAAGATCACGGATTACCAGGATTTTAGTTATGTGTTTGGGTTGATGTATGGGTATATATATACAATATCACATGCATCTCACTTTAGTGTCAAAATATCCAAAACATTTTTTTTTCAATTTGCATGAGAAGTGAAAATAAGTGAAGTGAAAAAATACAAGTGGATCGAAACGCTATTTTATGGCCATAAGTATTTGCGGAAGTATATTTTGTAAGACGATACTAGATTTCAACAGCTGATAAAAAACAAGTTATACAATATTTCAAGCAGTTTTGTCACTTTCAAAATGGCTATAAAACTCGCGCACAGTTTTCTGTCCTTTCTGGTGCTTGTGAATGGGCTTGGACTATTTCTAGTGGACGGAACTTCCTCAAATAGAACAATGTAAGTAAGAGATTGTAATTTGTAGTTTGTACATCGTTGTATGGCTCGATACACTGTAAACATGCATTTAAATTTGAAAAACTCGACTATACACATGCTGCATGTTTACTCGATAACGTAGGTTATGATAGAAGAATAACTACCCTGTTATCTAGGTGGAGTTAAATCTTAGACTCGTTGGTTAATCAGTGAAAAAACATAGACCATATATTGTTTATATTTTAAGTTTTAAGTCAAACAGCACAGGAGCGACCCGAATCAACCATCAGACTAGCAGTTTCATCCTACATTATAAACTATATATGTCTATCAATTACCCCTAATAGACTGTTTATACATTTGTATATACAGATTCAAAACAACCTTCCGGCTAAAATGGTGAGGAATTATCTTAAACATAAAACAGTGATAAGTAAGTTCAATAATAACCAGGCTTTAAATACCCACAGTGATGATCCTACAGCTTTGAATTCTGAGGACATCTCGAACTCTGAGCAGCTATTTTTAGCCTGGAAACGGGTGGTGTAGAATTTTTTTTTTATAATTGTATGTGTCTCTATGAACAGGTAACCTGCACACACTTTGAGAGCAATGAAATACCTACACCCCAATGTGTTTTTCTTAATGAAGTAACAAGCAATAACGGACATACTGAACAACTTGCAAATTGAATTGTCACTCATTAGGAACTTTCTGGACGAACTCATTTTACCTAGCAATGACAGAATTCATTTAGGGACGTTGACATACACCCTTCGTCCGTTATTGATGTATTGAAAGTCAAATGTCTAAGTTATATGAGTATAGTTATTTATTGTAATTCCCTTATAAACCAGTTTTACCTTCAATATCTTTTGTGCTATACACACCATTATAAAAAAAGTCTGAACCCCAAATGCAACCATAACCACCAAGCAAGTACCTGGGCTGTGTATGGCGCACATAAAACGTTGGTATAAAAGTATTCATCAAAGTAAAATAACGTTGCGCGCAGGGCACGAAAGGTATCTGTACCACATATTATAAAAAGCGGTCACAAGTGCGAACTATACGTTATGCGTTACTTCAGACGGCTGGTGTTGACCGAAACCGGTACAGATGATTCAGAGACAAACGTAAGTTACCGTTCACTACGGCGGTTAGATTTGTGTCGGAGCTGTCACGGTTCTGGGGGACATTCAAAACACAGTGATGAAGAATTACTTATATGGGTATAGACGTTCGAGGAGGTACACATGGGCGGATTTTACGCACTTTCAGGGCCATTGGAATCAAGTGAAAAAATACATTATAAACAGAGTAATTGATTTTACAAAAGTTTTTATTCATAGAAACTGACAACATATGTTCAAAATATCAAGTTAAAATTACAATGTTTCGTCGAAACAGCCAATAATTTATTGAATGGAACTCGGCGTTCCAAGCTTCCTCTATCAGTGTTGCTCGGCGTTCACAGTTAGCCGTTCAAAACATGCTCCGTCGTTCCAGTTAGCCATTTTTTTGTCATTTGTGCAAGTTTAAACGTTCCTATCTTCGTCAATCCTGGGCTAATGAACCTGATATTTCACGGTAGTATCAAATACGGTTCAGATTTTAGGATAACATGCCAAATTACTACATTAGTCGTAAAACTGGAATATTATTAGGCCGTTTCCGACTGAAATTGATGTTTTAAACGGTTTTGCGTTTCTTTACTCGCCGTAATTGCTTGTTACTTCAAATATATTCTAAGAAAAACACATTGGGGTGTAGGTATTTCATTGCTCTCAAAGTGTGTGCAGGTTACCTGTTCATAGAGACACATACAATTATAAAAAAAAAATTCTACACCACCCGTTTCCAGGCTAAAAATACTGCTGCTTAGAGTTCGAGATGCCCCCAGAATTCAAAGCCGTAGGATCCTTACTGTGATAACACAACCATTCTGTGAAGAAGACAGTATGCTTCTATTTGCATGTTTTATCATACAATAAATCATTTCTGAATTTCAAGGCTACCACAACAAATGTTAGCTACAATCTTGATGAATTCTGAGTGGTTAAACAGACATTCAGTATTCTCATTATGAATGTTTTGAGCAAGTATATTCACCCCTTCAAACTGTCAAATAAGTTCATTTGTGTACAATAACTATGACAATGCAGTGAAACATATATCTCAGATTTTACAATATCAGCACAGAAACGGCACACTCGCTCATTTTGATGTTGCCCGTTTTCTCAGTGGCGAAATATCCTACCTGAAATTTGCATATGCAGAGCTGTATTGGTATGTCAAATGCACTATACAACTCCCCGTCATATACATGCTTGAACAATTTGTATATCCGTGATTTTCTCGTGACAATTTGTATATCATGTCCCATTTATTTTAAAATAAAAGCATTAAAATCATGTACAATGTAGCTATGAAAATGGCAGTCGTACATATGTGTCAAGACAATCTCACTTTAATGTATCACACTCACTAACGGCCATTTCTACATATATTTGTACCTCTTGACTGAGCCCGTGAAATATGTTTTGATTAATACCGTATGTATCGATTGCAGTGATAATGCATACAGACGACAAATGCATTTAGAACAGAGCACTGGCGCGCAAACTCATTCCATATCCGTCTCTATAAAGCCTTTCACATTATCGTCGGTGGCTCGATTCCAAACTCATAGATGACACAACTGATACTAGTAAACCATGAAATATTTTTCCATAGTAAAAAGGATACTTAAATTCAACTTCACTTTTAACACATTAAATACTTTATAGAACCAAACCATCTCCATATGTTGTCACACAAAACGGAGGTTTATTGTAACATACCGTGTTTGCACGACTAATTAAGAAGTAAGATGAAACACAAATCACATATTCATCCATACACAGTCAAACCTGTAAACAAAGACCATTGGCAAGAACCTATCTTCCACAGATATATAGTCTGATGTTATCATTACAAAAGAAGATTAATGTCCATTTAACTTTTACATCATCTTGTTATTTACTGCAATGTTTTTTGTTTTTGTTTGGCTTTTCTTAAACTAGTCAAAAAGCACTGTAGTGTCATCCGAAACTTGGAGTATCCGAAAACATTTCAAAATGCGGTCACAATATCATAGTTCATTGGATTTTTGTTGACACATATTTCTTCTTACAGGTCTACTATTCTTGATGAAATTTTTGAAAACTATGATAAGAGGCTACCTCCAAAATATGACAAAGGTAATATACATGTAAAACTTAACTAAATCATCTGCAATATCTATTTGTCACTAAGACATTGTGCTTAAACATGTAGCACAATAGGCCGACTTCACTTTATTGCCCGGGTTAGAACTATTCTAACTCGAATTTCAAGCGAAAGCCATGGGCTTTAACCCGGTTTAAATTTATACGCAAGTTTTACCCTCATAATAGCCTTGTTCCCAGTTAAAAGTTGTTGTTCATAAACAGCCGGGTAAAAGATGTGGGCGTTGATTATTTATACGGTGTTCGCGGGATAGCTTATTCTTCTTACAATGTAATCGTGTTCCGTCGGTCATACATGTTTAATAGTAGACTGGCTTTAAGTCCTTAGATTTACATCTGTTTTGTCCCCTTTATTCTTACAAATTTCCCCCCTTTACCGCCAAAATGTAAGATGTTCGAGAAAAAGAAGGCTGAAAGTATTTTGCCAAGAGGTTTAATAAAATATATTATCATCTAGTCTGATAGCGTGGCTTATCTTATAGTTATCGCGTGCATACGTTACTAATTAGACACAAAGTTTCCTATCTTTATACACTGCAGGGACATGGGCCTCTCTGTGAATTTAATCAAAACAAATTCTGATTTTCCTTGGTAATCTTTATGTTTTAATCAGTTTGGCAAATTTAAATAACTAAGAAAATAAAAAAGTTCGCATGTGCTTTTATTACCATGAGACTGAATTTCAAGGTTGAATATTTGTATACATTGTATTTCAGAGGTGATGCGAATTTGATATCAGAGAAATTGCAATGAAATTATATTTGCATCCGAGCTTCTAGCTGTATTTTAATTAAGTTATCATAAAATGTCCCTGTATGCTAGCATTGTTTAACATACAACCAGTAGTTCGTATGCTTAGTAAAAGTCACAAGTGCGTAACATAAATCATTTAATTTGCCGCATCCGAACGACTGACTGTATGTAAATCAATGATAAAATACAGGGTGACAATTACTATTTTGATTTTAACACGATAGTGTCTTTGAAAAAAATACCCCGAGTTATGTTCAACGTGCAGAAACATTCCTTGTAACTTACAAGAGATGCATACAAGGTCCGTGAAAAACGTGTAGTCTACTGTATTATTTGTAAATTAACGATAGCTAATATACAATGTATGACCGCCCGTGAAAAACGTGCACTGTAATTGTGAATTAACGATAACTAATATACAATGTATGACCGCCCGTGAAAAACGTGTACTGTAATAATTGTGAATTAACGATAACTAATATACAATGTATGACCGCCCGTGAAAAACGTGCACTGTAATTGTGAATTAACGATAACTAATATAGAATGTGTGACCTACTTCCTTCTTTGCGTATATATGAAAAATATAAGTGGTTAAGGGTTATTTTATTTATAGATAATGAAAATAAATGGATAGTCCTACATTTTCTTATAAATGTTTTTATGTACAAAACCAGTATAACCTCTTTTTTTAGTTGGACCTGACAGACAGGTGGAGGTGGTAGCGAGTATATATGTTATATCTATGTACTCTATCAGCGAAGCAAATATGGTACGTTTTTTAAATAATTTATATTCTATATTAATCCGAGTACAGCCGTACATACAAATGTACCACTATGACGTCATCAGAGATTCTGTTCTAACGGATAATCCCGAAGATGACCGAACGAGCATGAATACTTCCAAGGAGGAACAATTTGATTCGGGCTCACTTGAACCAACATACAACAGTGCCAACATTCCAAACTAAACATAAGTTGTTATGATTTCAAGCGTTCATCTCAAGAGGATGATTATCAGTGTTGATATGCACCACCGTGGCATTACATTTGTTTTCCCATAACTACATAATTTCAGCAATATAAATCTACTGGATGATTTATTTTACTCCGTGCAAACAAATAAGAATGCATTTTATTCGAGGCTTTTAACATCAGAGGCGCTGGATCATATTACATGTGCAAATAGAATTGAATAATGTGCATGATTTTACTGCCTGTAGTTACATTTTAGGCATACAATTTCAAGTTATCAGGAAAATTTATTATCTTGTGTAGATTTCTCTAATTGTTTCATATGTTAAACATGGTATAAAAACTCAACTTTGTCAGCGTGTTAACATTAGACTCAAGTTTCGGGTATACAAAATGTGTTGTATTGTATTTGCATAGAGTACCGTTATCCCTTATGAAATTAACCCTTACGCTGGCGGTAAGTGGGCCTACATTTGCAACCAGTGTAGATCATGATCAGCACGCATGTATGTGCAGTTTGGTCATGACTCGACTGTTTAATATCTAGTAAGTAAATTTGATGGAAGCTACTCTTTTAGCAACAAATGATACTTTCCAAATTGAAATATGAGAAATTCCATTTCATGAAATTTTGTGTTAAAGGGGGTTTCTCCATTTTTCAGGATTATTCCATGAGCATGCATCTGAGAGAGCGCTGGGTAGACATGCGTTTGAATTACACTGATGTCTTGAACCTTACCAGACTGGAGCTAGATTCGTCTTTATTTGACAAAGTCTGGGTACCAGACATGTATATAATCAATGAGAAGTCGTCTGACTACCATGAAGTGACAGTTCTCAATAAAATGATGCACGTGTACCCGAATGGAACCGTGCAGCTCAGTGCCAGGTTCAAATCTTTACTCACTTTTGCATACCCTTTTTCAAGTTTTTGTGTATTGTATTTTTATTTTTGGCCTTTGGGAGGGGGAATACTCTGGCGCTTAAGAAACTTTAAAGATCGTATTTATTTTGACTTTCGCGGTAGACTTGCTAGACAACTCGTGGTAAAATCTACAAAAAGATTGATGAGTTTAACGCCCGTTAGGTACATGTAACCATCATTCCTGGGAAGGACCTGTTCAAGACCCCTATCCTCCGTAAGTAACTGCCAACTTTCTCACATAAAGAGTCATGGTCAGTATCGGGGCTCGAACCCATGGTCCTCAGCCAGTGGGAGATTTCAAAGTGTGATAACAATTCAGTGACATGTACTTGATATGTGATCAGTGGCCATACACTCAAAATGTGAACTCATTTTAAAAGTTGATTTCAAGTTAAGAAACATGCTCTTTTGCAGAGTTACAGGACTCTTTTCCTGCTCGATGAATCTACAGAAGTATCCCTTTGATATACAGCACTGTTTCCTTGAGCTAGAAAGCTGTGAGTAGATAATAGATTTGAGACTTTGAGGCATATAGTAGAACATCGTTATTAGGTTTCTTATAATACCATACAAATGCTAAAACTAAGCCTTTCTATTTTCGTTACACCCGATCATTTAATCCTTATTCAGTTTGTGTTTCACAATAAAACGTTTTATATCTAATTATCTATATATTAATTTATAAATGAATAAAAGGCACATGGCTGTTTGGCAAACATCATGTTATCGTACATCTAAAGATGGTGCTGTTTCTCCTATATCCTTTGAACACCTGTAACGTAATAAAACGTATACGCGGGTTAAGACAGGTTTGGCCTTCCATAGAAGTGACAGTGACCGTATGGAACACGTTTTGTCTGTATGAATTTAAAGGCTATGCCGACAGCTCCTGACTGTTGAAAACTCAGACGTCCGAGGCAAATGCTGACACTTTTAGACGACCTTGAAAATGACCTTGGACACAATTTTACCAGCTTTGAAAATTTTCATTTTACCAACGTTCGCGTACAGGCCCCTGTGGGATAGTGTTTTGAGCGCGTGCAAATATTTTTTCACAGACATAAAGCAGACATGTCGTACTCAAACCTAGGTATATTGACATCTTATGAGAACGCTTGAAATTGACCTCCCGTTAGCAAAACCCCTGACCCCTGCGCGTGATCTCTGTAGGTGGGCCAATGGAAATTTTACTTTCATGTTACAGCTCAATCTATTTGCTGACGTATACAACACGCGCAGTAAACCGAAAGTAGCCAAAACGTGATGTACAGTGTTTACAAAAACGCATGCATGTCTGTCGAGTGTGTAACAAAATGTGCCGGTGTCCAAAGGATATAGTGTTATAAAACATGTACTTGGACAAACGTAATCCATTTTTATTTTCACAAATATCTTGATAAAAAATAACTAATAAATAGTTTAAATATAGTGCATTGCCAAATATCCAGCAGATGGTTTGAGTCACAAGTGCTTGCCAAAATAAAATACAATAACACAAGTAAATTATGGCTGCAGAACACACATTCAAGTAGTTTTATTTCAACTAACCAACAAAACTTATAATTCCTTATTACAGACGGCCATAGCACAAAGAGTATGAAGTTTGTCTGGAAAAAGGATGCTGTATCGGTGGCGGAAAATATAGAATTTCCTCAGTTCGCTTTGACTGAAATAAAACCATTCATCTGCGAGAAGAACTATTACGGAAGTAAGTTAATGTGTAGAAAAATGTAAAATGTTGGTCTGGTTCCGGGGGGGGGTCATTTGATTTAACATAGGTTTATATAGGAAAAACTTTTTAAAAAAATCTTCATCTACAAAACCACAAGACCTAGACATTAGCTATTTGGTGTGTTGCATTATATAATGGAATTCTGGTTTTCCCTGGTTTTCGCATAAACTAATATAGGATTTTTTTGAAATTTTCAACTCTGAAATCACGAGGCCCAGAGCTTAGATATTTGGGCAGGTAGCATTGGCTAGTGAACCACTAACAAGATTCTTTAAATAAGTACCTCAATTTAAAACCGTATGTTTATATAGGAAAAACGTAAAAAATCTTCTCGAAAACCACAAAGTCGAGACCTTAGATAATTTATTTGGCATGTAGCATTGTCTAGTAGACCTCTACTAAGGTGGTTCAAATCATGCCCCTTTGGGTCAAAATCAACCATGCCCTGGGGTTGCCTTGTCTGTTTTAAGAGTTATAGGAAATTCCTAGCTTCTAATGAGCTCCTATAGCATCCAGTGACTTCCTTAGCAACCAATTCTATAGTAACTTGGAAAAGTGACGAGCGACTTCATTAGCAGCCTCTTACTTCCTTAGTAGCAAGTTTTCCTTAGTAGCCTGTGACTTCCTTAGCAACCAATGAGTTGTCTTAGGAACAAGTGACTGCCTTAGCAACCATTGACTTCTTTAGGAACAACTTATTCCCCTGGCAACAAGTGAGTTCCCTATGAACAAGTTACTTCCTTACCAACCATTGACTCTCTTAGCAACAACTTAATCCTCTTGTAACCAGTAACTTCTTTAGAAACTATAGTTACCAGTGATTTCCTTAGCAACCTTAGTGACCAGTGATTTCACCTGGCAGCCTTTGACTTTTTGCGTTCATTGACTTCTTAAGCAACTACTACAAATGTATCTTAGTAACGAGTGATTTGCTTAGCATCTACTGACTCATTTTAACAACAATTGACTTCCTTAGGACAGAGCGCTGGTACTGGTGAGCGATAAAGGGCCATCATTAACCTCTTCTTTAAAGATACTTCTTCTGTTTTGAGGACATTTCTCTTTATACATATTTTACAAAACACATTTCAGTAGGCATCAGGAGTATTGTTTTTTTCTGATTTTACTTGATGTTATAGTCTTTATAGAGGATATATTTTTAAAAGTAATTTGTCTGATTTTGTCCTCATTCTACATTTTGTAGTCTTCTACAATGTTTTTCAGTTATTTACCCATGTATTGCTGTAAGATTCAAGCTGCAGAGAAACTATGCTTACCACATCGTGCAAATCTACGTGCCGAGTATTTTGATTGTGACCCTATCCTGGGTCAACTTTTGGCTGGACTGTACCTCTGTTCCAGCCCGAGTGTCACTTAGTCTACTGACAGTCCTCACAATAACCACACAAAGTTCCGGTGCCAGATCAAATCTCCCACAAGTGTCGTATGTGAAGGCAAGTCTCTCATTTCCATTTTGCGACTGTATTCATGTACCTTTTACTTTCTACTCAGCAAAGCTTTGCCAAGTCTGAGACCGAACTTATAAACGAGACCGTGTTTCAGATCATGGAAAATCTCGTTGCCACGTCTGCGTTTTATATGGCACGTGATTTGATTGGTTCTTGCACATTCAACCTGAATTTTGTTGAAAAAGACTGAAAACCATTCAATAAATGATCCACCATGATAAGCAATCGTAATAGAAGTAAACATATCAATTTTAGACACTGTATTTTCAGATTTATTGCCAGGTTTTAGAAACGTAGGCTCTGATCATAAAACATGCCCACATAGTGAGTGTTTGTACAAATCCTAATATACCCACGTGGGCTATATAATTTTAGTCTGGAGTTCCTTCCCCTTATTACTACGTATCATAGGAAGTCGGGAACCAGACTAATAAAATTTTATCCCTAATGAAGACCTTACACAGGTCGAAACGTTGGACAAAAATAAGCCTAGTTTAACTTAATCAGTGTTGGTTGTGTTCCACATTGTGTTTTATTTTATTCATATCCTTAAAAAGTAGACTGTCCAGTTATATTTTCTATCATACAATATATGTGTACTACATGTATATGACGTATTTAAGGCGTCATAGTAGAATTACCCTCACATAACCGGAATTAATGTTTATTTTTAGGCGATAGACGTTTACATGGCAGCCTGTCTTGCATTTGTATTCCTCGGGCTGGTTGAGTTCGCTTACGTTAATGTATTAACTCGGGTAGAGAAGAAGCATCCGAAAGACATCTCGAAGAAACCACATACCGAAGAGAATGCAAAGAAAGTCAACAGCCCAGAACAGGTATTTAGCGTTTCATGAATCATGACTGGTCACGTGGTTATAATATATCCCATAATTTGGAGATGCCGGATTGTCTAAATAATTATTTTCGTTCTAAGTTATTTAAATGACGATCAAATAATGCCAGTTAACATTTTATTCGTATACATGTATATTCAAAATTAGGACACTGCTTAGTCATTTCAGAGCTTCTGATTGGTCAGTTCCTTTCTCTTAGGTAAGCGTTACTTGCTATTATCTTTTATTTGTCAATCGCAGTTGTAGAAATACTTACAAATGGCATTTAACTTTTATTCTTTCAGGAAATGAAATCCGACGATTATAAGATAAAAGACAAATGTGGACTATCTTGTTTCGATCGTCTATCCAATCTCCGAAAGGCAAGACTTGTGGATAAAATATCACGGGTTGTCTTTCCCGTCACGTTTCTTGTCTTTAATCTGATATATTGGGTGTACTACTTTCAATGGAATCCGGAGTTTGATGAGTGAAAGTGAAATCGTTTCCTGTTCATTTTGTACAAATCTCAGAACGATCATTACATAACTTGGTTCTATTGGCCATGTCCTACAGTGACTGTTCAATAAACAATGGCTCCAACGACTAAACTCTGAAATGGCTCGTAGTTTCCGATTTTCAGTCTAGTTCAGTTGCTGCTATCATATTGTCCTGTTTATCAAATTGAGTGCAAACGCATCAGCCGGACTGTTGCGCTGCAAACTCTAGAGATAAACAAAATTCAGTTCACCGTGTTTGCATCTTAAGCTGGAAAATGCGAGGAAACGTGCAAGGCACCCTTCGTTTATTTATGAAATACATGAACCATCCGTTCCAGCGGCGTGCTTATCTTAATAAACAATGATTTGGAAGGACGGAGGCCGGAGTTGTTTACAACTGCGAATCAGAACGGCAAAAAGTTGTTTGTTAGGCGATAACAACGCTGAAACGGATTTACAGATTATATATTACTTCGAGTAAATATGAACGTAAATTTCCTACGTGGGTATTTATCTAACGTCATGTGGCACAATATGACGACATTTGACGTCATATAGACCCTGACGTCAAAACGTTGTTTATTGCAAACTAGAACATATTTTTTTCTTCTCTTTGTATATAGAGACAAAGTTTTAAGTGATGTCCGAATGTTGTTTATATGTATTTTGTACAGTTCATTAACAGTTAACAGTCTATAAGGCGTGATTTACACGTTACCCTCGGTATTTATCGTTGCGCTCCAATAACCTTAAGTTTGTAGAGATGACTGTGATGAATCTTTTTGATCTATAACTTTAGTTTTAGGATTTTGTCTCCGGAAGTGAGTAGTAAGTACATTTTTTTGTAGATTGAATTAAGGAGCTGAAAATGTAATATTTCGAAATAGGTAATTTTGATATGTAGAGGAAATTCTTGAGCGTCACAACGATCAAAAGAAACAGCACAGTGGTGAACAAATACGGAAGTCATCGGAGGGCGTATTATGATCGCAAACTTGGTTTAAGTGAGAGAAAAAAGGCAAACTTGATAAAAAGGCGAATTTCGTGCGGCGGATTCTTACCAGTTTCTTTTTTAGTGAACATGATCGAGATATTTCGGTTTCTGTCCGTCAATGTTTGGAACTCAACAGATTCAATCTTCAATAACTTCAAAACATCACGGGTCAAACCTAAAAACCGAGTGAAGGTCACATATAAACCTTGACTGACGGCCTATTAATATTATTTAGTAGCATTGAGAAAACGACTTATACTGGTAAGTTTGCAATCACAACACGCCGTCCTGCTGAAAGTGTACAATGTAATAACCCTCCGTGTTCTAATGCAATTATCCGTATAGTCTATATACATGAGTTAAGTATTTTGATAAATAAAATATAAACTCTGGTATTTGGTTCGATTTTGCAGAAGCTTTACCTGTCTGATGTCATCATATTACGGTAGTACGGAAGGACTTGATTATAAAAAAGGGGTAATGTGTAAGCGGCCGTTTAGCTCAGTTGGTAGAGCATTAGTCCTGTAAGTGTAGAGTCCCGGGTTCAGGCTGCACGTTTCACTCACTCTGTGACAATGATGTCCGAAAGCAGTACAATATCAGTCTTTGACGCTTGTTATTATGGGTCCCCCATCTGGGAGAGACATAATGTTTTTTACCATATCAGTCTGTCTCTCCATCTAACGTTGCCCACTCTTCATCTAAGGAACTTCATGTTGGGTTGTCATCAAACTTGGTGGGAAACATCAGTATGAAGTCTAGTTTTGCAATATTACAATAGTGTACTGTAAAGTTATATGGTCTAACGTCAAGGTCACAGGTTTTGGATTGCAAAGTCAAAGGTCAAGTCACAGGGAAATTAAAAAGTTGACGGAGCCACAAAACGCAAATCACGGTGGAAAACATGTATCAGCAATATGACTGATACATCGTGCACCTGTGGTTTTTGTCGTCTTAGGCAAATTATTCAAAGTCGAAATACAGATGTTTTAATTCTACAAGCCTTTATTTAATGTATATATGAGGAAACTCAATTGGTTATTTTCTTTAAGAATGAAAAGGTAGATAAACTTTCTAATATCGTTTGTCCATAAATTTTCTGACATGCTTATCAAAATTTGCTCGTCGAATTCTCCCCTGTGCCTCAACAACCACCCGTACTCTCTCCTCATTGCTGCCACTTTCCCTCCCAATACGGGATGCACGCCCTTCCTGTTCCTCTAGCTGTCTGCGCATTCTTTCCATATTTCTATCTTCTCGTCGTTGTCGGCTTTCTTCGACCTCATTTCTTATTTTATCGGCAAAATTTCCACCTGAAAACATCATGCACTTTCAAACATACTATGACATAGATAAAGGACATAAATGCATGACCCCTACATCATGTTAAAACTTTTAAGCATGTGAATTAAACTATCAGCATAATACAGGGTCATAACAATTAGTTTCAGCATCATGCTAAATCTTTAACATCACGCAGGATCGTGCCAAATATAATGCATCCATGATGCAACATCACGCTAATAATGTTGAATGTTTACCCTCGCGTGTTAGCACCATGCTGGTAGATTCTACTAAAGGTTGACAAAGTACAAATATGAAACTCGGCAACAATAAGACATCTAAAGAAAACCGAAATCTATGGAAGACAACTCATGCCTGTGTATTGTAGTATTCTAAAACAGATTAACATACTTCTTGGGAGTAACTTACCACTTCTGTTCAGCTTTGGCTGTTTTATTGGTACAAATGAGGCGCATTCGTTTACTCTGGGCGGAGGTCGCCGTATTTGTCCTTCTGAATACAACCGGGGTAAGCGGTACGGTCTTCCATAGTACTGGGTAAAAGCCATTCCACTCCGTGATTTACGGATACATTCCACGTCGTACATATCTGTATCTATTATTAGGTCCTCTGGTCTAAATATTTATTAGAGAAACATATAACTTATATTATGACATGTAGTAAGTTCTCTTACACCCTTTATGATTGTAAAGGCAGAATATGTTGTATGAATACATAAATGCATGTATGGTGCATGGAAGTAAGGCGCATTCTAGCCTGATGCGGTATGGTTCATGGGTGTAAGGCGCGTTGAAGTGTGGTGCATGTATGGTGCATGAGTGCAAGGCGCATTAAAGTGTAATGCGGTATGGTGCATGGGTGTAAGGCGCATTACACTTGGTACATGGATGTAAGGCGTATTACACTTGGTGTATGGGTGTAAGGCGCATTCAAGTGTAATGCAGTATGGTACATGGATGTAAGGCGGATTCAAGTATAATACGGTATGGTGCATGGGTGTAAGGCGCATTCAAGTATAATGCGGTATGGTACATGGGTGTAAGGCGCATTACACTTGGTGCATGGGTGTAAGGCGCATTCAAGTGTAATGCGGTATGGTACATGGGTGTAAGGCGCATTCAATTGTAATGCAGTATGGTGCATCGGTGTAAGGCGCATTACACTTGGTACATGGGTGTAAGGCGCATTCAAGTGTGGTGCATGTATGGTTCATGGGTGTAAGGCGCATTCAAGTGTAATGCAGTATGGTGCATGGGTGTAAGGCGCATTCAAGTTTAATGCGGTATGGTGCATGGGTGTAAGGCGTATTCAAGTGTAATGCAGTATGGTACATCGGTGTAAGGCGCATTTCACTTGGTACATGGGTGTAAAGCGCATTCAAGTGTAATGCGGTATGGTGCATGGGTGTAAGGCGCGTTTAAGTGTGGTGCATGTAAGATGCATAAGTGTCAGGCTCATTCAAGTGTGACGCGTTGCTTTATTGTATTGCGTGTGAATTGCAGATGTTTATGATGTATGCATGTTGGTGAAGTTGGTTTGGTGCATGGACTCAAGCGTGTAAGGTGCGTGCAAATGTGTTGTTTGCTTGTTTATGCATACATGCGCTCTGTATTTGTGGTAAAGTTGATGCATGCGTGTGTACAGTATTTGTACTGCATGCGAATTTAGTGCATTCACGGGTGAAACACGCTTGAGTAGTACATGCATGTCGCGCCTTTGATAGTAGTGCAGATCTGCGATGCATGTATCTTTTGAACATGTTTGGTGCATGCATGCGTGGTACAAGAACATTATTGCATATGAGTGGTATATGCACGTGCCTATGTGGGTACTGCAGAAGTGTTTGGTGCATGCTTGTGTGGCACATGAGTGAGTGTTACATGCATGTTTTACACAGACCTGCTTGACCGATTATGCTATAAAACAAGCGTTCTTTCGGACTGAAAAGGAGAAGAATTTACGAAGCCTATATAGTAAGGAATTAAACTGTGACAGCCGCTTAACAAAAACATGACGGAAAAGCCGAATGTAGTACACGTGCTGTAAAGAGAAAAATTGGTATGATTATTAACTTTCGAGTTACAATCTAATAAGTCGGGATAATGCTCCATCGTAAATCTGTATGCCTAACATCATTCTGCGTCAATACTCTTTTTATATGGGGCTCATTTAGGACCACCATTGTTTCAACTCTCCGGCTTTTGACTTGGGAAATACGAAAATACGATAGTATGATAACACGATATAGGATGATACGAAAACAGAAAAAGGACGAAAAGACGTTGCGATACTTGACAAGATACAAAAAAACGTTAATAGAATCTAATATGCTTAGCATTTCGCATCGTGTTATCAACGTACCTTCGCATCATGTTTTCGTGTCAAAGCATCGTGTATACTTCTAATTTAGCGGCCGAAACGGCGAAAACGAAACACCATTTTTTGTATTATGTTCTGTTCTGAATTAGATTAAAATAAAATAAATAAAATAAATAAATAAAATCGAATAGTAAATTTGAATTACCTTCTGATCATTTGACTGATCAAACGGGTGTTTATATCTGGCAGAAAATGATCATATTTATCTACAGAATTTTCTAACGGTGTACCAGTCCTGTTGCCTAACTTGGAGTCGGCGCCTATTCTCGGTAACGGGGTGTTCAATCGGCTTTCCATAATGGTGCGGAAGTCGGCCCTTGTAATACAGCAACCTTCGGGAAATCCTTCTTCCGTATCATCACTTCTTGTCAAATATTTTGGCGGGTTCATGTAACTTCTGCTGCCAAGAACGCTCGACTGACTGTCGTCTGCTCTTACATTACGCACTCCTTTCAACCGAGACTTAAATCGCTGTCCCTTTTTCGCCTTTTTGGCCATTTCCTGGTAAATTATCCTTCTACACTGTATTAAATGTAGTTAAACTCTCAAAGAAGTCTGTTGGCAGCCGGGAGAAACGTCAAACAAATGACGACGTCGTTATGGAGCTTCCGTGAAGTCGTGACGTCATAATTATAATACTGTCAAATATTTTTACGAATAAGTCTTGACGAAATGTATTTGACTAAATGTTGAACAATGTCTAACGCTTAATTAATGTAAGTGTAGGATAAAACTGACTGGGTATTTCAGTCAGGTAAAACAAAACTCCCTAGATTTTCAAATGTTGTTATGAACCAGTATGCATGGGAGTCATACTGGGGTCTTCGCAAGTTCACCAGGGGAGAAATCCCAAGGTCGGCCGGGACTATAAACATTGAATTTTAAAATAAAAAACTGTAGTGGATAACATAGTCATCATAATTATTATTATAATTATTATAGATTATTAATAAAGAAATAAATAAATAATAGATTTCTAATCATAATAATAATCTTCTTTTTTTTATCTGTCATTTCTTGCGAGTGTATTTTCCCATGACAATTTTTCTGTGAAATGAACGTTTTATTGAGTTACCCATTTATGCAGTTAGACTTTTGTCCTAAATCGGACACAATATATTAGATTAAATGAAAACTAGAACTATCACTGAAGGTAATAAATACCCCCCGAACACCCCACTGACACAGTATATAAAATTTATGTAATATTTGATGCTTTACTTATTGGACCTGCACAACCATGCACAACTTGGCATGGTACTTACATGTATCACTTCTGTAAAATATCATTTAATTCTGACCAGGGGTTTTGGAGATTAAAACCACACAATATTTTACTATCTTGAAGCCCTGTGACCTTTGACCTAGTGTTTCGAAACATGGACCATGCACAACTAGACATTGTACTTATCACTTCTGTGAAGTATCATTAAATTCTGACCAGGGGTTTTGAAGATTTAGCGTATACAGGATTTTACAATCTCGAGACCCTGTGACCTTGACCTCTGACCTAGTGACCCGAAACATAGACCATGCGCAACTAGGCAACGTACTTATCACTTCTGCGAAGTATCATTAAATTCTGACTATGGGTTTTGGAGATTTAGTGTCCACAAGATTCCGTCTACAGACAGACGGACGGACGGACGGACATACGGACAGACAAGCTGAATCCAGTATATTCCCCTTGCACTTTGTTATCGGGGGTATAATAAAACCACATGATTGTTTGTTGTAATTTTTAATGGAAATGTATTATAATAAATTATGAGCAGCGACCAGTGTAAACCATTATCAGACTACAGGGAACATGTAGTTCTTGCATGGCTTACGCTGGTAAAGAAAGACTCGACCGGGGTCAACGCCGTACAAGGTCAGTATAAAGCAGTATTAACGTTTCTCCCAAGCAAGCTTTGTGTTGACCCGACAATAAATTATATAATACCGCTACCAAAATGCTCGCTTTCCGATTGGTTAATCGATCCGTGTACATATTTGATCGATACGGCTCCATTTTAAGATTATTGAAAATACATATTCTTGTGAAATAGCGCAATAATTTTAAATTGCGGTATTATATAATCGTTATACGTTTTGCCGTGTACATCTGGACATGTACCCTGTTTGTATTGTATGTCACCCTCGCCTTACGGCTCGGGCGACATACAATACAAAAAGGGTACATGTCCAGATGTACACGGCAAAAACCCGTATAACTAATAATGTCCATACTGACAATCTTTGCCTCAAAGGTATAGTAACAACTAAACAAAGCTCATTTGAGGAAATTAATGATTACACTTTACACTACGTGTAAACATAATTACAGTAAACTCCGTATATAACTATTCCCGATATAGCTAAATCCCGGATATAAGAAACTTTTTTCTCGGCCCGAATTTTTTTTTCTTAATCTATTTTATGTAATACGGATATAAGGAACAAATTTAAAAGGTCCCAAAGAGTTCTTTAAAAACGGAGTTTACTGTATATACGTTTATAACATTTTTTGTATGCAATTTTAATTACTATTCTTTAATTATAGTGTTTATTATTGTTATTATTACTTTTATTATTAGTATTATTAATATTATTATTCTTACTACTATTACAAATGTATTATCATTATTATTATTACATTACATATTGACACTGAAAACTGGTCTTCAATGTGATCCTACTAGCAACTAGCTCTGCAATAAGTGTAGATCATGATCAACTCCCGCATTCTGATTATAAGCTCTACTGTTTACTCGTATATCAGGCTCAGCCAGTATATTTTCAGTAAGCATACCTGTAACTAATTAATGGTACGGTTCAAATTGAAAGATGGACGAGTCCATCTTCGAAATTAAGCAATTTATGGGTTAAATTAATTGACAATAATCAAGCAAGAGTACATTCTTATCGTAATTGTACGGGAACGTGTAGGCGTATTTCCAGGTAAAGTGGTATTTTCATGATTATTTTGAAACAGTATGTCTGCAAATTGAATTACACTCTTCAGCGCTTAAGAAGTTTTATTTTTAGCTACATTTACGTGCATACAGCATTCCAAAATATTGAACAATACCAGAGGTATGTACCAGCAATTAAATATATTGAAACGGTATGTATGCATATAACAGAATCAAAATATTTGTTGCAAGTAATTAAGTAAAAGAATTTTCATTCCTTTCAAGCCATTTCTTTTTATACAATTAGAAGAGGAAACATTGAGAAAAAGTATGGTGTTATAATGGTATTGAGCTCGTCTGCTGTGTATTGATTTAGTTGTTGTTGTTGTTGTTGTAGGAGTTTAACTCCCATTCCAACCGTGTTTTTGGTCATTTTAACAGGTGGGCAGTTTACCTATACAACAATCTTTCCTGGGAAGAACCAGTACAAGACTCCTATCCTCTGTTAAAAAAACTGCCAATTTTCTGACATAAAGAGCCTCGGACATGATCGGTAGCAGGGCTCGAACCAAATGACTCATCAATCTTATGAGAGGTTAGATCGATTTCAAGTCAGCAACTTTAACCATTCGGCCACGGAGGCGGATTTAGCTTTTGATTACACGAAGTAATATGCAAACTTACGAAACCATACGCGAAGTAACAATTAATGGTGATGTTTAACGTCGTTACTTCGTGCATCGCTATTGTTACATCTAATATCGCCATCTCTTCGCAAGTAACTAATCAGAGCGAAGGTGATGACCTTAAAGTGCCCAGTGTAAAAAACTTAAAAATTGTATTTTTGTTTGAATGTCTAATCGTGTAAGTATTAATGCTGTTGATGTTTGTTGTGCATTATACAGGTAAATGTTAGGATATTGCGGATTTAATAAACATACACTATGTATATATATATATATATCCACGCTTGTTTTATTGCAGAAATAACACAGTGAAAAATCACAAAAAATAAGATGCTGCAGGGTAATACATATAACTGAAAACATACATGTTGCCAGTAGCAACAAAGAAATAGTCTCCGCTAAAGCTATGAATAACATATGGTGCAGTCAGCCAAATTGCGTTTGGAAATAACTTATAAAAAGCCACCGAAAAGCATGTACATTTACAAATAAGATGTTAACTATTTCTTAATGTCACACTTTTTTCACATTTTTCCTTAATTCAGACGATAAGGCAGTAAATATTCTCTCTTATTTGACACCAAGGTCATCATCATAAATACTCATGAATGTAAAATTCTTTAATCAAAATTAGAGTGTTCTTTTTTCTTATGTTTAGCAGTGCACGATGTTAAAACGCACGGATACTTCACAGGTTAACACGAAAGTATTCAGATTATCCGGCCAGCCTCGTAGTCTATTAAATTATATAAAATGACTTAAGACTTCCATACTTTCTTGGTGATATTGCCTGACACGACGCTTGACGATATATCATGCACATCTGTATTCACCAAAGTGTGTGTAAATGTAAATGTAATTAATTAAATGTCCATTTCTTTACAATTGTACGATTCCAATTTCAAATAAAATGAAAGCTTGGTCACTCTTAACAATAATATTTAATCCACTTCTTCCACTTTAGGTCCCGAACCCGATGAAGAGGAGGACCCTTGTGCACCTCCACTGTGAAGTTTGCTCATAATCGGTGAACATGTTTTCTGCAGTTCTTGCATTTTATGCTCGTACTCGTCTTTCTCGGCTAAAGAGTTTGCATCGAACCACTTAAGTGCCTCTTCACAATTACTTATCACTGTTTGTTTATCGGACTCGGATAATTTATCGCCTGCCTCATTTGCAGCTTGTTTAGCTGAGAAAATGTAGTTCTCTAGCTGATTTCGCGCAGTAACACGTTCTTTCTGTGCTTCGTCCTCGGATCTGTACTTCTCCGCGTCATTTACCATCTTTTCAATATCAGCTTTTGATAGTCTCCCTTTGTCATTTGTTATGGTTATTTTGTTTGATCTACCTGTGCTTTTATCCTCGGCTGAAACATTTAAAATGCCGTTGGCGTCAATGTCGAACGTGACTTCAATTTGCGGTACGCCGCGAGGCGCAGGCGGTATGCCAGTCAACTCAAACCGACCCAACAGATTATTGTCCTTTGTCATAGCCCGTTCACCTTCATAAACTTGAATCGTCACAGCCGGCTGGTTATCAGAATAGGTTGTGAATGCCTTTGAAGTTTTAGCAGGAATTCTTGTATTCCTGTCGATCAAATTTGTCATTACCCCGCCCGCGGTTTCAATGCCTAGAGAAAGCGGTGCCACGTCAACGAGCAGTACGTCTTTGATTGCTTCACTGGCGTCACCGGAAAGTATAGCAGCCTGAATTGCGGCGCCATATGCCACAGCCTCGTCCGGATTAATTGATTTATTAAGGTCTCGCCCGTTCATGAAATCTTGCAACAGTTTCTGTATTTTTGGGATGCGTGTAGACCCACCAACCAATACAATATCATGAACTTTACTTTTGTCCATTTTAGCATCTGTTAGAGCCTTTTCAACTGGTTGAAGAGTGCCCTGGAAAAGGTCGGAACACAGTTCTTCAAATCTTGCTCTGGACACCTTGGTATAATAGTCGATGCCGTCGAAAAGCGAGTCGATCTCGATGCTGGCTTCGGTGCTACTTGAAAGAGTACGCTTGGCTCTTTCACAGGCTGTACGTAGACGGCGAATAGCGCGGTTATTTTTACTCAAGTCTTTGTGATGCTTTCTTTCAAACTCCTTCATAAAATGGTTCACAAGACGGTTATCGAAATCTTCACCACCAAGATGTGTGTCTCCAGCGGTTGACTTCACCTCGAACATTGAACCCTCGTCTATTGTCAAAATAGACACGTCGAAAGTACCGCCACCAAGATCGTATATCAACACATTTTTCTCGCCGCTAAGGTTCTTGTCAAGACCGTATGCAAGGGCGGCTGCAGTAGGCTCGTTTATAATTCTAAGAACATTAAGACCTGCAATCGCTCCAGCGTCTTTTGTCGCTTGGCGTTGAGAGTCGTTAAAGTACGCCGGCACGGTGACAACGGCGTCGTTTATCTTCTTCCCGAGATACGCATCAGCTGTCTCCTTCATTTTCGTTAAAACCATGGAACTAATCTCTTCTGCCGAAAATGTTTTCATCGCTCCTTTGTACTCAACTTGGATGAGTGGCTTACCTCCCTTGTTTGTAAGTTTAAATGGCCAGTGCTTCATGTCGTTCTGGACAGACTGGTCGTCAAACTTCCTACCAATCAAACGCTTGGCGTCGAAAATGGTGTTTTCCGAATTCATGGCGGCTTGGTTCTTGGCAGCGTCGCCTGAAACATTAGAACGGTGCAGAATTAAGAATTTTGTCATAAAGTGAATTACATTTTCAAGAATATCATATAAATTACATTATCGGTAATCTAGAGGATTTAACAGAATATGTAATGAAGGGGTCAAAAAGAGAGAAGTTGATATATAAAATTGCAGCAACGTCTACGATCGATGGACACAAATTTAAACAAAACCCTAATGTTAAAATACTATAGAGCCAACACCAATTAATAAATAATGTGCATTGACCTTTAGGCCAAATAGACCAACATACACATACATGTATGCCACACCAAGGCCTGGTCAACCTAAGGTTTATAGCTACGTTTTGGTCCCAGACAGATCTTATACGGCAACATGATAAAGTGCAAACAAAAACTGTCGAAGTTTATGAACTTTGGCCTTGAAGAAAAAAGTCTTTTGTGGGTATACTACTCAGACTGATATCGATCAAATACTTTGCAGCGTTAGTCTGGTAATATACCTGGAATCTCGCCGAAATGCAAATTGAATTATAGTAAATGTTGTGCATGATTTCCTGGCAAAGAATCATAGACATGATCCAGTTGTTGTTACTGCTACATTCAATTATTTCCGGCATCTTTATAGATAGTGTTACTGACAAACTACATAAGCAGTGTTTCAAGTATTTTGAGGTTATATGTAACAGGTTTATGAGGCCTATATGAGCTAACGTTGGTCATTCAAAAACATTGGTCATTCAAACAATCTTTAATTTTGACATTGATACAGATCTGAAGATCATTTTAAAGTGTTTAACAAGTTATATAACTTTATTGACAATAAGAGTATCGACATTAGTTTAATATCTTATAACTTCTAGCGCATGATCTAGCATCGAATAATATTTTTACAGGGAATGCAACATGGGGATCGAACTCAATGATACTTGATTTCAAGCCAAAACCTTTCCGATTAATTGCTTGTGAATACTTTTCAGTGGTGTACTTTTGTTACCCGTTAGAAGGTATAAAGATCAACAATGTTCAGTGAACCGTGTCTGGATTTTTAAGCATGTTAAAATACAACGGTAAAGGCAAAGGAGAACGATTATGCTATGCCACTTTACCAGGTGTTGAAGTATTTTTGTAAAAACCTACTTACCGATCAACCTTTCGGTGTCTGTGAAAGCGACATAGCTGGGCGTGGTCCGGTTGCCCTGGTCGTTGGCAATGATTTCCACTTTGCCGTGCTGGAATACGCCCACACACGAGTATGTTGTGCCTAGATCTATACCGATCGCCACCATCTTTATACTTCAATAGAAATAAAATGTCAGCCAAAGTAAGAGTCTGAAAAGAGAAAAACAGAAGTTCAGTAAATTCAGATTATTTGAATCAGTTTTCACCGATCAATTTTCCCTAAAATATATTGAGAAAGAATTAAGTCGCGCGGTTTAATATAAAGTGACACTTTGAAGACAAACCATTCCTGAAAATTCGTAATTTTATAAGCTCGCCAATGATTCATAAAGCATCAATGTGGCAAAATTTTATCTTCGCAAAAATCACCAAAACAGTAAAAGGTTGCACCAATGTCTATCTACATACCACAATATATTTAAATCTTTATAAACATAAAACCATTGCCAGCCCTAACTATATCCATACCTTCCTCCTTTTGCTTATGTGCTAGGCACTTGTGTCAGACCTATTAAGAAAGCAGTTAGAAAAATCTCGAACTCACGAGCGTTGACCTTGAGCACAAACTTGAAATTAATCTCCCTTTATTGGATCAAGTTACTTCGGAACGTTTTCATTAGCTTGTAGAGAACTAAAACTTATATTTAGACCAATATAAAATAAACATACTGAAGTATGTGTACTGATTTGTTAACGTACTGAAATTTAACAGAAGGTAAAAGTCACTAGCTTTTTACGTTTCTGCCCTAGATCTGAGAGAGAGATTCATTTATATATATGTTTGTTTTTTCTATAAACTTTATCAGTTTGAATATTTATTTTCAATACAAATATTTAACACATCAGCACTTTAATTGACTCTCTTTGTACCAGACTTTTAGTTTCATGATGAGAATCGTTCTTCCTGCACGAGTTACATGCTCGGCATTCTCCATTAGAAAGGATTCAAACATTACAATAAAGTACTGCTATTTATACCACCCAATACCACCTGGTATTAAGAGCGCCCTCGATATAAAGACCAGACTTTTCAAAAGATACTTAAAAGACCATTTCAGTATTGTTACATTTAAACAAGGGGTGATCTTAATTACTTTCAATTTAATTCTACGTTATAACTCGACTGCATTTACACCCCTATTCCCACCAAGCTATGGACGGCGCTGTAACCGTTAGAAATCTATCCCGTATCTCTCTCTCAAAAAATAACAGAAATAAAATGCCTTACTTGTTTGAAATTCGAATCCGAATATGATGGATTTTTCTGTAGACACTGTTCTTATCCGAACATAATTATCCCAATTTACCAATAGAAATATTTTTTTTAAAAAGCAGTAAATCTAGTGCAAGTGATAGTTCATTAAAGATCTACCGATACAAAACGTTCTATTGTTCAACGAATTCTACTCTGAAAATAAACAAACACTCCTATATACATTTAAAAACTAATCATCCGAAATAAAATGTCAAAACAAACTAAACAGTAGTCCGTACAACTTGTGACAATTTTTTGTAATTCCATAGAAAGGTTTTAACGTATGATGCATGGTTTATCAATGTACCTGCAAAACGTAAAGAAAATAAATAAAGTAAATGTATGCAAATACCTGAGTTTTCGTGAAGTAAATGAAGTACAAGGTTGCTTCGAGCGGCTTATAAATTAACGTTGCGTCTAAGCTCGCTTTTCATTATGTCGTGAATGTTTCTAGAAGCTGGACTCGGACCAAAAGATGAGTAATATATCCATGTGATACGATCAACTACAATATTTTGTAGGTGGTTGATATGAATATTGGTATTAAAGGGGGAAATTTCTCGCGCTCTAGAAAGTGCTAGAATGACAGTTTGGAAAGAAATAAAAGATCAATTTTTCTTTTTAGTCTTCATGGGTCTACTGTCATTCTAACGCTGAATTAAGGGCACTTGTTTTCTCTGTCTTCTTTCTTTCTTTCTTTTTACGTTTCATTCTGGTTCTTAATTCTTTCATTTTTCTTTCGTTCTTTCTTTCTATCTTAAATTTCTTGCTTTATTTCATTCATTCATATTTTCTTTCGCATTTTTTGCATTCGTCTATTCATTTATCCATTATTCTTCTTGTCTTGAATACATTTTATTCATTCATTCTTTTGTTAGTTGGTTGATTCGTCCGTCCGTCCGTCCGATTGCCCGTCCGTTCGTTCGTTCGTTCTTTCCTTTTCCTTTCTTTGTTTGTGTTTTTAAATCCCTAATTAGTCCTTATATTAATAGTATTGATTTCCCTGATTTAATAATAAATCAACAGGTCACAGACACTGTGTACAGAAACCACTTACAGGAAGAAATAAAGCGGTTTTGGTTGACATGTGGTCTTTATTTATACGTGTTTCAACAATAGCGGAAGTGAGGAACAACGAAATGTTTTTATCCTGCTGGTCTAAACGCACCTGTAGGTTTCATTCGTATATTTTGGTAATACTGACTGGATTGTCTCCCATGTTACTTATTGATTATCAGTTTTATCATAACAAGGTCAGTTTTACGTGTACGAAACTATTTCAAGGAATAAGTATTTAGATACTTAGATTTGAGATGAAATTGACGAAACTACTCAATATATGAACTGACACGGAAAACTCACCAAGTTTTAGAGGTATTAAAACATATAATTACCATCTTTATTTAATTGTTATTTGTTAAATTATCCTACTTTCGATTTCAAATTTACGGTCAAATTTCATGTACAAGAAATTTCAGACAGAAATAATACCGTATTTACCGCTTTTAAAAGACCTCATAAACCCGTGCCCTACTCGGTAATGACTGCCTTTGCGACTAGTGCAGATCATGATCAGACTGTATGGATGTAATCCGTTCATGATCTACTCTGTTCCGCAGACAGGTGACGTATGGAAATTGACCCCTTTTTCAAGGTTCTAACCCTTTGGTCAGCATAGATTTATCACTATGGCATATATAGTGTCATACAGTAATCATACCCTAGCATGTTCTAAAATTTAGAAATGTTTGCAAAACAACCGTAAAATATACCAGATATAAATGTTCACGTAAATGCCTAGGTTAGCAACTCGTGTTTAACCGTTCTGCATCAATTACACATGTCGCCAGTGTCTATCGAATCAGAAGGTATTCATTTTCAAGGTGATGTGCATGATAGTAACATTTTCTCTGCTGCCAGCTGAGTTCCATCACAAACTCAACCGATGTCGAAAAAAGATTGTTCACAAAGAATTTCCCTGAATAGCGTTCTATAATGAATCGCGTTTGATTGACTAAAGAAGCACTGGCCAAAAAGTTAGCTTGCTATCTCATCACAAATTTATGTTATTGTACATATAACATTGAAAAAAAAGTCAAACAAAATATGATTTAAAAATTACAAGTGGATTCCCGCGTGAGATAAAGCTTTGATAACCTAGTATTCTTTGAAAGGTAATAAACAAATTGATGATTTGTCGGACATTTTATAGTATAGTATATATATTTTATAAAACTATTCAGTAAACTTTCTAAAATTGTTTAATTTACTAATGAAACGTATTATTTACGTATCAACCGGCAATTCATACATAAAAGTTCACTGGTATACCAACGTTTATACATGGAAGATGTTGCATGGCACCGTAGAAAATCACCGAGATTCAAAACTGACCAACCAGATGGTTTTACTTATTACTTGGAATTGCCTTATTAGGAAATATCGTGCATACATTGTAATACTACGGTCAGTCTTATAAGCTTTGACCCAATGGCTGCCACTTAATTGTTTTTTCGCTCATCCCTAACCCCGAAGCGCAATAGCCCCTCTTTTTCGCTCGCTGGATGTAGATGCAGACGCTTCCATAACGCTAGTTTGAAAAATTGATCTTTTTAAGAATTTCAAGCTATATTTGTTTGTTTTTTTTTAATTTCGAGATGGATACAACATGGAGGTCGAACTGTTGGTGGCAGCAGTTGACTTTGGGACGACTTTCTCGGGCTTCGCTCTATCGTTTCTTAGTGACTATAAAAGGGACAAAACAAGCATACTGACCAACTTGTGGGACCCAGGTGACCAACCACGGTACTACATTTAATTTCTGTTTTTATTTTCAAGTCAGAACAAATCCATCATTTTTAGAAGTACAATGTAAAATATAATGCACATTACTCGTATACTTGTTTTCATATATATATACAATGTAGGTAAAACATTATTAAGTGTTAACACCGTTACAATGTTTTAAACTTCGGTATTGTATACATCCTATTTTACCGATCAAAACAAACAAACACTTAAAAAGTTGTTTAAACAATTAGTACATAACTAAGATACAATTGAGCTGTATTTTCCCGATCCGAATCTAAAGATGTGTTACCTGTACATTACCGCCTCCCTTGATGAAGTTGTTTAGACATACCCCTAAGAGCGGGAGGTCGAAGGTTCGAATCCGAGCAGGGATACGTACTGATATGGCCGGTTGGCCGTGGTGAACCGACAGATAATTAGATAGTACCTGTCATTATAGGTATTAAAGAAAAGGATTCAGGAGGTAAATGTGCTAAGAAATTAGGTGTCTCATAAGTCATAATTGTCTGTCCATTTCTGATAAAGGGTGACACTCTTAACCTGTACTCTTTTGTAGCACTCACAAGACGCCGACATGTTTGCTGTTGAAACCGGATAAGTCATTCCACTCATTTGGTTATGATGCGGAACAAAAGTACGCTGAGCTCGCAGAGTCTGACTCTCATAAAGACTGGTATTTCTTCCGACGGTTTAAGATGAAACTTTATAAGCCAAGTGACAAGGTGAGTTGAAATTAAGACGCTCGTTATAATGTCATCATGTACTGTAGGGTATAGACTACAGAAAGGATAATCCATTTGGCTGCGGGTGGGGCTAAGGCTGAGGCTGGGTCCGTGTTTGGGGCTGACACTCGGTCTGGATCTTGGTCTCAGACTAGGTCTGGGCCTGGGGCTGGGGCTTGAGCTGAGACTGTGTTTGTGACTGATGCTAGGGCTGGAGCTGAGACTGTGTCTGGGCTTAAGCTGGGTCATGGTCTGGGTCATAGTCCGGGTCATGTTTGGGGTTGAGACCGGGTCTGGGACTAAGACTTGGTCTGGGTCTGAAGCTGAGACTATGCTTGGGTCTAAGGCTGAGGCTGAGGTCTGGGTCTGAGGCTGAGGCTGGGTGTGGGGCTGATACTGGGCCTGGGGCTGAGGCTGAGGCTGGGCCTAAGCCTGGGTCTGGGTCTTGGTCTGAGGCGTAGTCTGAGGCTGAAGTTAGGTCTTCGTCTTGGTCTAGGTCTGGGTCTGAGGCTGAGACTGAGGCTGAGGTCTTGGTCTGGGTCTGAGGCTGAGGTCGGGTCCGAGTCTGAGTCTGAGGCTGAGGTCGGGTCTGGGTCTGAGGCTGAGGCTGAGGCTGAGGTCGGGTCTGGGTCTGATGCTGAGGCTGAGGTCGGGTCTGAGGCTGACGCTGAGGCTGAGGTCGGGTCTGGGTCTGGGTCTGGGTCCGAGGCTGAGGTCGGGTCTGGGTCTGATGCTGAGGCTGAGGTAGGGTATGGGTCTGAGGCTGAGGTCGGGTCTGGGTCTGAGGCTGAGGTCGGGTCTGGGTCTGGGTCTGGGTCTGCGTCTGGGTCTGGGTCTGAGGCTGAGGCTGGGTCTGAGTCTGGGTCTGGGTCTGGGGATGAGGTCTGGGTCTGGGTCTGAGGCTGAGGCTGAGGCTGAGGCTGAGGTCGGGTCTGGGTCTGGGTCTGAGGCTGAGGCTGAGGCTGAGGTCTGAGGCTGATGCTGAGGTCAGGTCTGAGGCTAAGCTGAGGTCGGGTCTGGGTCGGAGGCTGAGGTCTGGGTCAGGTCTGAGGCTGTGACTGAGGTCGGGTCTGAGTCTGAGGCTGAGGTCGGGTCTGGGGCTGAGGCTGAGGCTGAGGCTGAGGCTGAGGCTGAGGTCGGGTCTGGGTCTGATGCTGAGGCTGAGGTCGGGTCTGGGTCTGAAGCTGAGGTCGGGTCTGAGGCTGAGGCTGAGGCTGGGTGTGGGGCTGAGACTGGGCCTGGGGCTGAGGCTGAGGCTGGGCCTAAGCCTGGGTCTGGGTCTTGGTCTGAGGCGTAGTCTGAGGCTGAAGCTAGGTCTTCGTCTTGGTCTAGGTCTGGGTCTGAGGCTGAGACTGAGGCCGAGGTCGGGTCTGGGTCTAGGTCTGAGGCTGAGGTCTTGGTCTGGGTCTGAGGCTGAGGTCGGGTCCGAGTCTGAGTCTGAGGCTGAGGTCGGGTCTGGGTCTGAGGCTGAGGCTGAGGCTGAGGTCGGGTCTGGGTCTGATGCTGAGGCTGAGGTCGGGTCTGAGGCTGACGCTGAGGCTGAGGTCGGGTCTGGGTCTGGGTCCGAGGCTGAGGTCGGGTCTGGGTCTGATGCTGAGGCTGAGGTAGGGTATGGGTCTGAGGCTGAGGTCGGGTCTGGGTCTGAGGCTGAGGTCGGGTCTGGGTCTGGGTCTGGGTCTGCGTCTGGGTCTGGGTCTGAGGCTGAGGCTGGGTCTGAGTCTGGGTCTGGGTCTGGGGATGAGGTCTGGGTCTGGGTCTGAGGCTGAGGCTGAGGCTGAGGTCGGGTCTGGGTCTGGGTCTGGGTCTGAGGCTGAGGCTGAGGTCTGAGGCTGATGCTGAGGTCAGGTCTGAGGCTAAGCTGAGGTCGGGTCTGGGTCGGAGGCTGAGGTCTGGGTCAGGTCTGAGGCTGTGACTGAGGTCGGGTCTGAGTCTGAGGCTGAGGTCGGGTCTGGGGCTGAGGCTGAGGCTGAGGCTGAGGTCGGGTCTGGGTCTGATGCTGAGGCTGAGGTCGGGTCTGGGTCTGAAGCTGAGGTCGGGTCTGAGGCTGAGGCTGAGGCTGAGGCTGAGGCTGGGTCTGAGTCTGGGTCTGGGTCTGGGGCTGAGGTCTGGGTCTGGGTCTGAGGCTGAGGCTGAGGCTGAGGCTGAGGCTGAGGCTGAGGTCGGGTCTGGGTCTGAGGCTGAGGCTGAGGTCGGGTCTTATGCTGAGGCTGAGGTCGGGTCTGAGGCTGAGGTCGGGTCTGGGTCTAGGTCTGAGGCTGAGGTCGGGTCTGGGTCTGAGGCTGAGGCTGAGGCTGAGGCTGAGGCTGAGGCTGAGGTCGGGTCTGGGTCTGATGCTGAGGCTGAGGTCGGGTCTGAGGCTGACGCTGAGGCTGAGGTCGGGTCTGGGCCTGGGTCCGAGGCTGAGGCTGAGGTCGGGTCTGGGTCTGATGCTGAGGCTGAGGTAGGGTCTGGGTCTGATGCTGAGGTCGGGTCTGGGTCTGAGGCTGAGGCTGAGGCTGAGGCTGAGGTCGGGTCTGGGTCTGGGTCTGGGTCTGAGGCTGAGGCTGGGTCTGAGTCTGGGTCTGGGTCTGGGGCTGAGGTCTGGGTCTGGGTCTGAGGCTGAGGCTGAGGCTGAGGCTGAGGCTGAGGCTGAGGCTGAGGCTCAGGTCGGGTCTGGGTCTGGGTCTGAGGTCTGGGACTGAGGCTGAGGTCTGAGGCTGATGCTGAGGTCAGGTCTGAGGCTAAGCTGAGGTCGGGTCTGGGTCGGAGGCTGAGGTCTGGGTCAGGTCTGAGGCTGTGACTGAGGTCGGGTCTGAGTCTGAGGCTGAGGTCGGGCCTGGGTCTGAGGCTGAGGCTGGGTCTGAGTCTGGGTCTGGGTCTGGGTCTGGATCTGGGTCTGGGTCTGGGTCTGAGGTCGGGTCTGAGTCCGAGTCTAAGGCTGAGGTCGGGTCTGGGTCTGAGGCTGAAGCTGAGGCTGAGGTCAGGTCTTATGCTGAGGCTGAGGTCGGGTCTGATGCTGAGGCTGAGGTCGGGTCTGGGTCTGAGGCTAACGTCTGGGTCTAAGGCTGAGGTCTGAGGCTGATGCTGAGGTCGGGTCTGAGGCTAAGCTGAGGTCGGGTCTGGGTCGGAGGCTGAGGTCTGGGTCGGGTCTGAGGCTGAGGCTGAGGTCGGGTCTAGGTCTGAGGCTGAGGCTAAGGCTAAGGTCTGGGTCTGGGTCTGGGTCTGAGGCTAGATTTCTTCAAGATTATCATTACATTCTGGCCAAGTTTCCGAAGATCCGATAGAAAAGCAAACTTTATTGCATACACAAGAATTTTCTATGAATTGACTTGGTGACCTTATTTCAATCATAGATGATTTAACTCGACAAAGATTTGATCAAGATTATCATTCTAATTTGACCTGATGACCTAGTTATTCACCCAAAATAACCTTTATTCGAACTCGCCGCTCGATTTAACATCAAGGCAGTCGTTCTGGCCAGGTTTCAATGAGATCCAATGAAAAATGCAACCTCTATTCCATACACAATTTATTTCTATAATTTGACCAGGTGACCTAGTTTTTAACTGCAGATGACCCATATTCGAACACGACTTAGACTTTATCAAGGTTGTCTCACCAAATTGCATGAAGTTCCAGTGAAAGATACAAACTACATTGCATAAACTAGGATTTGGACCAGGTGACCTAGTTTTTGACCTCAGATGACCCCTATTCAAACACGACCTAGACTGTGTCAAGATAATCATTCAGGCCAAGTTTCATGAAGATCCAGTGTAAAATGCAAACTCTATTGCGTACCCAAGATTAAGTGTGGACCGATGACAGACATACGATCGATACACGACAGACGATCACAATAGCTTACCTTCAGCACTACATGTTCAGATGAGGTAAAACAGTTAAGCAGCTTATACATGTAAGAATATGTAATAACAAGTATCATAGGACATGGAAGGCAAAGTATTCCACATTATGATATAGAACTTAAGAATTTAAGTCTTGGGAAATACAGTATATCAAGTAGGTTTCTTTCATTATGTTCAAATTAAAACTTTAAAAATCTATGCATTTCTTTTATTTTACTGTTATTGTACTCTTTTTCAGAATATGTGCGGTCTGTACCCCCAAAGCAAAATAAAGGACATGGAAGGTCGTGACTTCGATGCAATGACGGTGTTCTCTTATTCCATAGAGTATATGAAAAATAAAATCATAGAAGTCGTCAGAGAAAAGTTTCCGGATCTCACTGAAGAAGACGTACATTATGTTCTCACGACACCGGCAATTTGGAGCGAGCCAGCAAAACAATTCATGCGAAAAGCGGCACGAAATGTATGTTCCATATGCATACGAATATAGTTTTAGATTATTTGCGTGAATAAATAGAGGATATTTGTTTGTTTCAGTGAAATATCGATTTTATTTCACGAGTGAAATAAAATCGATATTTCACTGAAACAAACAAATATTCTTTTTATTTTATGTTTTTTTGGCAAAATATTAAGTAAAATTTGGAATTATAGCATTTCTTATTTCCCATGGAGAACCCCAGAATGATTACTACCATCATTACTGAAAACGCAACAAAAGTAGTTCAAAATATTTTGATTATTTCAGATAAAAGTATTTAAGAAGTCATATCTATCTTTATCATACAATGAAATGAAACATCAATTCAGTAGATATACTAGGCCTAAATTGATTATTTTTATTAAATAAGTCTGCACTTCGTCACATCATGAATCGTGGCGTAATACTCAATCAGCTGTTCATTCATTAAAAAATGCTCGGTTCACTGACCTTAGTGCAAAATTTGTCACAATTTAATGCATTTGTGAATTATGAGCGATTGTAGAGGTAGTTTTCCACTATTCATAGGTTACTTAAAGGTTTCAGAGTTTCAGACCATGACCATACAAGTATTAAGAAATTACTGTGAAAATTGGATGGTGGTGAAAAAAAATGAAAATCAACTTTTTCTCAAATTTTTATTCAAAATTGCTATAGATGGATAGAAAATGATCTAACTAAGAAAATGAATACCGACAACCCTATGTTTATTTCAAAAATAACAATTTTACAGCCATTTTTTGATTTTATGTAATGTTATCACCTATAAATGAGGGGAAATATGTATCTCATAGGTGAGATATTGGATAAAGCTAAGTATTTTAGCGTAATTAATCACTCACTGTCAATCATGTGTATGATACTTTTGTATAGATGACGAACTGGAGATTCTGGGTGTGAAAATATGGGACTTTTGTTTAGAATGTGGTTAAAAAGTAGTTCGGCAAAAACAGTGAAAATAAAAATGATATTTTCACTGCTTTGAAACAGTGAAATACCAATTTTATTTCACCGATATATTTCAGTATTTCACTGAAAAACATAAAATAAAAAGGGGATATTTGTTTGTTTTGAGTGGATATGGAATAAAGATCAGCGAAAAATGATACAATTTCAATGCTTTCCCCGAGCGCAAAGGAATTTTTGTTTTGTGCTAACGATTAAAAACTGTTTCAGGTACATTGTGTACATGTACCACTGAGAAATATAGTTCCAACAGACCTATATCACCACACTGTGATTGACATGAGGTCTATATCATAAGCCTGACTCAGACTGATAAAATATGAAAACATCCCAGATAGAATTTTATTAGTTAGCCTAAGACAAAGGACAGTGGTTTGTAGGTATGTAGTAAAGTCGGAATCAAACTGCTTCCTGGTTGTTAACAGTGCATACAAGTCTGAAAAAAGAACAGACATTTGACAACTCGTATTTTCATGATCAACCATGCCATGCAGTAACATTACAATCTTAGGAACAGAACACCATAATTTATGGGGAAAATCTAAATAGAAATTCATTAATCTTCGTGTGACAGAAATATCTGTTTCTATTTTAAGGCACATATACCAGATGAAAGATTGCGTATAGCCCTTGAGCCGGAGTGTGCTGCTGTGTATGTGTACACAAAGGAGTTACCTGCCCTTGACACAATGTCACAAAGCAAAAAGGCGACGAAAACAGGAATGTGTCACGTGATTATTGACTTAGGAGGTATTCTTTCTGTAAATACGGCTTATTTGATTAATGTAATCAAGCAGTCTTTAGAAGTGTCACAGTTATACACAACTTTAAGCATTTAAACCTTTTGGAACACAAAACCTTAGCTACCCCTTAATTGGATCAAAGCACTATCCTGACAAACAGAATAATCAACAATGTATTCATCTATTCATCTACTCTCGACCCGCACGGTGCAATGACTTCAATTTTATATTTCTAGGTGGTACTCTTGACATCGCTGCACATCGAGTAATCGGAGATTGCCAATTTGAAGAGATTATCGCCCCTGATGGAGGTGCGTTCGGCGGAGACAACATTAATATGAAATTTGAGCAGTTTTTGCTAAAAATCATGGGCGGACCAGCCTTTTCGAAGTTTAAGGACAAAAATATGGAAGATTACTTGATTATACAGCGTAACTTCGAGAACAAAAAATGTGCCTTTACTGACAAGGGAGATGATTCCAAGGTGACTTTACCGGTCCCAGAATCCTTTCGTAAGCTACACGAAGAGCATAACAGAGAAAAACTGTCTGAATCTGTACGTCAGATGAGTTATGCAGAAGAGGTAGAATTCACGGCTGATAAAATGAGACTGAAAACAAAACTATTCCGAAGTTTCTTTACAGAAACTGTTGACGGCATCACCGAGACAGTTGAAAAAGTACTCTTGAAAATTCCAGAGAAAATTGATACTGTCATATGTGTCGGTGGATTTGCAGACTGCGGGATACTGAAAAAGGCTTTCCGTGACAGATTTCCTAGCAGGAAAATTATTATTCCACAGGAGTCTGTGTCATCAATCATGAAAGGAGCGATTATTTTCGGCAGGGACCAGTCTGTTGTGGATAAGCGAATTAGTCGCCATACATATGGTTTGGATTGGAATGAAGATTTCGATCCAAAAGTGCATGACCTACAAAAGCGCGAAGACACAGACGATGGACATGTCTGTAGAGACATCTTCAGAAAAATAGTAGGGAAAGGAGAAACAGTGCCATACAATAAACCAACACAAGAAATTGATGCCTACGTGAAATCAAGGTACCAAGAAGTAATTGTTTTCCCGTTTTACAGGTCAGAGATCGTGAAATCTCCACGTTACATTGATGAAATTGGTTGTCATTTAATGGGTACGATGACAGTAAACCTTGGGAAGAGAAACGTCAAAGGTCTGGATAGATGTGTAAAGTTGAAAGTCTACTTCGGTGCAACTGAACTCAGAGCGGAGGCTGAAGATGATACGGGGAAGAAATATGAAGTGACATTTAAACTTGAAGAGACACATGCATAACGTAGTCTGACTTCAGTTATAGAAAAGAATGCGTTTCGTGAAATTCATACCTGCAACTGTCATTTTCAGTGTTCACATTTTTGTATTAAAGGTCTTATTTCATACAGGATTTTTGATACTCGTAAAGATGTTCCTAAATACGTTAAAATTTGTCAAACATGTTAGAAGGTTGGGGGTCCAAACCAGACACAGTCGAATCATGTATGCTTGGGTAAGAATTTAGTCCTGACAAAAATATGGTTCTGGTCCAGTAAAATTGGAAGCCTCGTAAATCATCAAAATTTGCTCGCTTAGAGCTGTCAAAGGGGTGAATAAAGCAATGTCATATGTGCAACATTGCAATGTAATATGTTTTTACAAGTCGGACTTTTTCATATTATGGATTTGAGATCTATAAAAGCGGGTAACTATGGTTTTCTTATGCACTTACGACCTTCTATTTGTACGTATTATGTACGAATTCCTGTTTGTGTACGACTTTTTATAATTAGAAGGCGTATATTGCCTTCAAATATGGCACTTTAAATGCACATAAACATGCAGATTTCAAAATCGTGTTGTGTCATATCGATCAAAAGTAACACTTATAGTCTTCTTATTCGAAGGCGTCGGACTGATATATAAACACTTACTTCCATGTTAGGTTTATGATGATGATGAATACTCCTATCCAATATATTTGTGTGAAACAATATTGCTCAGGCTTAAAAACTACATTCTCGTGCCAAAACCGAATGGTTCATACTTGGTTTTCAACCAAAACTTAACATTATCATCTTTGATATTTGACTAGACAGAAGCTCTGCGAGGACGCCCGAAAGGAGATGGAAATGGTGACATTTTCTGAAAACTTGTTGAAGAAAAAAGCAACATCTAGGTATAACTCTGAATGGACAATATTGATGTGCTATACGATCGTTTTATAGCGTAGAAAATGAAAACTTGTCTTGCATATGTCTTTTGTTACAGACTGAGTATTAATGTTGCATTATTTATGTTGTAAGTACCATTTTATATAAAATATGCCTGTATATGTCTAGTGATTAATTCAGCATTATTAAACTTGAACGTGTAAATGCGCGTGCGTCACCTGTGTATGCTGAGAATTTACCTTGTACTTTGTTTAGATATTTTGTAACAAATACTGAGTTACAATAATAAATACAGTAAAAAATAATTCAATAAACCGGAACGTTTCATGATTCTTATTGTCTAATCGGCAATGGCTATGTCGTACTACTTGATACCACCTGAAACAACAGCAGTGTGTTCAACTTCAGCAACATCAAAGTCTATTGGAAAGTGAAATTTCATTAAAAAAACGAACATATTTAAGTTAAAGAAGATATTCGTAAAGTTGGTTTGCAACCTGGTTCGCAACCTGGTGACTGGTTTGCAATTCGCAAATCGAACTAATCTGCAGTTTGCATTTTCCATTTCAAATCGCGAACTGCAAAATGAGAATTAGTCTGCATCAGCCGATTCCCGAACTAGCATCTGATTTCTCAGTTTGTAATTCGCTATTCAAATTGCGATCTGGCGACCAGCTTGCAGTTCTCATTTCGCAATTTACATGAGCAACTGATTTCTCAGTCCGCAGTTTGCAATTTGCATTTCAAATCGCCAACTGGGAACTGGTAACTCGTCTGCTGTTTGGAATAACCAGTCCACAACTGGACGAACTGCAAACTGTCAACAAGGCTGCAGTACGCAATTCGCAATTTGAATTGCGAACTTTGAGTTGGTAACTGTTCTGCGGTTCGCAATTCGCAGTCCACGAATAGAATTGTGATCTTTGACTCGCCAACTTCAAAATGACACGTTACCTGCAATTCGCAATTTATATTTCGAATCACGAACTGATAACTGGCAACTAGTCTTCAGATCAAAATTTACAGTCCACAATTCGAATCGCAAACTTATTAGGATAGTATTTTGACTGTCCAGTGCTAATCATTTGTTGCATGTAACTTTACAGTCATTTGATACTTAGTATTAGTATAGGGGTGTGTGTCCTGACACAAAGACGAGTATCCATGTCCTAAGTAATGAGAGACTTGTTTTTAGAGTTTGTGTGTTCCAGTGCTTACAAGTGATTTCTTACTTTCATTGAAAAATGAAGCGTTCCATGAACTGATCGTTGTAAGATCGTATGCACCTTTTCAACACATTTTGGTACTACCAAAACTCGGCTGCATTTTGGTAGAATGTATCAAATTGCGTTCAGAGTGTCGCTTTGTGCTTCAACAACGCGCTAACATGTACCTTTGGGTGCGCTGCTGTAAAAAATCTATGAACATGGATATACTCTACTAGTAAATGATACATAATATGAATTTAAGGCTTTTTACATAATTTATCTCATCGAAAGGGTTTCTCACGACCTAGTATTCTGGAAATAAGAATTAAAAAAAATCGTGAAAATTCTGAATTGAAACACAATGTAGGTGTAAATTACTTGCTTGAAGGTAAACATTGATATGAGTTATAATTTTTTGTATCAGATCCTCTATCAATGTAATTATTATGATAGAAAGTTGACTTTCATTTTTGCTGTAGGCCTTATCACACCAGCTTCCATATAAAAAAATAAGCTTTATGGGCTTTGGTCAATGCAACTGCACTTGGGCAAAAAGCAAGGCCAATAATTATCAAGTCACTCATTTAATAACTTATAAAAAAACTTGAAAAGGTATATTTCGTCGTTAGGACGGATCATCCATTATCTAGGTATGTGAGTTTTCAATTCTCAATGATAATTTAGCACTTCTTAGAATTCCATTGTAACCTCCTGACAAAGGCAATGATAACCACTTTGTCGTGGACACGAAGAATAACTTAAGCAAGAACATCTTCGAAAAATTGTCTTTTATACAACAACTTCCGAAACGCTTAACTCTGTCAGCTGCTTTTTGCCAAGAATATATCTGTAAGTACACGCTATACTAACAAGCTAAAAAGATTTCGTTTTTACGAAATAAGATTTCGTTTTTACGAAATAAGATTTCGATATTTTACGAAATATATTTATTTCGTTTTTACGAAATCTTATTTCGTTTAAACGAAATGTTATTTCGTTTTTACGAAATAAGATTTCTTAATAACGAAATGTTATTTCGTTTTTACGAAATCTTATTTCTTTATTACGAAATCTTATTTCGTAATTACGAAATACATTACGTAAAAACGAAATAACATTTCGTAAAAACGAAATAACATTTCGTAATTACGAAATAAAAACATTGCGGTAAAACGAAATCTTATTTCGTAAAAACGAAATCCTGTTTCGTAAAAACGAAATCTTATTTCGTAATTTCGAAATACATTTCGTTTTTACGAAATAACATTTCGTTTTTACGAAATAAGATTTCGTTTTTACGAAATGTATTTCGTAATTACGAAATAAAAAAAATGTATCACATGTCACTTCACGGGCACCGTAGAATCGCATTAACAAGACTAAGATTATCTGCACATATATTACTAATAGAAACTGGCAGATGGCATACACCAAACGAAAGGGCTGAGATGGCCCTATATCGCTCACCTGGCCACCATTGGCTATAATAGAAGGTCATCAATAACAGAAAGGGTCAAATTTGACCTCGGGCTCATGATTTTCCTCTATATAAGCCTATGTAAAATCAAGAGACTCCCGGGCAGGTCAATTTTGACCCGGGGGTCATGATTTTAACAATATTGGTACATTCCACAGTCTTAACATCTAAGCTCTAGGCCTTGTGGTTCTAGAGAAGATTTTATAATTTTTCCTACATAAGCCTATATAAAAACAAGTAACCCCCGGGTGGGGTCAATTGTAACCCGGGGGTCATAATTTGAACAATATTGGTAGAGGTCCACTAGGTGTTGCCACATGCTAAATATCTAAGCTTAAAGCCTTGTGGTTTCAGAGATTGTTTAAAAAGTTTTTCCTACATTAAGCCTTTGGAAAAACAAGTGACCGCGGGCGGAGTCAATTTTGACCCAGGGGTTATAATTTGAACGATCTTGGTAGAGGTTCAGTAGGTGTTGCCACATGCCAAATATCTAAGCTCTAAGTCTTCCTGTTCTTGAGAAGAAGATTTTTTAAATGTTTGCTTGCTGTTGCCATGACAACCAGAGTTCCGCATGGAATGAAATTAATTGAAGAACTATGAAAGGGCTTCAGGCAAGGAAGATCCCTGCCAAGTTATATTACAACTGGCTGAGTGGTTTCAGAGGAGATGTCGTTTGAAGGAAAATGTGAATGGACGTAAGACGTACGCCGGACGGAATGCAATTCTTATAGCTCACCCAGTTGAGCTTATAAAATCCATAGAAATGAACGGAAGTGCCTTATATGCAACACTCTTGAAGATGAATTTCACTTTAAATTGGAATTTCTAGTTTAAAAAGACCTCAGGAGACAGTACATTAAGAAATATTACTGGAAAAACCCAACTATTCCCAAGTTTGTTGAGTTGCTAACATCTGGAAACATTCAAATATTACTAAAACTGTCTATTTTTGTATTTAAGGCTTTTGAACTAAGAGCAACACTTTATTATCACTAACACTTTTCTCCTCAAATAATCAAGTAACACCTGCATGATTATTGAATATCTTTTGGCGACATGTGCAAATAAAATATTTACATGTAGAATAAAAGAATATGCCATGCTGTCTTCAATCTAATGAATTTTTACTTGCCTTGAAGACAATACATTTTTATAAAAACCAACCTATTATAGTTTAAGAATTCTGATATATGTATTGATTATGAAATTAACCACCATTGACTTGTAATGTGCCTAATTGTAATGTAAGTGTATACCATGTATGCAACCTTTTGTTCAATAAACTATATATCTATAAAATGCAGAAAATGGAACTGAATCATGCTATTTTTGTATAACGGAAAAAGAAAGTCCTGTCCACTTATTGTAGGATTGTAATTATGTACAAGCTTTGAAAACAGAAGTTTAAATATGTATAAATTCACGACCAAAGCTTCCATTTTCTATTAAATTACTCTAAAACATTACGATAGTTCATGTTTAGAAATTACGAAATACAAAAATAAAAAGAAAATAAGTTTTACCATCAATACATGTTCAAGGTCTTTAGAGGAATTTAAAACTTGCCTCAATAATTATTGAAAAATATACTTACAAACTAAGAAAGAAAAAACATACTGTTCACTTATTAATATGCTAATTTCCACATAGATACACATGCTTTTTTAAATATATGTGACCTGTAAGATGTGTATATAAATATGATTTATAGTAAATGCGGTTCTTAGATAACTATTATAAGAACATGGTTGTTTAATCATGCCATTTCTCGATTTATTTGATGTTTTGTTGCTGTAAATTAAAACCATGCTACAATACTATTTTGTAATGTATCAAATGATTTGTAACGTTGGTAGGGAATGGTTCCCCGACCTCTACCTTACCTTGGCTGTACCCACTGGGACTTTCAAAAAATCCTAATGTCATTGCTGATTGGCTTTTCACATATGCTATCAAAACATACGACCTGACCGTTTTCATTCCTGTCTATCAGCTTAAACGGTTGTGTACTCCTTTGTTGACGACTTTTCCGAATCGCTTCTGTAGATGTAGAACTGATACTAAATCCAGTATGCTTGCATGGAGAGTGATGGACATAAAAACGTTAAAGAGGCAGGCAACATGTGCTCAGTGGAACATGATGTAATAAAAGTATTATACTTTAACCAATGTTTTGTGAAACTGTGGCAAGACTTATCCTTCTAAGTCATACAACCATTAAACCTGATCGGTGGTGATAGTACACAGTAGAACGGAAATCCCATATGGAGGAAAACAAGTCATCATACATTTTAAACAGCTCTAGATAAGATTCTTTTACATTTTCTGGGTATGCAAAAATAAGTGGCCAATCAGTCTACACTAACATATTGAGTCATGTGTATTACACGAAAACATTACATGCATGAATGTCAATGTAATTATTGGCTTTTTGTAGAAAATTTCTGCTCACAACTTTTATGCCGCAAAAAAATCTTGCATTGGCTCCTATCAGATGATGTGAAAAGGCGAGTTCTTTGACATATCACAGTCTTTACATTTCTCCCATCAGGCAGGCATTATCTCAAGAAATGTTCCAATCCTAGAACTTTCGTCGCCTCCTCCCGAATTTTGTACTTTTGCACCTTTCCTGTAACCGTCAATGGATATTCCTTTACAAAATGTACATACTTCGGCACTTTAAACCTTGCAACCTTCAAAGGAAAAAAAATGTTACGGAAAACATTTGTTTTGTATTCAGAGCTGTAAGTGTTTTATACTTATTTTCATACAACATTTTCTAACAGTATTGTTGAGAAATAAGAAAACAAGCAAATTCAGTGAATTTATATCTCCCGCCAAATGAAGCAAATAGCTGAAAAAGAACAAATGTAAAGTGTATTGGTTTGTCTGTTTCAGAAAATTTTTTTAATTTCACTACCCCACTGGGGCCTCATCTCTGTGGATATATTCTATTTTTTCAAGTTACAGTCATAAAGAACTTAATTGTTATAAATAAATTAAATCAGTACTACTAATTTAAGACAACAAGAATTCTTAAGGTTCTATATAGAATAATAGAAAAGCACTTCATCCTCTTAATGGCCTCATTTCTGTAAAAATCCAGTTTCTCAATTTTCTGTAGTTAGAGAATACAAAGTTGATGATTTAGGCCAAACAAAATAGAATTCTGACAAGCCTTTTCAGAAAAAAAGAAGCATTTTAATTTCACCATCCCATCGGGCCTCATCTCTGAGAGATAATGTTTTTTTTAGTATCTTACAGTGATACAGAACTAAAGTTCTTATCAGTTAATTAAAAGTAAATCAGTTTTATTAGTTTCAGAAAAAAAAATTTTCTAAGTTTCTAAATAAAATACTTTAGAAAAGAACTACACTCCCTTAAGGGGCCTCATTTATATATATATATAAAAAAACAGGAAGTGTAGGGAGTGGATATTACACAGAGTGATCATTAAATTATTTGAGCCAATTACAATTCAATTTTGATAACCAGTTTCAGAGAAATATCATTTTAATGTTTTTATATGGAATATAGAAGAAAATAACAATTAAAGGGCAATAAGGTTGGTGATACTAATCCGATCTTAAAGAAAGATGTGTGTGCGCCGCGGCATTATGCTGTTATACACTTATTATGAACTTCATGAATTTCTATTCATTGGTTCTTGAGTTATGTCCGGGCGAACAGACAGACGGACAACGACAAAACATTATCCCTCCACCTTTTTGTGGGGATAGGAATAATACAATACCTTTGAAGACCATAATTAGACACAAAGGTAGATGGATTATTACCTCATTTAAATACAGCTGCAAAAATGGCATACAATACACTGTTGACAAAGCGATAAATTAAAACTAGTGAATAATAAGTGTCCACCTACTTTTTCTTTACAGAATTGTCTGATTTCTTCCTCAGTCGCGGTCTCGCCTTCTTTCAGCTCCACCCAGGCACAAATCTGCTCTCCCAGACGCTTGTCCGGCACACCAACTACCTAGATAAAGGTTTTCTTATAATTTTAGCAAGTGCAATTATGTAAATTGATCTCATTTCTCTTAACAAAGTAATACTTGCACATATTTCAATATTCGTTCGATATTTTGCTGATCCACGTGCAGATTTTAAAAATAGACATATGGTGACACGGATGTGATTTATTAAACGGTTTCTCAGGGCAGGTCATACACATGATTATTTGTTAAATACAAATGTGTACAGTATTTATTAGCACATGTCTTTTTGTTTACGTTTATATTTACTCTCGCTGTTATAAGCGTATGCTGTATATGTGAAAATCTTATTTTAATAATTATATTCTGTTTCTAGTGATCCACATTTTTCACACATACATGTATAATAGGACTCTAAGTCTGTCGGCTGTGCTTCAACATTTTCTGTAAAGATATACTTTTATACTATTTTTCATATCGATCCTTGAGACGAAGCTGAAGACTGTTTAACAAATTTAACCAATCACAATTTTTTAGAAAATGTTAATCATTTAAACTCAATCTTAACAAAAACAACAAAAACAGTACATGGTTCAACACTTTATGTTACCTGTACATCCTTAATCTTTGGATGTGTGTACAAAACTTGCTCTATTTCTAGAGGATAGATATTTTCCCCTCCTCTTATGATCATATCTTTTATACGACCTGAGATCTGCACGAAACCATTTTCATCCATCACTGCCATGTCCGGGGGGGGGGGGGGTTTTATGTTTTTAAAATCCTGCCAAGGGGGGGGGGGGGGGGGGGGGGGGGGGTTCATCTGTAAATATAAAACACAATCTAATAAAGTCTATTACTGGACTCAGCTTGAAATCAGCCGTCTTGATACATGTATGCATGTTACAAAATAATCTGCATACTGATTTAGTTATATTGTTATAAGAATTTACACGTTAAAGCTACATATCCTGGATAGTCCTGTCTCAACCACATGTACATATCAGATATTATTACTCAATACAGACAATAAAGAAGTCCCCATTTTTCAGCTGAAATCTAAATGCTGCATTCTAGCTACTGTAATCAAATGAAAATTAAATATTACTGACCTGTATCGTATGAAACTGTGTTAACTGCTTGTAACATTTCGAAAATATATGCACAATTATGTAATCGTTCTGCTCAGAGCGATCTTGTAAACAAAAACGGAAAAGAGCCTGTCTAACAAAAGAAGGCAAATGCACTTTACAAATATTTACCCAGTGAGATACCATCTGTCAGGCAAACACACTTCTCGTGTTTTATCTTCATCCTTCCAGTATCCGAGCATTGTCGTGTACCCTCTCGTGCAAAGCTCTCCTTTAGTACCAACAGGTACTATTTTTCTGTTGTCGTCAACTATCTTTGCCTGGAACATACAGCGAGCATCGGTAGTCTGTTGCACATAAATTTAATATCCACAATTTTCTAACGCATTACTTAATGTTATGTTATCACTTGCACTGAAGAATCGGAAAATCCCGCAGCCTCATGATCAACAGTTTAGCATGAAAATCACGAAGCCTCGTGATCAACAGTTTAGCATGAAAATCACGCAGCCTCGTGATCAACAGTTTAGCATGAAAATCACGAAGCCTCGTGATCAACAGTTTAGCATGAAAATCACGCAGGTTTAGCATGAAGGACATCATTTAGCCTGAATACAAATGATTGTTTAAAATCATTACAGAAGTTTAAAATGGATGTGACTCCAGTGTCTCGCCAATTAAATTACAATTAACAATACACTAGCTTAAATGCTTAAATGTGTGTCAGCATCTATTGCCAAGGGAAACAATGTTACAATCAGAGGGGTAATTAATAATCTATAAAACGTCACTTTATTTCTGCAAATGTCTACTAATTTGTTATGCTGTATTGTCTTCAGTTTGAAGATTCATTAACTGAATCGATTAGAAAACACGGTTAAAGACTGCAATGGTATATTAATGCAGGAAAACTATTGTGCTAATTCCGATGTATGAAACCATCAGAAAAGCAGTGACCTACACGTGTCTGTTTTAACCAAATTCTAGGCTTTGTGACCATCGTAACCTAATATAAACGTACGAAATACTAGTTCATCTAATTTGCACTCATTCTAAATGCCGGTTGCAATACAATGGTGTTTCACCATGTCAGACTCGTGCGTACCTCGACATGTGGATGGGCTGTTCCCACAGTTGAGACACGTGTATCAAGTGGATGATTTCTTTTGCTCTGGAAAGTTGTTGGGCTGTTTTCCGTTGTGCCATAACATACCTGCAAAAACACCCCTTAATGATACAGTCACTGGCGACATTGATGTATGACTGAAATGTGGTAATACTATGTATAATTTACTGTGCAATGACAGTATTGCTTTACATTTCATAAAAAGGTGCAGTTATTCTGGTAACGTGCTATTTGGGGTATGTGGACGCTTCCTTAAAAACAACATGGATGTAATGTATTTTTCTTTAAATGTACCAAACCATCTCCAGCAATTGACTCTCTTACCAACATACTTTAAAGAAGACAGTAAGTTTCTAAAACATTCCAGTTTTTAATGTACTTAGTATCTGTAGTCCTTAAAGTGTGAAAGATGATTAATTTAATATGAAAATATATTTACATCTACCTATCAAAGAAAAAAAAAGACATCTAACGGGTTTTACCGTAACTTCGTCCATATGCATTTTAGCTATGACTTGTTTCATAGTTTCAATGGGACATGGTGACCCGCCCATCATGCCCGTATACAATGAAGAAAGATCAAACTTGTGGAAATCCGGATGGTTCAGCATGTCTATGAACATTGTTGGCACACCATATATTGCTGTACATCTGAAAAATATTTTCAAAAGCAATATAAAATTTTAGGAACATATGTCTCTTCACAAAAAATTATAATTATGCTATATGACAGAAAACCAGAGATCAAAGACGTATTTACGAGTTACATTAACACAATTTGCTTGAACATTTTGGATCAGAAAAAGGTAAATACGTGTTGTAGCTATTGTAACATAAAACTGTTTGAATAAGATACTGAATAGTGTTGCACTATACTATTACAATGTCAAATTACATGTATATTTAGGCAGTTTAAGCTTTTGCCCATGGTCTACCTCAGCTTTTTCCTCTCAGATAAAAAATCTGCGACATGTCATTGGTTTAGAGTTTTACCAATCAGAAGAAAACCTTTTAAACTAGATCTAGGGAATATTAAAAATATTCCTTTGTGCTATGGGAAAATGTATAAACTGTCATTTGACAACCAAGACATCAATCAATATACCAATCTGATTCATGCACCTACCAATGCACATAAACCAAATGAATTGGAAATTGTAGCAAAGAAGGGGTATACAAGTAATTACGCGGCGTAAAAGAAGAGGACAGGAAGAGACAAAATTGGACGAAAAGATGCCTACATGTATGTAGCTCTCACAAACATTACGTGACGGAGGTATGATAATAGCGGCTACAATATTAAGACAATCCGGGATTAAGACGAAACCAGTCATTTCAGTACCAATGGGCCAGCCAATTTCATTATAAAAGGTCTCGCTTGTATGTCATCTTATGTCATAAGACTATTTTACACAGTGGTACGTAGGGCGGTCTTAATGAAAGAACTCTTCTGTTTATACATGTACTATTATTATAGATATGTTATACTTTTCTTGAGCGACAGCTGCAAGGGCTGTGGAAGGATCGAACCCAGGAGATGGAAATACACAGGTAGCACCATGATTCGGTATCTGCAAGCAGGCTAGCACCATTCCAAAACAATGATAGAGCGGCACGGGACAACATATCCGAGCTGGCTACAAGGTAATAACAAAGGTATATTGACATATGTAAATGTGGATTTTAATTTGATAAAGTAAGGTTTAAATGCCACACAATAATCACATGTGCAATATTATTTCACTTTAAAGTGGAATTATGCGCATTTTTTTCAAGTAAAAATCCAGCTGAAATAGGTGTGTGTACAAAAGGGTAGAGGAAATAATAGCTTTTAGCCCAATATACCAAACTCTTCCAGCTACCAGTACGAAATAATAACTTTCCAAATATTGATTTGCTTATTTTGACTGGGAGAGTCTTTTTAGAAAAAAACAACTGCATGTAGGAGTTGCTTCCCTTCCACTGCCGAAGTCTCTACCAACAACAACAACGACACAATCAACTATCATTTTATCAGTCCGATTTTTTTATTTCTAAAGCACCAACTTCAAATACTAATGCGGCATTATCATTAATTTAACACATTACAATGCACAGCAACCAAAAATTGCTTTTAAAAACTGTCACCAAAATACACTATGTGCAGTATGGTGCGCATAATGTCTCTTTAAATAATCTCTAAATTCTAAACAAGAACATCCATAAGTTATACATCACAGGTCAGCATAACAGTGTGTTGCGGAAAAAAGTGTGACATTAGAAGCATACCCTATTGTGAAAATCTAATCGCATTCCAGTAAAATGGCTGTTGTTGACAATGTTATGATGTGAAAGCGTTGCTCCTTTTGGAAAACCTGTTGTGCCCTGAAATGTATAGATCCAAATCTAAATTTTGATGAATCGGTAAATGATTCAAAAAGTTAACAGGACACTTCGAGGAACTTAAATTCTTATAGACCGATAATCTACACACAAGGTTTACGTTTATTGTGTGTTACTCAAACATTAATAAATAGATGAGATTAATAACCAGTTTAAGAACGAGTCTCAAACGTTACTATAACAGTGTAAGATATTTATAAACAAGCATTTACCGAAGTGAATTGTATATTAATTGGCTCATCAAACTGCAGACTGTCTTGAGTATCAGCGATCTGCCTCACGGTTACGTCACTTCCTGCACTCATGATGTCAGAAAATTGCAAAGCCCCACTTCAAATTATACAATAAGATCCGTTCCAATGGTGTTTACCGTCAAATAAATAATGATATGGAGTTCTGATGCGGGGTAATAGACAATGAAGGCGGGAAATATGTATGGTTTATAACTAAGCATTAGAACGATATAGAGTTGTTTATAAGATGATAACAACGCTGAAAAAGTGCTGGTACATTAATTAGATTCTAATGAACGAACGAACCAACCAGCCAACCAACCAACGAAAGAACTAATGAATGGATGAATAAGTCTGTTTTATGGCGGATCGACTTCCAAGGTCATATAGCGCCCATTTAAATCTTTGTATCAAAACAATAATATGACCAACGTCGTTAAGTGCTGAAACTATGTTTATTGCACAGACGTGTGGTCACCTCCGTGGTGGTTCGAGTGACCACTTGCATGGGGCTTTACCATTTCAGCAGGGACCTCAGGCGAATAAGTGCAATGGATTGTTCTACAATAGGATATTAATTTTACGTCATGTGGCACAATGGCCAGCGCATCAAAACGTTGTTTATTGCATAGTAAAACCTAATTTTTCTACTCAAATTGTGAGTGATATTAAATCTCGTTATGGAACTATAATCTCAAATGAGGAACTTTCTTTCTTTGAAATATAGAATCAAATCGCAATTCATTACAAAACGCCATTTCTTCTCCGTTTCACCTGTTAACTAGGAGACGTGATTATAATAGCAAATTCTAATCGGCAATTATGAAGCAAGAATTTCGAGCTTTTGTGATCATAGTTTATAATTATATGCAAACAATAATAGGCAAAATAATTGCGTAATGGCAGAAGCAGTCGAGGTTAACCCTTTGTTTACTCCAAGATAACTCAACTGTAAAAGTCTAATAATATGCCCCTTCACACCAACAGTTTTAATATTGTTTTATGTAACGTAGATTTAGCAGTGCAAACTCTTCTAAGAAATTAATGGAATGCAGTGACCTCTTGAAAACATGGTTGCAAGTATTCAAGACAAACTAGAGATCGAGTTTTGTGTGAAGAAAGGAAAGTTTCCGGCACGTTGCCGGAATATGGAGAAGGAACACCGGTACAGTATCGTTTTTTCTAAGCAAGGAAAATGTACTTACGGAAATTCCTTTTCACCCATCATGATGATATGCTTCAAATCTGGTAAACTGGAAAAGTAAATATTAGGCGGATTTATTTAAGGGCTTTGGGAACTTATCAAAAGATGCATACATACAATGTCGAACATTGTTCCCATTGAATTTTAAAACTGGTCTGTATTGTTCTTTACTTTCAGACAATTATCTAATTATACCTCTGTACACTAGAACCTCTTCAAGAATGTCCTGATACTTTGAGAAAATGTCATGGTTCGAGAAATTCTAACTTATAATTTTGTAAGATATTTAATTGACGTAAAAGAGAAATTTCTACAGTTCCAACGAGATGTTTTCATGGAGCCAACATCTCTTGAATAATCTTAGCAGTAAAATAAGGATGATTCCAAAGAAGCAATTTCCAAAGATAAACTAATATTCCAGTAGCGAAGTTTTTGTAAAACCTGGACAGTGCTATACATATAATTATAGGGATACTGACAGTCAAGCTTGCTGAAAGTCAACATTTCTTTAAAACTGGTGTTAGAGGGCTAACCATTGAACATTGCTGCCAAATTATTTTGAAATCCAACCCGAGGTTTCAGAAAAAGGGCTTTTTTCTTCCTGTGAGTTCTGCATATAATGGAATTCTTTGAACAGAATACCATCAAAGGATCACTACTGTCAAATTTTATTACCTTTCTTTGAATGATTTCAGAGAAGTTAGTATTTGAAAAAAATGTGATCCGGCGACGGCAACCGAAATGTGACTGCTCGCAATAGCTCTATCTAGGGTAAATACACTGAACCTTATGTTACTTACACGTGACTGTGCAACTGTCCGGGTTTACAGGAAGCTAGTTCTGGTATAAGCTCGAACAGAATCTCATAGTATCTTTGGTCCTTAAATTCTACGGCAGAAATTATTGCTTTGCAGTTTACCTGAAATGGAAGTACAATGTATCATAAAATGTATAATATGATCCGTCGTGTAGCCCGTTTAATCAACTCCTTGCTTTTAACAATTGCAACGAAATGCAGTAAAAGTTTGAAATCAACTAATTTATGTTTTATATCAAAAGATATTCAACAAGCATACTATAACGGCACCCGTCAAAATCAAGATCTATCCACAAGGAAGCCGTCTTAAAGACTCCTTAAAACGTCTGCTACTCTGTTTAGACAAGTCGTTTCCTTTGTTTCTTTATTTAAAAAGTTCGAGTCTGTTTTGAGATTCTGCGTCAGAATATGAAAGTGATTGATAAAATCGTACCAACTTCAGAGCATACTTCAGCTCAAATCTTCCATACAGCGGGTTTATATTCACCTGTGAAAACAGAAGAAAAGTTAACAAGTGTCAATTGTACCAGTAAATAGGGTTACCAAAAGAAATACAAAATAATAGTGACTTTTAGGGCGCTCCAATGCGTTCCGTTCTCCTTATTTAGAATTTCAACAGGTTTTAGAATCAATTTACAGCAATTATGCCGAATTATATTTGTCACAATTTCGTTTTGTTTCTAAGGATATTTAGGAATAGAAAGTATATCCAATATTCACGTGGTATTGACACTCGGTCTTTGATCAACATAAATTGTATACCCTATGTCACCTGCATTTGTGTCAAGAAAGTGTCAGTTTCTTTACCTGCCTTTTCAAAATATCTAGATGATGGTCAAGGCGCTTGAAAATAATAGGCAATCTTGAAAACAGATCTGGCCAAACTCACCAAAATTATACCTGCCCTCGCTGTAGCATACTGAGTAAGGACCCATTCTACAGAATTAGGTCCCCAAATCCCAACCCGGTCTCCTTTCTTTAATCCAAGTTCCAGTAGACCTGCAGCTAGACGGTCGCTCTGAAAATAACAGTTTACTTTCATCTAAAGTTGTGTATTATTTGTATATGCCTATGGTTGCTTTTGTACAGTGACCTACTGCTGATTATGTTTAGTAAAACATAAATGTTATGCATGTCGTTCATTTATCAGGAAGATTTTTTGATAAAGTATGTGTGTAGTGTAATTACTTTTTCCAGAAGGTAACAGTGTCTTACCTCTTCAAGTAACTGCGAAAACGTTTTTCTCACACCAGCTGAGGGAAACACAAGCGCTTCTCTGTCCGGAGTTTTCTCTGTTTGAGATTGCAATAAGTTTCCAATTGTAATGCCTCGTAATGGAACATCAGCAGGCCCTTGTGTGTAACTCCATTTCCTGGAATAGCGACTAGAGCTGCAACTAAATAGAGGTAGTTTTGTGTCTGAAAAGATCATAAACTAAAGAAAATTGGAAGAGTATGTGAACATAATTCACCTATTGACTTAGAATTCAAATTGATGTTTCACTTATGTTGCAATACCGAGCTTAAGGAACAATACTCGAAGTTTAATTTTAAGCAGTTGTTCTTGAGAAGTACTGCAGACAAGAATATGATACGCCTTATAGAAAGTCTATTTTCCATTGTTCTAACACAGTGACTACGGATAAACTAATAAACTTATTTCTATTTCTGAATCACATGATATTCTCAAGCAAGTCAAAAAGTAAACGTGGAACCACAACTTTATAGTTTTGAAAACTGTTTAAACCCCTTGAAACACAGAAAACAAGCTAATACATCCGTTTCCTGTGACTTTGCATAGTAAACTATACACTGGTACGATATGGCTAATTGTGTTATTTTGTTTGTAGATGTTCAGATTCAAACGGGTATAATTAAGTCAGTAATAAATGCCCTTATTCAAATTATGAAAGTCACTTTCAATGTCCCAGATTCCTGTGACTGCATATTCAACGCATGGCTAAATTTACTAACAGTCGTACGTCGCTCATTGTTGCAAAAGGTATGAAACCAATTAATTTATACGTCAGATCGAGATGTATGCACTCGGTATCCTCACAAAACTATCTCGTAATCAGTTTAAAACGTAAAATAAATTGACAACTTAATTTATATCTCATTAGCGACAGTATGTTTTATAGCTAATTGTAGACTGAAGTCTTGTGCCTTCTATGTGTAATACATGTGCGACATGCACGTTATTTCCAAATGTAAACATGATCCAGGATGGACCAGTTCATGTCGCACATGGTGAGTTTAACAGCCACAAGTCAATAAGAATAAAATGTTTACCGAAAATAGAGAAATGGAGAATGTCCAATTTTCTATATACTCTAATACGATGTAATAACACTAGAAAATAAATTCCTTTTACTTTTTAGTAGATTCTAAAGGTAACCTGTTCGAAACAACAATGTCCCACAACACTGCAAACAACAATAACAACAAAGAAAAGAAAAGCAACAGCAAACATTTTTCAAATGTATTTACAGTTTACTATAATTATATAATTACAATTTGCAATCATTTCACACAAACTCTCTTTTCTGATTGGTTATTTCTGCCCCAGCGTCCGCTTTCCATAACACGATGAAGCAGGTACGTATTCATAGCTTCTCATTAATATTCATGACGTGCTACTTTTTCATTCATAAAATCGTGTAAGAAAACTTTACTATGGATTCAGGGCATGTCACCAAACAAAACATTTGAGAAGTAAAAGGGAATAGTGTTTCTCACCTATGAAATCTAAAAATTTTCCGGGGTTTGGCGGGGTGTTAATAACCTTATCCTTCACCGCTGCCGGACTATTGTTACGTTTATTATAAGCAATGACTGTAAAAATTTTATTTTTGAAATAAACATAGGATTATGGGTATTCATTTTCTTAATTATATCATTTTCTATCCATCTATAGCAGTTTTGAAGTGAAATTCGAGATAAAGTTGATTTTCATTTTTTCATCCCTACCCTGTATTTACAGTTATTTCTTCTTACTTGTGTGAAAATCCTATTCAAACGGTGAGAAAATAAATCTACCATGTCCATTGAGTTGTGGATAAGGAAATCTCAACCTCAGTTAGAGATATGTCCAAAAAAAGTTCGTTCCAGCAGCTGGCTGCTGTCCGCCATTTGCATTATGCTAATAGCTAGTGGCGTTATGGTAACCAAATTAATGTGCGACGAAATATTAAAATAGAATCCGGGTAAGTGATCACTAAATAATTTAAACGAATGTCTTTAATTATAGTTGTAATTATAAGAATTGATTGAGTATTTTCTGCATTTCATCGCTTTATGAACTAACAGAAGTTTTACACCTAAATTTAACATAAACACTTTCGGTGTTTGACAGTTCATACCTCGATGACATGCAGAAAAAAAACACATTCAATTCCTAAATCATGCAGCTATATAACCGTGACAATATTTTAAACATTTGTAACCATCAAAGGTATAATTGAATGAGTTTTATTAGCTTCACTTTTAATTTTTAAAACTTTTTAACCAAACATGCCTTGATTGCATTTATCTATCATTTTACTCCAACCTAGTTATAACTCTTCTGATTTTTTTTTAATTCAATATAAAATTGTACGTTACTTTTTTTGCTGTGTTTGTATCAAGCAAGGTATTAATGCACGACTTTTACTAAATATATGGATGTGTTAATGAGTATTATTCTCAACTGAATATAGGAAAACTCCGTGAAAATAATGGTCAAACATTGAAAATTTACCATTTCCGTTTTCTGTTCTCATTTCTGCTGTGTTTTAAGCACCATTCTTTATGTTTTTAATGTTCACAGTCCCTGTCGACCGCGGGATTTCTCCCCTGGTGAAGTCTCCAAAACCCAAATGTAACTCTCATACATATTGGTACCTAAACAAATTTGTAAATATAGAGAGTTTGGGTTTACCTGACTGCAATACCCAGTCAGTTTTGCCAGAACATGATGATTAATTAGCCAAATTGTGTAAAAATGCCAGTATATGTATATATATAGCAAAAAGATAGGTGTGCTACATGTAGCTTGCAGAACACACACGCCTACCGAGCATATATTGGTGCTTGGACCACTTTGCCTCGTGGTTTCTTCGTTTGGTGTTAGATCGCAGGAGAAGCGATTTTTTTTTGTAGAAAAATCGCGCAGTCAAAATGAGGAGAAAAAAGTATTTACGGAAAGACGGCCAAGTAATTAATGTACAGTATATTATACTGACTGACTTATTGAAAGACTTAACAAAATGATAATTATATAGAAAGTTTTATAAACGAGGAAAGAATATATAAAAGAAAAATCTATAGTAATATTCCTTCTGTACAATGTGTTTGAGATGGTTCCCAGTCAAATGGCCATTGCAATTTTGTATAATTATTTATTTCGTTTCTAAACAATTTACTTAGAAACGAAAAATTATTTGTTACTTGAGGTTTTTTATTAAGCATCTTTCTTGGCATCTTTGATATGTCCATTTTAATTGTAAATGTCCATTTCAATTGTAAATGTCCATTTCAATAGTAAATGTCCATTTCAATGGTAAATGTCCATTTCAATGGTAAATATAACTTTAATAAGTTATAACTAACCATTCTTTGACCTCTGCTATTCGTAATTTGTTAAAGTTATTTGTTCAACAATCCGCTTGTTTGCCGATGATACGTCTCTGTACCTTATTGTTGATGACCCAATCATTGCATCTCAAACTATAAATAATGACCTTGACAAAATCCAATCTTAGGCAAATAAATGGTTAGTTACGTTCAACCCAATTAAAACTGAAACAATAATGATATCAAGAAAAATTAATAAACCTATCCATCCTCCAATAAGTATGTGCAATACAAAAAAAAAGAATAGAGAGTCACATACATTTAGGTATATACCTTTCTAAATAATTGTTCGTGGCATGAACATGTAACATACATAAAACAGAAAGCATGGAATCGAGTTAATGCAATGAAGAAACTCAAATTCGTACTGTATCGAAAATCTCTCGAAATAATTTATACGGGCATCTTTTGTTAGACCAATATTTGAATACGCGGATGTCGTGTGGGATAATATTAACCAATATGAAATAAATGAACTTGAACAAATTCAGTTAGAGGCACTAAGAGTAATTAGTAGCTGTACTAAATTAGTATCTATTGCTAAATTGAATCAGGAAACTTGCTTCGAACCTCTTAAATTAGACGTCACAAACATAAGCTGACGTTGTTTTATAAAATGAACAAGGGCTTGACACCGTTGTACCTAACTCAACTTATTCCAGAAATAATTAACGATGTCACACGATATAACCTGAGAAATTCAAATGATCTTCGAAATATGCAGTGTAACACTCAACTTTATGCAAAATCATTTCTTCCATCAATCATTCGCGAATGGAACCAATTATCCGCAGAAATAAAAAAAAATCCGAGTCAATTTCGTCCTTTTAAAAAAAATTATCGATAGCAACCTTCAACACGTGCCTTTGGAATTTTACACCGGAGAAAGAGTAGCGTCGATTCAACATGCGCGATTGAGAATACACTGTAGTTCTTTAAATTAACATTTGTTCACCAAAAATATTATCGAGAATCGACTATACCACTGCGGTGAAGTTGAAAGTACCGCCCACTTTCTATTTGTATGTCCTCGGTATATAGGTCTCAGGTGAACATTATTGGCCAAAGTCCAAGCAATTACGGAACCTACCATTGAGACATTACTGTTCGGGGACATCAGTCTTTCTTTGGAGAACAACAAATATATATTTCTTAACCCAGTATATAAGAGCCTAATTCAAGATGCGACCGGCCTTTGTTTCAGCCAGGGAGAGGCACTATAATGTGTATTGAATTGAATTAAATTAAATTATTTATACATTCTCAATCCTAAAACACCGTTTAAGTTTGTTTCATTTTTCAGTTTTCGAATACAATCAAGGAAATGTGTTGTCTCTTACGTAACTATATCACGTCTATTTTCAGGAGAGAGATTACAAAAGTTGCTTCAACGAACTTCTCAATCCTGTATATGTATTTGACGATCGAATGTATGTATATGATACACAACATTGAAATAAATACTGTTTAAACTAACCTGAATGTACGATAGAACCCTTCGCCACTCCACAAGTTTTGCTTACTCAACAGCCGATGCAATCTGAGTTTGGATATAGCCATAGTTACGTCAAAAGTTTCTCTATTAACTGAAATTTAAATTTAGCACAGAAAACAGAAACTGTCCAACTAGACTATAATTTAGTCTTATTGACGGTTTTCGTAGCATCTTATATACCCACAAATTAAAATGAAACGAAGTAAAACGGCAGAGCACGTTACCGTCTACTGAGCTTAGTGTTTAACTTTAAAGTGACATTATGCGCATCTTACTGCACATAGTGTATTTAGGTGATAGTTTTATAAAGGCAATTTTCGGTTGCTGTGCATTTAAATGTGTTAAATTAATGATACTGCCGCATTAGTATTGCAAGTTGGTGCTTTAGAAAAAAAAAATCGGACTAATAAAATAATAGTTCCTTTCTTCGCAGTGATCTCCCTTGTGTTGTTGTTGTTTATTAGTAGAGATTGCGGCAGTGGAAGGGAAGCAACTCCTGCATGCAGTTGGGTTTTCTTTGAAGACTGTCCCAGTCAAAATAGGAAAAGTAGTATTTGGAAAGTTATTATTTCGTACTGGTAGCAGGAAGAGTTTAGTGTATTGGGTTAAAAGCTATTATTTCCTCTATACCCTTTTTTACACACACCTATTTCAGCTGGTTTTTTACTTGAAAAAAATGAGCATACTTCCACTTTAAGATAAAATCAAGGTCTAACGAGTTTATTTTTTATAATGGTCGCGGAAGGTAAAGGGGTACTCTTGACATCGCTGCCATCAAGTTATCGGAGACTGCAAGGTTAAAGAGATTGTGGTCCCTTCCATGACGGAATGGCTTGGGACAGAGACAATATTTACATGAAATTTGAGCAGTTTTTGCTGAAGAAAACGGACGGACCTGCCTTTTTCAAAGTTTAAGGATGAAAATGTGGAGGACTATTTAACGATGCCATGCATCTTTAAACACAAGAAAATAACCTTAACTGACGAAAGTAACTGTACCCGCCTTAGAATCATTTCGTAGGTAAATGCAAAGTAGGATACACTCGGAGCTGTCCTTAATCGTAAAAACGCTCGTACGTTCGTCGGTCTTTTCGTCCGGAAAATCATTTGTGCGAAGCTCTTCACTTGTTGACGGCTTCATTTTAATTTCCTTCTATGATCAACGTAATTGCGAAAAATTATTTTGACGGTTATTTTGTGTTGAATTGTGAGAAAATATGTTTTTGTAAAACAAATGAGCTATTATAAACTTGTGTATTCTCTGGACTCAATCTGATGTGCAACGTATATCCTTTCGTCAACTTGTCTATGATCGAAGTACATGTATAGACACAATTAAAACTTCTAAGCTTTATTTTTTAAAGGTCGAGTGGTTAACTCTCTAGACTACAAATCGGAGGTCCGCGGTTTGAATCCCGACCGGCACTTGGAATTTCAGAAACGCTCTTTTCAGTGTTTCCAACCCATCTAGAGATGAACTGGTTAGAAACCCTGAGGTAGCCTTGTAACACCGGATACAGCTCCTTTCGAATACAGCTCCCCTTATCAAATGGGAGCTGTATTCGGGGTTCTCGTACCTTTTTTTCGAATAGAGCGCCCAAGTGACCCGATGCAACAAAGACATATCATTCGTTTATACAAATACGGGGCAAAGAATTTATTATAGAATAACAAGGATCCATACCGCTATTCAGGATGCAGTACTTAGCCCTGGGATGTCTGTCTTTTTGTCCGCACGTGTTGGGCGGACAGCTGAATGAAAATTTGAAGTTTTATTACTTTTTTGCTGATATTGAAGAATTATTTTCTTTCAATAAACCATCATTGTTTTCATATGACAATAGCACATAAGGAAGACAAAATGTTGACAGAATGAAGCTCATACACTGACAGACGGACAGATGCCGTATATTGAACATGTTTTAAATGTTTTTACGCAATTAAGGAGCTTTATTCGAATTTTCATATGCTTTGCTTCGTATACAGCTCCGCTATACCAAGGGAGCTGTATTCGTTAATGTGCACCGAATACAGCTCCCCGGGGAGCTGTATTCGAAAGGAGCTGTATCCGGTGTTACATAGCCTCGCGTTTATCGGTGCTATACAGCGTGCATGTAAAAGCAAAGGGTCTATTCGTAAAAGTGCTAGGGTCTCGTACCCGGATACCCTTGTGTCTGCATCTGTCTCTTCAACCTGCGTCTGTCAGGAGTATTGGCAAGTTCACCCGGGGAGAAATTTTAGGGTCGGCCGGGACTATAAACAATGAACACTTCAACACATCTAAATGATGGTCAAGGCGCTTAAAGAAAAGAAGACGCTCTTAAAAATAGATTATGAGATTTCCGCCTGTTCCAGCTTACCAAACTTATACCTGCCCTCGCCGTAGCATACTTGGTCAGGACCCATTCTACAGAATTAGGTCCCCAGGTCCCAACTCGGTCTCCTTTCTTTAATCCAAGATCCAGTAGACCTGCAGCTAGACGATCACTCTGAAAAGAACAGTTTATTTTCATCTATAGTTGTTGATTATTTGAATTAATTGTACATGCATATACTAAAAGAAACTTCTAACGCACCACCTGCCCCTTTCCTTCTTTATTTTGTGCACCACTTCTGTGCACAAAAACTATCATGTTTTGCATTTATGAAGACTCTGGGTAGTCCGTTACATGAATTTCAAAAAATTCGAGTGTTATTTAGTTAGTAGTGTTCACAAGCAAGATGCACATATTTTCCCATTGCCTCTCTCCCTCTTCGAGGTTGATTCCATCTTGAGTTTCGCAATTGAGAATAAATTAATTAGTATAAATAAAATAAATAGAAACAAAATTAAGGCAGTAGTTGCTTTTTATTGAATTAAAGGCCCGTCAGTTGCCACAATCTGTTGATCAACACTACAATCAACGCTATCAAGTACACCAGTGCCAATCTATGTACGCAAGAAGTGTTTTTCTTGTTTTATTTAAATAACTTTTGGATGATAAAAGATGATTTTATTTTTCTAACCTTACATGAAGTGATAATTATATTAAAAAAAGATAGAAGGTAAAAGTTTGCTTTTGACAACGGAAACGTTTATTGGTTGGGTAATGTACGTGTTGAGAAATGCGAATCTCGACATATTTTCGCGAGAGATCAAATAATAGCATTAATAGTATTATGTCATTATACGAATTGCAATATTTTTTCTCGAGATCTGCGTAAGCTGTAACGATATCTCGATTAAATATGTTAGTTTTAAAAGGTGTTATCTTTTATAACTGGGTCAATGCTGTGTTACATGTAGGAAACTCTGCCTTAAGAAATTCGGTGTATAAACCATGGAATAACAAATCAAATGATTTTTATTTCTTGTTGATATGTAGACAGCAGAATTACACATACTAGAAGGTACTAAATTTTAAATCAAATTTGAAGTATTCGACTATTTTGTGTTTTGGAAACGCTACTTTCGTTTTTAAATGTTCTCATTTTCATAACTTGTACCCTGTTTTGATCAGGCTGACAATGCATTTACTTTATTTTGTTAATATTTATGATAATGATTCATATGACTTTAAATTCTGTACAGTATTTCTAATAAGGTGACATATAGGTCCATTGGGCCGGGTGTAAATGTGTATGATTATGTTTGTATGTACTATGAAAATGTTATTACACTATAATGAATACATTTATTATCTTATCTTATCTTATCTTATCTTATCTTATCTTATCTTATCTTATCTTCGGTCGAAATTGTAACAACATGAAAAAAACCCAAAGCTTTATTTCAAAATACTGCCCCATGTATACAAAACTCGTGAATGTACTTCTTCGGATAAATCAGAGTTACTAAACAACGTGTTCAAATAGTCGTCTGGGGCGTTAATGACTTCCGTTAGCTGGCTTCATTTTCTTTGGGTCAACAGTATTTTAATAACATTGCATTTACAGGCATGCAGTTTACTTGGTCACCTTTCCTTTGAAGGACAGTACAGAGGTCCATCCTCCGTAAGAAACTGTGTCCACTATCTCCACACAGTCAGATCAGTAGCGGGCCTCAAACTTACAACATTCAATTAGTGAAAGCTTTAGCTATTACAAATCAGAAAACTTAACTCCTCTACCAAGGAAGCGGTTCTACAGCAAAGCTTTGTACTCTTTTACTGTTACACTTTTGATAAAACATGTATTCTTGGTTTCAAAGACATAAGCGCTGACTTAGAATCACAGTTAAGCCTATGAACCTTACTGCATTCGGTTGACATTGTGCCAGATCCGTCGAATTTTTTCTTTCAAAAGCTCAAAGGTGGACAGATGGTTTATGTGCTTCACGTGATTTGTTTTCCAACTAGTCGTGTGTCAGATTGTTTATGCGTTCCGGATGGTTAAAGTGGTTCGGATAGTTTAGGTGTTTCAGATGATATATGTGTTCCAGATGATATATGTGTTCCAGATGATATATGTGCTCCAGATGATATATGTGCTCCAGATGATATATGTGATTTAGATGGTTTATGCGATTCAGTTGATTTCAGTGCTTCATATGCTTTATATGCATGTTTCAGATTATCTGTGTGCTTCAGATCGTTGTATGTGTTTCAGATGATTATGTGCTTCAGATTATCCGTGTGCTTCAGATCGTTGTATGTGTTTCAGATGATTATGTGTTTCAGATTATCCGTGTGCTTCAGATCGTTGTATGTGTTTCAGATGATTATGTGCTTCAGATTATCCGTGTGCTTCAGATCGTTGTATGTGTTTCAGACGATTATGTGCTTCAGATTATCCGTGTGCTTCAGATCGTTGTATGTGTTTCAGACGATTTTGTGCTTCAGACTATCCGTGTGCTTCAGATCGTTGTATGTGTTTCAGATGATTATGTGCTTCAGACTATCCGTGTGCTTCAGATCGTTGTATGTGTTTCAGATGATTATGTGCTTCAGATTATCCGTGTGCTTCAGATCGTTGTATGTGTTTCAGATGGAGACAACATGGAAGGACAAGTTATTGGTAGCAGGTATTGACTTTGGAACAACATTCACGGGCTTCGCTTTCTCGACCCTTTCAGACTATGAGAGGGACAAAACATACAGTATGACCAATCGGTGGAAATCTGGAGACCTATCAATGTATGATGTGAATTTTCCCTTTGTTTTTAAATCAGTAAATATTTTTATTAGTTATTTAAGTACTTATGTGCAGGAGCATTTGTTTGTTAAAATGTAGGTTAAACAATCAAGTTAAAAACTGTGAACACACTTTAAGCTTCATTTTGCCTAATCTACCCGAATATAGGATATTATGTTTCCCTAAGTCAATATTTATCTGATACTGTATTATCAGGGTTAAATTTGTAAAATAACAATTGGCCATAGTGTTTATCTACTGACGAACCATTCACATTGTGCGTTCATCCGTCAGTCCGTATGTCTGTCCGCAGCCAAAACCCTTCGATGGATTTTCAAATCCTTATAATAATCGAAGGATGAAACACGCACAAATCCTAGGTTTCTAGGTCTAAGATCAATGTCAAAATGTACAGGTTTAAAAGTCTTGAAAGGGAACCAAATGTACAGTAAATACAGTATATAGGCATCGGATATACATCCAAACCCTAAATTCCTATACAAAATTAAATATTCATCTTGCCCTTAAAAACTCAAAGATACTCTGTGTTGCAGAACACACAAGACGCCGACTTGTTTGCTGTTGAAACCGGATAAGTTTTTCCATTCATTTGGTTATGATGCGGAAAAGAAGTACGCTGAACTCGCCGAAGACGAAAATCATAAAGACTGGCATTTCTTCCGGCGTTTTAAAATGAAACTTTATAAACCAAGTGACAGGGTAAGTTTTGGGTTCTCAGTAGTAACAGTGTATATAGCATGGTCTGTTGTTCGTCCAAGAAACAAGACAAGAGAAACAGGAAAAGGTTTCAATGTGATTCAGTTATGGAAGCGCTTTTCATTTTGTTAAGGACAATTTTTGCTTTGAACAAACCAAATATGCTCTTTAAATAGGACATCATTCCAGTCAATGCGTTCAATAAAATATATCAGATAAATATTAAATTCGGTTCAAAGCTCAATGATAAATAATTAACAGTTTATTTTTTAACCTATTCAGAATGCGTGCGGTCTGTCTCTCCAAAGCAAGATAAAAGACATGGAAGGCCGTGACTTTGATGCAATGACGGTGTTCTCTTATTCCATAGACTATATGAAGAGAAAAATTATAGAACTAGTAGGAGAAAGGTTTCCAACTGTCAGGGAAGATGACATACACTATGTTCTCACTACACCAGCGATCTGGAGCGAGCAAGCGAAACTATTCATGCGAAAAGCTGCACGAAACGTACGTTCTAATATTTAAATTTTCAAATTAAAATCAGGCATTTTAATTATTATAATTTTTAATAAATCGGAATGCTGACTATTGATTCGGGATGATGATTATCATAAATAATCAGCATTCCTTAAAAGTTTGTAATTGCTCCAAATCAGCGACAATCTGCCTAAACACAACCTTCAATCATTCACACGTAACTTAATATAGTTGGATGAGATTCAAATAAATCTTACAAACACAGACCAATGCTGAACGTACTGCATTTTTTAAGTGGAAGTAACGCTGCTGTCTGGAGATTAAAGTTACTACCCTACAGTTATGTGATCCATAAGCCGGATTGGCTCTCGTTGAGGTCGGATCATACTCGTGCTATACGCACGCACGTCAAGCAAATCCGGCATTCTGGATCACGTTACTTTAATAGTGTTAGAATCTATAAACCCTATTGAATTTCTATGCTTTTCAGTGAAATAGAATTTACTGAAATTTATCAGTGAAATTAGTGAGGGTTTCTGCAGGTGTTATAACATAAAAATAAAACATGCATAAACGCTATTCTAGCATAAAAATTCACATAAATAAGAACAAATTGCTCTTACTGGTACGACGCTCAACAAAGCGCGAGACAACGTTCGTGTTGTTTACGTCACATTTATGACATCACTGGCGTTTTAAGCCCGGCACTGATAACGCTGTGCTTGATGAAAGATTTGAGGACAGGTTCATGGATAACAATGGCACTGTAATAAGCAAAAACGAAATCAGGTTATAACAGCGCGTGAATCTCCCCGTTAACTCACGTCTTTCCTTCTGTTAAAACACCTGTAAAATGGGCAAAACTACAAATGCGACAATTACTGTTATCTCTCTGAAGGGCCATTGATTATGATAGCTATTCTATGATATTCTGTTGTAAACCAGTTTGTTAAATTAAGATATAGGCGTTCCTATTATTGCTTTAGTGTTCGCAATGGATCACATTATTTCAGTCAATCAACAATTGCAACATCAACAGTGTGATATCGAATGTGTATATGGTTAAGGTTAGCAATAGAGGGCCATCTCTGCCCTCTTGTTTGAAAATCCAATTTAAACACAATGCATATTAGAGTAAGAAAAACAAAACTTTTCTTTTAAGGCTTGCACGGAATTTACTTTTAATACAATCCATGGTATACGCTATATACGGATTTTTTATATTAACATGCAGATCGGACAGACTGACTAGCTTTCCAAAGCCTCGCCTTTAACAAATAATAAGAATAGGCTTCCTTTTTCAGGCTCGTATACCCACTGAAAGATTACGAATAGCGCTTGAACCGGAGTGTGCTGCGGTGTATGTACACACGAATGAGTTACCTGCCCTAGATGCGATGTCACGTGACAAAATGACAATGAAACCAGGATCATGTCATGTTATTGTTGACTTAGGAGGTAATTGAAATTTATGTCTTATTTGATCATAGACGAGGGCAGGTGGGACTTTGAACGTCCTTTATTTGCATACCCCCGAACACAAAGTGTAAGGGGGTATACTGGATTCAGCTTGTCCGTCCGTCTGTCCGTGCTCACATTCTGATACTTAGGTGGCTATACAGACAATAGGTAACAGTACATTTACTTTGATGTCATTCATTCCGTAATGCTGTTATGTGGCTATTTTCTGTTAAGTGGCTAAAAAGAACAATGGGGAGAACAAAAGGCTAGCCACATAAGTATCAAAATGTGAGTACGTCCGTCCGTCTGTCTGTAGACGGAATCTTGTGGACACTAAATCCCCAATACCCCTAGTCAGAATTTAATGATGCTTTACAGACTGAAGTGATAAGTACAATGCCTAGTTGTGCAAGGTCCACGCTTCTGTTCTCTAGGTCAAAGGTCAATGTCACAGTGATAGTTTTAGTTTTATTTCGTTGTTTTGAAATAAAATGTACATATCCCATCATTTTCGTATTACATTTGTGGCTGAAATTTCTTATGTTGTCAGAATTGTTATATTACTACGACGAAGACGAAATAAGGCTTTCTTACATTGTATATTTCTAGGAGGTACAGTAGACATCGCGGCACTTCGGATAAACGGAAACTGCCAATTTGAAGAGATTATCGCTCCTGACGGAGGTGCGTGGGGCGGAGACAACATTAACATGAAATTTGAGCAGTTTTTACTGAAGATCACAGGCGGACCCGCCTTTGCAAAATTTAAGGATGAAAATATGGAAGATTACTTGACTTTACAACGCACGTTCGAAAACAAGAAATGCGCCTTTACTGACGAGGGAGATGATGGGAGGGTTACTATTCAAATTCCAGAATCATTTCGTAAACTACATAAAAAGCACAACAAAGAAAATCTGTCTGAATCTGTACGTCAAACGACTTATTCGGAAGAGGTAGATTTCAGGGCTGATAAAATGAGACTCAAAACAAAACTTTTTCGAAACTTTTTTAAAGAAACTGTTGACGGAGTCATTGAGACTGTAGAAAACGTACTCTTGAAAATTCCAGAGAAAGCTGATACAATAATTTGTGTCGGTGGATTTTCAGACTGTGATATACTGAAAAAAGCTTTTCGTCACAAATTTACCAACAAAACTGTTATAATTCCACAGGAAGCTGTAACGTCAATCATGAAAGGTGCCATTATTTTCGGTCGAGACCAGTCTGTGGTAAATAAACGTATCAGTCGCCATACGTATGGTCTTGATTGGAATGAAGATTTTAATCCAATAATTCACGATCCGAATAAAAGGGAAGAAACAGAAGATGGAGATGTCTGTAAAGATATTTTCAAAAAATTGATCGGGAAAGGAGAAACGGTGCCATGCAATAAACCAACGCAAGAAATTGATGCATACGTAAAATCTAGGTACCAAACTGTTATCGAGTTCCCATTCTACAGGTCAGAGATGAACGATTCTCCACGTTATATTGATGAAATGGGTTGCCATCTAATGGGTACAATGAGGGTGGATCTTGGCCAGAAAAGTGCCAAAGGTCTGGATAGATGTGTAAAGTTGAAAGTCTACTTTGGTGCGACTGAACTCAGAGCTGAGGCTGAAGACGACAGCGGAAAGAAGTATGATGTCACCTTTAATATCGAAGAGTCACAAGTTTTCACTTAACCATGATTAAACTTAAGTTGAAAAAGTCTCAAAAGTGCTTAGGTCATTGCGCTACAGGTTGAATAATACAAACTGAACGTTCATATTAGAAAAACTGAAAATTGAATCACGATTTTTAAGTGCAAGCTTTCTTAACAGAAATTGATATGTCAAAAAGGAAGGCAACCTGAAAGTGAACTTGATCTATCGGACAAGTCTGTTCGTTTAACAATATACCGAAAATGTGCCAATATATCATTTTCTTTGGTAGATCACACAGAGGTTACCAAAATGCATCGCAGACACAGGATTTTGTTGGTGAGAACAGTAGGGTAGTAATTGCCCATACTACCAAGCAAAAATCACTACATCACATACGTAACAAAGTTGGTATAGAATTGCAAAATGGGAATTCATGTACACACTAAATAAAACCGAGGACATGAAAAACATACATAATTATATAATGTTTATTTATTATTTTTTCATTAATTCATTTATAATTATATTTAAACTATTACAAGATGTTTAAAATATCAGTAGAGCATATTAAAATTAAATTGTTCTCAAATACTGACTGATATCTTATTGTGATTATGATGGCCCTATAACGCTCCCCTGAGACCTACCTATGATCATATATGACTAAACTTCGACCCTAAACTATGTATCAAATAAACACAAACGTTCTGTTTGACTTATAAGACAAACGATCTGACCAATTTACAGGATGGCTGGCTATAAAATGTGACTTCTAGAGTATCAACAAGGTTTTCCACGGAACTGACATGGTGACCTAGCTTTTAATTCCATGTGATCCACACAAACATTCTGACCAATTTTCATGATGACTGGGTTGTAAATGTCACCTGTAAAGCATACACAATGATTTTTACCGCGTGACCTATTTTTTGACCCCAGATGACCCATATTCGGACTTGGCCTAAATTTGATGAAGACAACCATACTGACCAAGTTTCATAAAGATCCAATGAAAAGTCCAACATAATTATATTCTTGCACAAAGTTTTCTATGATTTGACCCCGTGACCTAGTTTTTGACCCAAGATGATCAATATTCAGACTACACCTAGATTTTAGCAAGATCATTATTTTGACTAAGTTTCATAAAGATCCAACGAATCTAATCCAAATGCAACCTCTATTACATACTCAAGGTGTTTTCTAAGATTTGTATCCGTGACCTAGCTTTTGACCCCAAATGACCCATATTCAAAGTCAACCTAGATTTCATCAGGCAATCAAACTGACCAATTTTCATGAAAATCAAATGAAAAATACAACCTCTATTGCATACACAAGGTTTTTTCTATTATTTGACCCCGTGACGTATTTTTTTACCAAGATGACCCATATTAACACTCGACCTAGATTTTATCAAGGCAATCATACTGACCAAAATGCAACCTCTATTGCATACACAATGGTTTTCTTTTATTTCACCCCGTGACCTAGTTTTTGACCCAAGCTGACCCATACTCAAACACGATCTAGATTTTATCAAAGCAATCATACTGACTAAGCTTCATGATGATCCAATATTTACCAAGTATCATGAAGATCCAATGAAAATGCAACCTCTATTGCATACACAAGGGTTTTCTATGATTTGACCCCGTGACCTAGTTTTTTACTCCAGCTGACCCATTCTGAAACAGAATCTAGATTTTATCAAAGCAACCATACTGACCAAGTTTCATGACGATCCAATATTGACCAAATACCATGAAGATCCAATGCAAAATGTAGCCTCTATTACATATACAAGGTTTTAATAAGATTTAACCCCGTGACATTGTTTATGACCCCATATTCGAACTCGACCTATATTTTATCAAGTCAATCAGTCTGGCTAAGTTTTATGAAGATCCAGTGAACTATGTAGCCTCTATTGCATACACAAGGTTAAGTGTGAACAGACAGACAGACAGACAGACAGACAGACAGACAGACAGACAGACAAACGACATACACTAGGGGATGACAATAGCTCACCTTGAGCACTTTGTGCTTAGGTGAGCTAAAACGTAATATACATAAATAACGAAAGGATATCACATCCTCTGTAACCAACATTATCAAGTAAAGAGACATGATCGGTAGCATGACCTTCTATCAATGTGAGGTTAGAGTGATTTCAAGTCAGTGTTCACTGGTTAAGTTAGGCACGATTCTTTTCCCTGAATAATTTTGCCTGTATTTCTTATTTTACTTAATTAAATTTTGGATGATAACACATCATATTATTTTCCAAACTTACATGAAGTGATAAATACAAAAATAGAAATAAAATAAAGGTTTGCTTTAATCACATTATATTGTTGTCGATTAGGTGATATAACTTGCTGGGTTATATTTATAAGGACGTAAAAAAGCAACTCAAAATTACGAAAAATCTCGAAAATGTTATGAAAGGTATTTGAGATATAAATTATGACACTAGTCTGTGAATAAACTTATTTCACCAGAAAATATATAGGCACTGTAACCTTGAATTTGTCTGTGAGAGGAAGCCGGAGTCTCCGAAAGCTTGCGTGAGAGTGATTAATATTGCAAAAATAAATAATGTTTGTACCGTATGATAGATACCTCTCAATTTTGCCGAAATATCTTTTTAAAGTAAAGAGATATCTTTCTAATGAAAAGAGATATCTCTTTACGACCACCATAAAAAAACCTGAAAATAAAGACAATCTGGCTACTTTAAATATACAACAGGTTACTGGGCCTGTTATGAATACATGTACATGTACCACAGTATTGACTCAATATCAGTATCAGCTTCCACTATCGTCCCCTTGAATATGTATGATCACGAACTTTAATTATGTGAAATATAGAAGATATATATATGAACTAGTAATAAGAACAATGACTGCAATATGATCAAATATAATTACTGGTACGTCTATAATTAAACGCTATCAAACTAACATTTCATACTTAATTGTCCTACATAGTTGCTTGGTAAGTTAAAGTCTTAAAATATTAAACTTTATCGTTAATGACTTCCGTTACCTGGCGTCAACAGTATTTTAGTTGTAACTGATTTCAGGCATGCAGTTTACCTGACCATCGTTCCTCATAATTTAAAGACTAGTACTAGATTACCATCCTCCATAAGTAACTGTCAACTTGCTTACATACACAGTCAGATCGGTGGCGGGGTTCGAACCGACGACATTCAATGAGAAGTTCAGCGATTACAAATCAGCGACCTTAACCTGTCTGCCAAGGAAGCGGTTCAATAGCATAGCTTAGTTGGTCTTTTTGTACTGTTTTACTGGCCGTAACCATTTTGATGAAATGAAATGCAATTCATGTACGAAGGGTGCTCCAGAATTACCGGACTGTTTCTATTACTACGGCATAGGTTGCAGTAGCAGGATATGAAATATATTCACACAATTCGGTGTTTGACCATCCTTGAAAATTTCATTCCAATTTTTACAAACATACAAGAAGTAGCGGACATGTAACTAGCAAGGCGGGGAGCGTCAGCACTGTAACACCGGATACAGCTCCTTTCGATTACAGCTCCCCGGAGAGCTGTATTAGGTGCTCATTAACGAATACAGCTCTCCGGGGAGCTGTATTCGGCGTGCATTAACGAATTCAGCTCCCCTTATCAAATTGGAGCTGTATTCGGGGTTCTTGTACCTTTTTTTTCGAATAGAGCTCTCCAGTGACCCGATGCAACATAGACGTATATTTAAGGCGCATCATTGTGGCACATTATTTATTGTAGAATAATAAGGATCTATCCCGCTATTCAGGATGCAGTACATAGCCCTGGAATGTTTGTCTTTTTGTCCGTCCGTGTTGGACGGACGGTTGAACGGAACTTAGAGGTTTAATGACTTTTTTGTTGGTATTGAATAATTAATTTTCCTACATTTTTCATACATGACTGTTGCACATAAGGCGGCAGTTTAAGTAGTTTTGTACTTTATTTCATAAATAAATTGTTGACAGAATGAAGCACATTCACACCAGGGCGTAAGGCCCGACAGACGGACTGATAAGACAGCATACAGGATAGGACAACAGACATGTGTTCGAACAGATGGACCCAAGCTTTCGAACTACATGCAATTTGGACTCTCCGACAACTTTGGTGATTCATCTTTGTGGGACACAACAAGTTCCCCTTTTACAAACTGGATTTTTTGCCTTCGATGTTACACACGGTTATGTTTTTCGGATGGTTTTTGTGTTTGAGGTGGTTATGTTTTTCCGATGGTTATATATTTCGAATGGTTATGTATTTCAGATAGTTTTATGTTTCAGATAGTTATGTATTTAGGATGAACTGTGTGTTTCTACAGGATATGTGTTATACACGGTTATGTTCATCGGATGGTTCTTGTGTTTGAGATGGTTATTTATTTCCGATGGTTATATATTTCGAATGGATATGCGTTTCAGATGTTTATGTAGTTCAGATGGTTATGTGTTACGGATGGTTTGTGTCCAGATGTTGAGGATGGTTTAGGGGGCAGTCAACAGTTTTCTGGGTTCTCGGCAACAAAGCTTACAACCAATCGCACAATTCCTTCACACAACACCTGTAACTGCTAACCTGAAAGAAACAAAATACAGCATCATGCACATGTCAACAATCTCTTGAAAAATATCATAAAGTTTGCTGCCCAACTCATTGGCATACACATTTCATGGATTATGTTGAATTGAAAGATAGCGCCATTTTTTGGGACGGTCCGAGGCCAAATTGCTAATTTTCAAAACATCACTGAAATTTCATTACTCAATTGTTAACCAGGAGCTCGTAAGTTTCAGACACCAGACTCCCTGTTAAATAAGAAAAAACACTTAAAAAGAGGAATTTACTGTACTGGGTCTTTGCTATTTACAGTTGTTTGTTTGTCACTGCAAAATGCATTCTGCTCACCACAGACTAGTGAAAAATCACCTACTTCCATTCTCATGCACCGGTTTCACACAGAGCCACAAAAAGCCACATGTTTGTATTTCACATTATATTTCAACACTCATTTAAGACAGCCAAAAGAGAAATATAGCAGTATTAATCATTCTCTACACACACTGCACCCTTAACTCTCAACAGTACCCTTTATACAGAAATTTGACCAGGGCCAATTCGAAACTAGGGCGCAAAACTGTTGAGTGCCTCCTTATGTGTTCTTTGTTTCGGAAGGTTATGTTTTACTGATGCTTTATGTGTTTTGGATGGTTTAATGTGTTACGGCCGTGTTTATGTGGTTCAGATGGTTATGTGTTACGAGTGGTTTGTGTTCAGATGTTTCGAATGGTTTGTGTATATTGTGCTTCAGAAGGTAATGTCTCTCTGGTGGTTTATGTGTTTCGGATAGTTGATGCATTTTGGATGGTTTATGCGTTTCAGGTGGGCTATGTATTACAGATGAATTATGTTTTTCAGATGGAGACAACATGGAATGACAAGCTCTTTGTAGCAGCTATTGACTTCGGAACAACATTTTCTGGTTTTGCTCTTTCGAACTTGGATGACTATAAGAAGGACAAAACACACTGTATTGCCAATATGTGGAAATCTGGAGACCAGGCAAAGTATGACGTTAATTTTCCCTTTGTTTATAAGTCAGTAAATACTTTGATTAGTTGTCTAAATTATTCAAACATTGAACATACTTCAAGCCACAAGCATGCCTAATCTATCCGAGTAAAGCTAACTGTACCCTTCCGCAAAGCGTTCGTCCGTCGGTCCGTCTGTCTGTAACATTTCGTGTCCGCATCATATCTCCTTTACCCTTTGAAGGATTTTCATAAGACTCGTCAAATTTTCATCTTATCAAGACAACGTGAAGAACAATGGTCACATTTACGGAGCAATTGTTGTTTACATTGTGCTCTCCATAACTCCTAAACCCTTAGGAGTATTTTTTATAAAACTTAAGTCAAATGGCGACATATAGAACTAATGTTCAAACCTCGCTGGCTCATTGTCAAGGTAACACCAAGGGGTAATTGGTTTTTCGTGTCCGTTCCATATACTATTATTCTAAAACCCTTAGGAGATTGTCGTAAAAGTATGTTCATCTCATCAAGGCGACGCGCAGAAATGTCCTAAACCTAGCTATTGCAAGGTCACAATTATTGGTCCAATATCATGGGTAACATTACCTTTAAAGGATTTTCGAGAAACTTTCATCAGATGTTCAGGTCATTGAGATTGTGAAGAACAAATGTTACAACTAAGCCGATAAAGGTCACACTTTCAGGACAAAGATTGCCCTCACGAAATTCCTTCATGCTGCGGAGAACACTACTTATTAAGTGTCTTTCATACCACCTTGTTATGTTTGTAGTGATCAATTTATGGTCAAGGTCCGACATTGCATGTTTTTATGGGGTAAAAACTATGTTATCAGTGAAAATTATTACGAACAGTGTATGTCTCAGTGTGTGTCAACCGACGAACTTTCCACGGTGTGCGATCATCCGTCACTCCAACGTCTGTCCGAAGCCTTAATCTCGGTAGATTTTCAAGATGAACACGCATAAGACCCAGGTTTCTACGTCAAAGAAGAATGTCACAGTTTTATATCAAAGGTGTAAAGGGGAATCAAATGTACAGCAGGAACAACATATCGGAATGGACTACATATCTAAAACTTTATGATAGATCACATACATCATAAATGTTCAATATCCATCCGTCCGTCTACATCTCACGGACTAAGGTCATGATCACACTTATATGTTAAAAGGTCTTTAATGGAAACAAAATATACATCTTGGGCCATATGATGGATATTTAAATAACAAAGCTGTGAAACAGCATAAGTAATCGTAACGAACGCACAAACCTAGATTTTTATTTTAAACATAAATATACATTTACTGCAGGACATTCAAGACGCCGACATGTTTGCTGTTGAAACCGGATAAGTCTTTCCATTCATTTGGTTATGATGCGGAAAATAAGTACGCTGCACTCGCAGAAGACGAAGATCACAAAGACTGGTATTTCTTCCGGCGTTTTAAAATGAAACTTTATAATTCAAGTGATAGGGTAAGTTTTTGTGTTATCATAAAGTTAACGCAGCAATATTATAATATGTTCTACGCTTCCATTAAAGTGATTCTTAGAATATACAATACTATTCCTACCTCTATCCTCACAAAATCGTTTGCAGTCAAAATGTTTGTATACAAAACAACGCACATTTTCACGACTACTGACGAGTCTCGTTATTTAAAAGTGCATCCCGACCAGTTGACTTTGGCTACCTGTCAGTATATTCCTGTAAACCAGTCTGATAACATGAAATGTAAACCAGTCTGATAAAAATAGACTGGAAGTGAATGTACAGTGATACTTCCATTCAAAAGCAAACTGAAGTGTAATTGTAAATTTGTCATAGTAACGTAGTGTCATAGTAACGTAATGTATCCACATGACCCGATACCGGACGATAACGGCATGTTTGACCGATATCGGTTTTTATACTGGCCGAACCCATAAACACTGTTCACTACTTTTTTAAACGTTTACATAAGCATATAAAATAATTTGACGTTTACATGGATAAAAGATAGAAATATCAACTTTTTGACAAGTTTGAAGCTACATAGTAAACAGTGGTTTTAACCCATTCCTCATCGTAGAATTTCAGAGACTATATTTTTTCTACTTATTCAGAATGCGTGTGGTCTGTCCCTCCAAAGCAAAATAAAAGATATGGAAGGTCGTGACTTTAATGCGCTATCGGTGTTCACTTTGTCTATAGACTATATGAGGAAGAAAATTATGAAAGTCATCGGAGAAAGATTTCCAAAAGTCAGAGAAGATGACATATATTATGTTCTCACTACACCAGCGATCTGGAGCGAACAAGCGAAACTGTTCATGCGAATGGCTGCACGAAACGTACGTTCATTATCTTTGCCAGTTATTTATCTTGTCATGATGTCTTTAAAGAGAAAATTGATTCCCATATTGGCCATGAATGATCTAGAAAATAATGCAGAACAAAAACAAACAAGCATTTAGCATATATGATGCATAATAAGAGGGTCATGATGGCCCTGTATCGATCACCGAGTATAGTTGCTCGAAGTAAATTAACTCGGACAATTTGGAACTCTCGAAAGAGGTTCAACATTGAGAATCGAGTGCAAAATTTAGCATACTTATGGTCTATTAGATCTAGTTTCCATGTGAAAACGTATCAAAGTCATCATTGAAAAAAGGGCATTAAACTCGTTTATAAAACTGCACACATGGTCAAAATTTCATTACTCAAGTTAGCATCATAAACAAAACAGAATTTCATCCATGTTAAATATCGATTTGTATGCATGGTCCAAAGAAAGAATGCTACCAAAAGGAACTGCTTCATTCGACAATCGTATCTCAACTTATAGTAAGGTGACAATCAGTCAAAAAATGCTCTATTTTAAGTAACCTGGAGCCCCGCGGATTTCAAATATTTTATTAAAGTCTCTTTCATTTACACTCCACAAGCTGATTCATATATCAAAATGTCCGTAATAGATCAGGGGGTCGGAAATGATTCGTGTATCGCGGGTTTTCAAGCGGAGTTTTGATATATAATCGTTCAAAACGGCGGAATCAGACGTATGTTTGGTTGCGAGGACGAAAATTCATGTAAGTAAATTTTATTTGTCATTCCCCCGATTTGCTAACACGTAAGGAACTTAGCCGAATCGACACCTCTGTTTTGAGTCCTAGAGTGAAGAACGAAAATTTACTGAAGGGACAAACTGGTCGATAGCGGCCACGCTTGGGGTTTGTGTCGTATTTTTCACATGTCTGGACCGAAAAAACATTCTGCTTTAGTTTATCTGTGTTTTGTCAAAATATTAATATATCTAATGTTCTATCATGGTTTCTACGTTTCAAAAAGCCGCTATTGCATTTTTTCCACTTCAAGTACGTTTTCATGTACATCGGGTCTGTTCAAGACATTTTGATGTATGTCCGGGTTCGTTATGCATCCTTACTATAGATAAGTACTACAACACAGCAATGCAGTCATTAAGAATTCGAAGAGAAATTTTGCGTTGTATGTAGAGATTAAATGCATGTTTGAATTTAAATTAACTTTCCCGGTATAAATAAGGGTTTCCTGAAATGTGTTTTCCTAAAATTTTCAGGTGTGTTCCAAACATTCTGTTGATAGGCGACCAACTAAGGAAAATCTACATATGGTTTACACTACAAAGGACCCAAACTAACGCCAATGCAAACTGGAAATTGTGACTTTTCCCCAATGCAATGGGAAAATGATGAAACATTTATTGCTACACCACTGCCAAAATGTAAAGACTCTTATGATCAGTGTATTGCAGGTTGTTGCACACTGTATCCTGAATTGTGTAATGATCATTGAGCCAGTAATGGTCGATAAGTGTACACAGACAATTGAATAAGTTGCACTTGATCACTGTTATTTTTACAGTAGATCTAAGTGGACAAGAGGCACCGCAACTCAGCATTCAGTCCAAGAATTCAGTGCAGACAGTATTACAAACGATACTGAATTTTTACCGAACAGTTATACAAAGGTCTTAGCTTAACGCATTTGGTTAACGCTTTGGTCATTTTTGCTAATTGTTGAAAATATGCCTTTGCAACTTTTTGCTAATGTTGCAAGCCGGTTGGTCTATTGCTTATTGCCACGAGGTGGCATATTTAAATGTACCTTTGCCGTTGTCCATCTGATGTTGGGCGTGCTCCGTGGTCCTTGCCTTTCGTCCGTTGCGCTCCTTGCTAAATTCGTGTTCCGGTGGTCATGTATTGAAAGATTTTACTAACTTGCTGTTGGCCTGACGCTTTTTGTTAACTCGCTTTTCACCGGTAATTGCCACATTGCTTGGAGTTGTAAATTGCTATTGCCTATATATGCTACTTCTGTCAAACTGCTTTTCTGCATTGAAGGATTTTTAAATAACTATTTTTGCTAATTGCTTCTAGACATCCACGACGTGTCGTTTGCTAAAGTAGCTTTTGGTCAGAGGATCATTGTTAATTAGGTAATTGCTTTCTCTATAATGCATATTGACCACACATTCGTTTCTGTCTTTGTCTGCTTGGAGGATCATTTAATAATTGGTACAAATGCCTAGCCAAAACGACGTGTTGAGTGCTAAAAGGTTTTAAGCTAAATGTCAAGGTCACACTTTTTGCTTAATGGTTTTCTTTAGTTAAAAAAGCAATAAGCACAAGGCCATCAGTAAAATAGAATATGCCAAAGCATTTTACAATATAAGGCAAAGTCTAGCACAAAGGCAATTCGCAAAAAGCAATTAGCAAAAAGCAAGGTGAGCCTTAAGTTTATAGGTAATGGAGCCATATAGCAATTTGCCAGAAGCTAATAACAATTAGCATTAAGCAATTTAAAAAAGCATTTTGCAGAAAGTCAATCAGCAAAAGGGATTTAGCAATAACTGACAAAACCCTTAGCAAATAACGGTAAGTAACACTTAGTAGTTTAAAGCAAAAAGACTGTTATGCAAGGTTACATGTCATCATAAGCATTTTAAAATACATTTAGCAAAAAGCATTTATTGCAATTAGATGACCCACCGTGAGGCCTTCCAATTTGCAAAAGCATTTGCAATTAGGATAACCCTTGTTGGCCTTCTTTTTCATAGTTTGCTTCTTAATTTTACATTTGCTAAGATGATTTTTGTGGGGGATCTTGTTAATTGCTAATTTCTTTTTGACTAAATGGTTATCACTGACCAAAAATCGCTACATTTTGCGATTTTTATTTGGGTGACGTCATGTTGAATAGGTAAGGCATTGGTGCAAATGTTGACAAAGAATATTGGAGTGTAAACACAGTTGCAAATAGTTTTATGTCCGATTTTCGTTAGTTGAAAATATATATTCTAAAGTTAATTATAAAATTAAATCCTAAAGAAGGCGAACATCTACAAAATATCAGCCTGTAAGGAATCAGATTTGCACAATTAGTCAAATTGTTAGACTAGTTAAAGATATTCTACTAATTATTTAATAGTCAATCAGCCACTATTGTGCAAAAGGAACATAAGAACTATAGTATCATAAACAATTGCAAACAGCATTGCAAGAAAATATACATAAGTGCTATATTATCATACTTCACAAAATGTGTTATTTGTATTGCAGATTGTTCCCAGTTAACAAAAAGAGTGTGATGTTGACAAACGAGAGAAATGGAAAAAGCTTGTCGGTCGAAAAGCATTTAGCAATGGGAGGCAGACCATGGGCTTCTTGTTAGAAGCAAAGCATTTGATTATTGGAATGAACCAACAGCCTACCATAGTACTTTAACTTAACAATTATGCTTAGATTATGTTTTGGGGTCTTTTAAAGTTAAGTTCTTGAACTAAGTGGTTCAAGAATCATATGGACCAAAATCAGAGGAAATATTGTGGTTATTATTTTACCAGCTCCATGAAGGAAGTTAATAGAATGTAACCAAGAATATTGGAGTAAATAGTTTTATGTGATTCCCATGGACTATATATATCTGTTAATTTTAAAGAAACTCCTAAAAAGGCCAAGAACTACCACTTTCAGGTCTGTGTAATCGTTTGCCTGTTACTTTTGTTAGGTCAAAAGACTAGTTAGAAAATGTCATCTATTCCTTAATGACACCCAAATATTCGTTTAACGGTCATAAGAACTATTTCAAGTTAAAATCAAACGTTTACTAGTATTCATAAATAAGGTGCGGGACAAATGATGGCGATGTTAACTTCTATACTGGACTGCCAGGCAAATCTATATTTAACAAATTGCTCTCATTGGACAGGTGTTTTGTCAAGACCATAGAACATTCGAAAATTCAAGAAAAAATCTTTACGTTTTGGACCGGAGCGTAAGGTAACCTCAAAGGGAGAATTTGAAATTACTTTGATGAGATTAAGACATGGTCTTTTGGGCAAAGATTTGGCAAAGCGATTGGAATTTCGCAAACTTTATGCTCCAGAATTTTCTTGACAAGTCTAAGAGCTTGCCATGCAGTTTTGAAAGTTATGGTATATATATGCTAGACACAGAGTTGCTCGTCGACACGAAACCAATTTTTACCAAACCGCTTTAGAGCATCACCAGATCTCCACGCCATTACAGACTGTACATAAATATTTATCGAAACACCAAAAGATCTATACCTGCAGTGCAAAGTGTGACTTGGTCCAACTATAAACATCGTAACTCAAAGTTCTAAAGGCATGTTCTCTAAACAGTTCAATTATTTATGTTTCACCGGCATAGATGGGAAGAATTTCAGACAAGGCTTTAACTTTGGACTGTGTCTACCTTGATAAAATGCCTATGTACAGTATGTTAATGGCTAATAAGGGATTTAACATTAGTAATGAATGCAGTGCCAGGAACATTTCATTATATATCCCCCAGAAAAAAAGGCCAGTCACAGATGTCAAGTGCATGTGTTTTCAAAACAAAAACGATAACAAACCACAGAATATTAATTGAGCAAGTTTTTGAAGACTGAAGACTTTCCAAACTTTAGCAAATGAGCTTCCGATTTTACTTATAACACTTGTAGACGAGATCACAAGTGTGGCATTATGCTATTTAAAAGAACCAATTTATAAAAGTTGATTCTTACATTGAACCCCTGATAACAGTTGAGATGTTGTAAACATGGTGCTAAGTTGCTAACTGCAACAGTAACCTGTAACCTGTGACTGTAATCATCTGTGTATCTTATTTTGAAATTTACTTTAACCAATACTGATTTTTAATTATACAGGTGCATGTATTATACTGTGGATTTTGTATTTTGAATTTTATCTTTAAAACTTCTTTAAGAAATAAAGCTATAACGAATTACAATTGAATTTTGTCTATATTTTAGCTCACTTGGCACAAAGTGCCAGTGAGCTTTTAGGATCACCCAGTGTTCGGTGGTGTCAGTCGTACGTTGTCCGTTCACACTTTCCTTCAAATGACATCTCTGACCCTGTATGGAGGTTCACTTGATTTGACATAGGCTAAGACTTATATTGGGGAAAATCTTTCTAGAACCACTTGGCCTAGTGCTTGCATATTTGGAATGTAACATATATGTATTACAACTCCATGAAGATTTTTAAAATCAGAAACCCAATTCAAAATTGGACCTTGTATTATAGCCAATGGTAGCCAGGTGAGCGATATAGGGCTATCTTGGCCCTCTTGTTTAAAGATAGTTAAGATCTGTTCTTGACATGAAATATCAACGTGTCAAATGCAAACATTGATTCAAATCCGATTTTATTGTTCAAACATGTGGTTGTAACACTCATCTGTAGCAGGCCTAAGGACATACATTAAATTGTCTTGAACAGGCCCGATACACATGAAAACTTACTTGAAGTGGAAAACAACTGCAATAGCGGCTTTTAGAAACCTGGAAACCATGACAGAACATTAGATCTATTTATATTTTGACAAAACACATTCAGATAATATCGAGCAGAATATTTTTTTCGGTCCAGACATGGGAATAATATTCAAAGTCCAAAATCCAAGCCTGACCCTTCCGACCAATTTGTCCGTTCAATAATTTTTTTGTTCTTCACTCTAGGACTTAAAACAGATGTGCCGATTTCAGTAATTACATACTGCTATGGAACGGACATGTTAGCAATTCGAACGAATGACAAATAAGCATTTACTTACATAAATTTTCGTTCTCGACAACAAAACATAGGTCTTATTCCGCTACTCCGCTTGGAAACCCGCGATACATGAATCACGTCTGACCCCCTGTAGATTATAGTTCCGATAAAGCCCAAGTTAAACAGTGCTATATGGAGTTTGGGGCGGGGTCTAGGTTCCCATTTTTTACGAGAAAGTCCCCCTACTATTCGAAATATGGTCGTATTTATGACTGTATAACTTTTGGTCGTCAAAATTGAATAAAATGCCTATAATTACCTCCCCTTACAATATTGATGTAATCCGCAGGGGTTACTGCACGTCACACATTAAGCATTATTACAAATAATAATTTCCCAGTGACAATTGATATAAATGTATACATGTGTATTGAACAGAGTTTAGTAACCTCAGTATTATATAATCGTTATACGGTTTTCCGTGCATATCTGGATTTCTTACGCACTATCGACGTAACGTCGTTTCTGATTGGTTATGTCATTTGAATTTGCGACTATTAAATAGCGCATATATAGTCGCAAACATCGAACGGTGTTTTAACTATCGCATTTAAACATATTGTGCGTTAGAAAAATGTTAAATATTTAGTGATTTTGACATTTGCGACTGTAGGTTTTTGGTCGCAAACGTTTTCAGCTCCGGCTGCCGTCGCCGTTAAAAAATGATAAAAATGTATATACAGTCGCATACAATCACAAAACGTACCCAATCTGTTGTTTGCACTCTCGGCTGTACAGAGCAAACAGGGTACATATCGGGAGGAGTACACGGCAAAAAACAACGAACAATAATTTACGCTTGGACCTTGCAATTATGGAGAGGAAGATTTTCCACATACAGTATATGTTGATAGTGGACCAATACAAAACACCATACACCAAATATCTCAGCTCTAAGCCTTGAAGTTTCTGACAAGAAGATTTTAACGTTTTTCCGTTTTGCTTTACCTGTATATATCTATGTAAAACATCGGGCTAGACCAGACGAGGAGGAAGTGAGCCCCGCAACCACTTTTATCCCCGAAGCCTCGTAAGTTAGCTTCATAGCACCTAGTTACCCCGCAGTCCCTTGAAGTTGGTTCCGTAACACCTAGTTACCCCGCAGCCCCGTGAAGTTGGCCCCGTAGCATCTAGTTACCCCGCAGCCCCGTTTAGTTGGCCCCGTAGCACCTAGTTACCCCGCAGCCCCGGGGGGGGGGAACCAGCCCTGAAGTTGGCCCCGTAGCATCTAGTTACCCCGCAGCCCCATGAAGTTGGCCCCGTAGCACCTAGTTACCCCGCAGCCCCGTGAAGTTGGCCCCGTAGCATCTAGTTACCCCGCAGCCCCGTGAAGTTGGCCCGGCCCTAGTTACCCGCAGCCCCGTGAAGTGGCCCCGTAGCATCGGGGGGGGGGGGGGGGGGGGGGGGGGGGGGGGGGAGGGGGGAGATAGTTACCCCGCAGCCCCGTGAAGTTAGCGGCCTGAGCATCAGTTACCCCGCAGCCCCGTGAAGTTGGCCCCGAGCATCTAGTTACCCCGGGGGCAGCCCCGCTTGTTGGCCCCGTAGCACTCTAGTTACCCCGCACCCCGTGAAGTTGGCCCCGTAGCATCTAGTTACCCCCGCCCGTGAAGTTGGCCCCTAGCATCTAGTTACCCAGGGCTGGCTTGATGCAACAGGACACATCCCGGGGCCCCTGAGCTCGTAGCATGTAGTTAGCAGGTTATGGCCGGGGACACATAAGTGGCCCCTAGCTGGTCTATATGAACTAGGGCAGCCCCGTGAAGTTGGCCCTAACAAGTAGTGGCGAACGCTGTTGGTTTCCCCCCGGGGTTTGCCCCCTCCCCCTATTCCCCCCAGTGAAGTTGGCCCCATCTTAGGGGGGGGGGGGGGGGGGGGGGGGGGGGGGGGGGGGGGGGGGGGGGGGGGGGGGGGGGGGGGGGGGGGGGGGGGGGGGGGGGGGGGGGGGGGGGGGGGGGGGGGGGGGGGGGGGGGGGGGGGGGGGGGGGGGGGGGGGGGGGGGGGGGGGGGGGGGGGGGGGGGGGGGGGGGGGGGGTTTTTTTTTTTTGGGGGGGTTTTTTTTTTGTTTTTTTTTTTTTTTTTTTTGGGGGGGGGGTTTTTTTTTTGGGGGTTTTTTTTTTTGGGGGGGGGGGTTTGGGGGGGGGGGGGGGGGGGGGGGTTTTTTTTTTTGGGGGGGGGAAAGGGGGGGTTTTTTTTTAATTGGGGGGGGGTTTAACAAGTAAACGGTGTTTCCAGTGATGCATTGATACTAGAGGACACGTGAATGCGGGATATAAATGGGTGGTCTGAAGGATAGGGAGCAGTGTAAGAAATATTGTATCAATATCAGTTGACACGGGGCAAAGTCTGTGAGGAGGGGATGATACTTATAGAAACGTTGTTTACAGTTCTGCATTTGTACTGGAGGACACGGAGCTCAGTTATTGTGAATGTGGGGATACAGAGGGGTGGTCTGAAAGTAAGGGAGAAGTGTAACAAGTACTGTATTGATGGTAGGGGACACGGGGCTGAGTCCATGAGGCGTGGATGATACTTATAGAAACGGTGTTACCAGAGCTGCATTAGTATTAGATGACACCAAGCTGTGTTCATGTAGATGCGAGGGGGGGGGGGAGAATAGGCTGAAGCCAAGGACTGTTTTTATGCAAGTTGACGCCTGCGTTTGTAAGTTGTCCTGTGGTGATATATGCAAAGGTTAATTAAAGCGAAACCAGATGCCACGAGCGCGGGGAAACAAGGGTAACTGGGTGTCACGGGGCAAACTTCACGGGGCTGAGGGGGGACGCTAACTTCATGGGGCTGCGGGGTATTAAGGTGCTACGGGGCTAACTTCACGGTGCGCGGGGTTACTAGGTGCTACGAGGCTAACTTCACGGGGCTGTGGGGGAAACTAGGAGCTACTGGGCTAACTTCACGGGGCTGTGGGATAAGTAGGTGCTACGGGGCTAACTTCACGGGTCCGAAGGGTAACTAGGTCCGAAGGGTAACTAGGTGCTACGGGGCTAACTTCACGGGGCGCTGGGTAACAAAGTGCTACAGGGCCAACTTCACGGGGCTGCGGGGAAACTAGTAGCTACGGGGCTAATTTGACGGGTTACGGGGATAAACGGGTCTGCGGGGCTAACTTCCTAATCGTCTAAACCAGGACTTGATAGAAGATCACAACACTATGCTTAATATCTACTAACCTCTGGACATTGCTTTTTGTTTTTTCATAAAATGCAATAATTTGAACGCCTTTGGTACAGCTTCATGCCAGGTATATTCATGCCAAGTTTCAAAAACATTGACGGACGATGGACGGTGAGTAGTCACAAAAACTCAATCCGACACTTTATGCTTGGTGAGCTAAATAGGTCAGGAGAAACATTCTGGACTTTACACATTATTAAATTAAATTAAGGACATATGGCCGTAGATGTTCCGTTATTTTCAACATTAAATTAAAGTGACATTATGCTCATCTTACTGCACATAGTGTATTTTTGGTGACAGTTTTATAAAAGCAATTTTCGGTAGCTGTGCATTTAAATGTGTCAAACTAATGATAATGCCGCATTAATATTTGAAGTTTGTGCTTTAGAAATTAAAGAAATGGACAAATAAAGTAATAATTCCTTCCTTGGCAGTGATCTCCCTTGTGTAATAAGTGTTGCTCGGCAGTGGAAGGGAAGCAACTCCGACATGCATTTGTTTATTTCTTAAATTGACTCTCCCAGTCAAAATAGGAAAAGTAATATTCGGAAAGTTATTATTTCGTACTGGTAGCAGGAAATGTTTGTTGTATTGGGTCAAAAGTTAATTCCTCTACCCTTTTCACACACACCTATTTCAGCTGGAATTTTACTTTTAAAAAACTGTGCATAATGTCACTTTAACCGCCATATCTTACCCACTCATAATGTTTAGGTTTACCGTGATATTTATCGTCACATAGTTAACAATATTACACTCGGGAGTCAAGAACTTATATCGTCCACATAACGGTATCTGCCGTACGAGGAGATTCATCAGAGAGCCATCTTCGCCCTCTTGACTGTTTAGAAATCCATTTTAACAATAAATTGAGAGCAAACGAATCAAAGCTTGGGTTGTTGAATTTCTTATAGCACTTCCTAAGGGATGCTCAGCGTCATAAAGCATTCTGCGTAAATACAGCCTGCAGTCATTCATACGCAATATAGTTCGATGAGATTCAAATAAATCTTAAAAATCTTGCATCTGTATTTCAAATATTAATCTTATATTTTAAGGCTCATATACCTAATGAAAGATTACGAATAGCGCTTGAACCAGAGTGTGCTGCTGTGTATGTATACACCAAGGAGTTACCTGTCCTTAATGCAATGTCACGTGATAAAAAGGCGATGAAACCAGGGTCCTGTCATGTCATTGTTGACTTAGGAGGTAATTCATTCAATTAAATGTTTTATTTTATATATTTAATGAAATATATAAACTTTGTTTTTCAGACAGTGAAATAATTTAGAAACTTTATACATAAAATTGACTGGCAGCTCCTATGTAAACTACACAGGTTCGTACATCATTTGTGTTTTTGTAGTTAGACTATTTACCTTGTATTTACCTAGACAGTTGCCGGAAACAATCGTAAAATCTTGGTAAGGCAGTGTGTCGCAAACATTTTAATATGAACAAATATTTCGCTGGCAGTAAAAAGGCAGATCAGCATTATAAGTTGATTGCCAAAAATGCAATATTGAACAGTTTGTTTAGTGTTTATAAAACACCAATATATTCATAATTTCATGTTAGATCTTCAATTTTCAGTTAGTAGACCTCACTGTCAGATGCTTTTAATTTATACATTTTTGTATTTCTAGGAGGTACTGTTGACATCGCTGCACATAGAGTAATCGGAGACTGCCAATTTGAAGAGATTATCGCCCCTGATGGTGGTGACTGGGGCGGAGACAACATTAACATGAAATTTGAGCAGTTTCTGCTGAAGATCACGGGTGGACCCGCCCTTTCAAAATTTAAGGATGAAAATATGGAAGATTACTTAAGCTTGCAACGCAACTTCGAACATAAGAAGTGTGCCTTTACTGGCGAGGTAGATGATGAGAATGTAACTATACGTGTTCCTGAATCATTTCGTAGACTTCATGAAGAGCACAACAAAGAAGCACTATCCAAATCCATACGTCAGACAGATTATTCAACAGAGGTAGCTTGCAAGGCTGATAAAATGAAATTAAAACCACAACTTTTTCGAAACTTTTTTACAGAAACAGTTGACGGTATTATCAAAACAGTAGAAAATGTACTCTTAAAAATTCCAGAGGAAATTGATACTATCATTTGCGTTGGTGGATTTTCAGACTGTGAGATGCTAATAAAGGCTTTTAGCGATACATTTTCAAACAAGACTGTTATAATTCCACAGGAAGCCGTGACTTCAATCATGAGAGGAGCCATTATTTTCGGTCGGGACCAGTCTGTGGTAAATAAACGCATCAGCCGCCATACGTATGGCCTTGATTGGAATGAAGATTTTGATCCAAAAATTCACAATCCGAATAAAAAAGAAGAAACAGAAGACGGAGTTGTCTGTAGAGACATTTTTAGAAAACTAATCGGGAAAGGTCAAGAGGTACCATACAATAAACCAACGCAAGAAATTGATGCCTATGTGAAATCTAGGTACCAAACTGTTATCGACTTCCCATTTTACAGGTCAGAGCAGAATGAATCCCCACGTTATATTGATGAAATTGGTTGCCGTTTAATTGGTAAAATGAGGGTGGATCTTGGCCAGAAAAGTGCCAGAGGTCTGGATAGATGTGTAAAGTTAAAAGTCTACTTTGGTGCAACTGAAATTAGAGCTGAAGCTGAAGATGACACCGGGAGGAAGTATGAAGTGACCTTTAACCTCGAAGAGTCAGAGCTTTTAACTTAGCTATGATTTAACTTTAGTTCTCAAAGTTTCAAAATTGATTAGGTCATTTCGCTACATGTCGTGCCCTGCATGATTTGAATAAAAAAGCAAAACGTCTATATTTGAAAAACTGAAAACTAAATCACGAATAAATAATGTCAAAAAGGAAGGCAATCTGAAAGTAAACTTGATATATCGGATAAGTCTGTTTGTTGAACAATATACCGAAAATGTGCCAACGTATCACTTTTTTGGTCTAACACACTGATGTTACCAAACTGCATCGCAGACACAGCCTTTTGTTGGTGAGGACAGTTAGTTACAATGTAGTAATTGACCATACTACCAAGCAATACGTTACAAAGTTGATATAAACTTACAAAATGGGAAGTCAGGTAGACACTAAATAAAACATAGGACGTGAAAATGATACACAAGCTTATTTAATGACTTTTCGTTGTGATTTTGTATTTTTTATTGTTCAATTTATAAATACACTTAAATTATTATAAGATGTTTAAAATATCAGAAGAGCATATGGATATCAATTGTTCTCAAAATTGACTGATATCTGGTATTGTGTTTAACGAAACACTTGAAAGTTTTACTGGCTAAAATAAAAATTATATAGTTGCCATGAAGTTTTATCTGCACACAAAGTCAATAAATATGATGATGACAAAATATCGGCTTCCGTCGGTACATTCTTGGCCTGAAGTTGATTGGTTTTTCTCATATGCTTCCAAAGTGCGCGACCTGTTAGTTTTCTTTCCTGTCAGTTTCAGCTTAAACGGTTGAAGACCACCTCTATCATTGCTTTTTTTTAAATCACTACTGTGCAGATGTATATGCCCTGATGTAGAATTAATAGTAAATCCTATATACTGGCATTCAGAGTGAAACACACAGAAAGTCGTGAGTGGCGGTTTCACGATGTTATTAAAACATTTTATTCTGACCAATTATATGTGTATTTTGAGAAACTCTGGACATAATAGGTCTTTCTCCGTCATCAGACCATGAGCAAGAAGAATTGTAATAATCAAAAGTAGAAAAAATCCTCTTAGCCGTTATACATTTTAAATAAGAAATAAATAAGCTTCGTTTACGTCTTTTGTTTAAGCAAAATAAATGTTATAACATAATCTGAACTAACACTTTTGTCAGGTATCATGCTAACAAAAACATTATAAAATTAATTCAATCCATGTTATTGTCAGCATATTGGAAGGAATTTTTTCTTTGCGACCTTTCTGCAAAAGAATTATTGATTTGCTCTTGCCAAATGACGTGAAATAGACAACCTCATTGAGGTGTCAAAGTTTTTCCATTTCTTTCCATTGGAAAGGCATTATCTTAAGACATGTTCCAATCCTAGAACTTTCGTCGCTTCTTCCCGAATTTTATACTTTTGTACCTTCCCTGTAACCGTCAATGGATATTCATTCACAAAATTTACATACTTCGGCACTTTAAACCTTGCAACCTGAAAAGGAGAAGATAAAATGAAACTCTGTAACATTTGTTTTCGTGACAAACTTACAGCTGACCTTTTTCAAATTTAAAAGAACCGCAATCTTATATCACTGCCAAATAAAAATGTCAGAAAACACAACTGATACTGAAAAGAGAATATAGTGATTACACAAATAAATAAGTGGTATCTCTCTCGTAAAATAAAGCTTAGAAAAATTACACTTCAGACAAAGTAACAAATTCAAAACCAGTGTAAGATCATTTGTTCCCACTTACTTTTTCTTTACAGAACTGTCTGATTTCTTCCTCAGTCGCGGTCTCACCTTCTTTCAGCTCCACCCAGGCACAAATCTGCTCTCCCAGACGCTTGTCCGGCACACCTACTACCTAGATGAAAGGTTACTTTTTCTGAGAGTTTTCTGTTTTCAAAAGTAACACTTAATATGTACGATACACCACTGTAAGTGATACTCAACAACATCATTTCCATAGAGAAAAGTCTTAATTGCATATATTTCATTATTCAATGTTAAACAAACTATTTCCGTCTATCGTCAAGGTTTGCACAAATACAATATAGGGGCGCCAAGGGCGGTTGATCACGCGTAAACGTTTTTCCGAATGCTAATCTGTGTGTACTATTTTTATAATGTAGCTAAATATTATGTAACGACCAATCATATTTCTTTCACAAACTAATAATAATAATAACTGAATCCTTACAAAAAAACTCATGGTTGATGTTTCCTTAACACTTTATGTTACCTGTACATCCTTAATCTTTGGATGTGTGTACAAAACTTGCTCTATTTCTAGAGGATAGATATTTTCCCCTCCTCTAATGATCATATCTTTTATACGACCCGAGATCTGCACGAAACCATTTTCATCCATCACTGCGGTATCACTATAAACAAAACACTCAAATCAATTAATGAGCCCGATGAGTTAATAACAAAATCAGATTATTTTTCAAGACAATTTTATTATAAATTCATTGGTATTATCAGAGAACTATACGTAGGACAGTTGTACTGTTTCTCATGTTTCCAGGGAACTAAAGTAAGAGCATCATGAAGTAGTTATTTGTACATTGCAAAGTACGAAGCATTATTCAATTTTAGTCAATACAGAAAATTAATGATGTAAACGTTTTTTATGAAACAAATGTAAATTCTGCACCTCAATCACTGTTTTCAAATGAAAATTAAATGAAACGTTATGTACCATTAGAAACTGTGTATAGAGTTATGCATTTCTAACTAAGTAATTTTTGTCCAAAAATTGAAATAATAAAAAAACCTACAAAAACATGTTAAGGGTTTGCTTTGGAAAACGGAAGGACCTTAATGGAGATAAAAATACCAAAGATATAAACCGTTATTCATAAAAACTATACTTTATAATTTGAATGAGTTTTGTATAAAAACAAGTAAAGTGTGTGACTGTGAGAGTGTGTTTGTATCTGTATGTGTGCATTTTTGTGAACGTATTTGCATGGGTGTTTGTCTGTAATTTATGGAAGATCACAATGAGATTGTGATGTATATACAAATTTGTATAAATGTTTATTTGTGCTACCTTCTTGAAATAAAGATTTTAGTATTAGTATTAGTATTTACCCAGTAAGATACCACCTATCTGGCAGACACACTTCTCGTGTTTTATCCTCATCCCTCCAATACTCGAGCATCGTCGTATATCCTCTCGTGCATAATTCACCAGTGGTACCAACAGGTACTATCTTCCTGTTTTCATCGATAATCTTTGCCTGGAACATAGAAATGGATATCTTTACTTTGCAATTTATTTTCTACCATCACTACAGCGTATAGAAAAGGAACAGCAATGCACTACGGTAATAAGATCACCTACAGTCACCTAGATCGGTAGAAACACGTCCTAAAACACGAAAAACCCAAAAAGGCCAGAAAATGACATGAACAGGAAATATGCGCTTATAAAAACGTCCAGGGATTGGTTTTCGTTTGGCTGGTTAAAACTTACTTCAACATGTGGATGGGCTGTTCCTACAGTAGAGACACGTTTGTCAATTGGGTCATTCCTTTTGCTTTGGAAGGTCACAGGACTATTTTCTGTTGTGCCGTAACATACCTGCAAAAATACAATTTCATTATATAGTCACTCGCTGCATCATATCAACGGCATTGATAGCGTCAGTTTATGACTCAAATGATCTTGATATTTACATGCAATTAACACTTTTTAAAGACAAAACGGCTGAAATCTGCAGTCACGCACTAGTGCTATTTGGTTAAATTGGACGCTTCCTTTAAAATAAGTTAACATGGATGTAATGTATTTTTCTCGAACTCTTTCAAACATATCTAACAATAAATTCTCTTATCAACATGCTTTAAAGATGCCAATATGTTACCAAATATGACTAGTCTTTTGTAAACTAATTATCTGTAGATGATTCATTTAATACTTATCGAAGAAATAATTTGACATCTAAAGGGTGTTACCGTAACTTCGTCCATATGCATTTTAGCTATGACTTGTTTCATAGTTTCAATGGGACATGGTGACCCGGCCATTATACCGGTATACAATGAAGAAAGATCAAACTTCTGGAAATCCGGATGGTTCAGCATGTCTATGAACATTGTTGGCACACCATATAATGCTGTACATCTGAAAAATATTGTAAAAAGCAATATGAAATTGTGATAATAGATTTCTCTTAATGTACTGTCACACTTATGCTATTTAAAAGGATGCAAGTGATCAAATATATAACAGGTTACACCAACGACACTGCCATGAAAACTGCTACACATTCTGTCAAATCCGGTCAAGCCATTAAAAGTAACCTACAGACAAATTAAAACCATCGTTTTCCCTGAACCTGAAGGTGATTCATACCGCCACTAATACACAAATGTATGTATTCACTCAATGACTGATGACCTGACGCAACGGGATGGCAAGGGACTGGATGAAGTGATTCCTATATAGTCCTCGCAATCCTCAACTGGTGGGGTTAAGATAACAACAATAGTTCGTAGAGTAAAGCTCTGCAATTAAGACTACCAAGGATTAACTTAAGACCGCTTTCAATGTAAACCAAATACGTCTGGCCCAACAGTTACTGATTTTCATAATGTAAATGATGTCGGAAAACTTCACCCATATAGCCTTTATAGCCATTTCTGTCATAAAAACACACTGGTCCAAAGGTCGTCTTAATGAAAGAACTTTGTTATATATATCATCGTGCATTTGTTATACTTTTCTTGTGTGACAGCTGCAAGAGTTGTGGAAGGATCGAACCCTGGAGATGGAAATACACAGGTAGCACCATGATTCGGTATCTGCAAGGAGGCTAGCACCATTCCAAAACAATGATACAGCGGCACGGGACAGCAGATTCGAGCTGGCTACAACGGCAAAATAAATATATACGTACATTTACAAGCTCAAAAAAGTTGAAATTTCACAAAATAAAATTTCCATATAAATGTTTCACATATTTTTACAACTTAGACACAAAGTTGTAGCATTTTAAAATTCTGAACAAGAATATATATAAACTTCCATCTCGCACAGCAAACAGATGAAAGAATTGAGACAATAAAAGCATACCCTGTTGTGAAAGTCTAGTCGCATTCCAGTAAAGTAGCTGTTGTTAACAATGTTGTGATGGGAAAGCGTTGCTCCTTTTGGAAAACCTGTTGTGCCCTAAGAAGTATAGATCTATGCATATCATGTTTGGGAAATTGCATGGCTAAAGTAACTTAAAAACATTATGGAAATTTGAATTTAAATTAACAGTGAATTAAACAAAATTACTTGAATTTCGACCTATCATGTCGGGGGAATTTTAATCTATATAAAAAGGTAAATTAAACTCAAGACTTGCGTTCATTACGTGTTAGTTCGAACTCAAAATAAATCAGCGTAACGAATTTTATATAAAAAAAATGCCGGAAATAAGAATCGAGCAATCATAGAGGCATCAAGGCCAAACTCACTACATTTTATTGTCACAGTGTAAGGTTCCTGACTGATAAATTAAACCATATATTAGCAAGCATATACCGAAGTGAACTGTATATTGATTGGCTCATCAAACTGCAAACTGTCTTGAATATCAGCGATCTGCTTCACGGTAGCGTCACTTCCCGCACTCATGACGTCAGAAAATCGCATTGCCCCACTACAATAAATATGTTAAAAATAAAATGTAGATTTAATTGTCAAAGTAATTGTCTTTAACAAAGAACAAAGGGTCTTGATAAACAACATATTATAATGCAAATGAATGGCTAGTAATTGTTCTCAATTAAATGAGATTTTGGTATTATGGTAGACAGGGGCTGACACCTCCGAGGGGGGATATATCTCACTTCTGATTTAGAATCAATTCCATTTAAATTATAAAATGTGTTCATTTTTCTTTTATGAGACATTCTACCTGAACGTTGCAATTTTGAGCTAATTCTTTGATCAAATAATAAAATACTAATAATAAGATATGAAATGGTCAAGACATGTCAGTGCTATACTCTAACACAAACCCCTTACAAGGCAAGTAGCATGTACTTACGGAAATTCCTTATCACCCATCATGATTATATACTTCAAACCTGGCAAACTGAAAAATATATAGAATAGTTATTCTATGGTCTGTGGAAATTTTTTAAGTATGTATAAATACGATGATGTCACACATGGTTTCTATTGAATAGAAAGTAGTCTGTTTACGTTTTGACTTATAGGACTTTATTTCTAATTATGACAGTTGTTATCCCTAGACAAGACAGTCCAATATCACCCACTTTGGTTCTTGCTCTCGACACCCACATCTCCGCAAGGATGCCCTGATATTTTAAGACATATTTCATTTTAATGTTATTGAACAGCGCCTTTCGAGAAAATCTAAATAGAACGATTTCTTGTTTGTTTGGTGTTGTTGTTATTGGGGTTTTTTTTTGGGGGGGGGGGGGTGGAGAATCTCTGTGAAATCGAAGACCTAATTTAGGTTTTTCGGCTGAAATTTTATCAAAATCGCTTCACCACTAAGGCGGCCATTTTATTTGAATCAGCAGCTAATGAACACTTTAAGCAACGTGTAATATAAAGATGACCCTTATGGAAAATATCAAAATCTTAACTACGTTTTCTGTCAGGAAGAATTCTAAAAATTTGACTGATGGTTTGAAAAATTTCCATCTAAAACATTTTAAAGGAAACACGAATAATGTCCTCTGACAGCCATTTTTGTTGACAGTCAACATTTTAAAAAAAACTGGTGGTAGAGGGCTAATACTGAAAGTCATCCGTCAGTTTAAGACGATATATATTTCGAAACTTTTCCTCTGTACGTATAAAGGCAAACACTGTTCTGCTTATAAATTGTGGAATTATTTGAACAAGTATAGATAGAAGACATCCCAAGACACAGCCATTTCAAATATCTTTAATTTCCATTAAATGGTGTCTTTGGAAGAAAAGATGAATGGGCGACGGACACTGAACGCGTCACAGTAGCTCACCATGACCGTATGCTCAAATAAGCTAAAATACCTTACGTTACTTACACGTGGCTGCGCAGTTGTCCGGGTTTACAAGATGCTAGTTCCGGTACAAGCTCGAACAAAATCTCGTAGTACCTTTGGTCCTTAAACTCTACGGCAGATATTATTGCCTTACAATCTACCTGAAATGGAAATATAATGAAATGTACAAGCCGTAGTTCACTCGTCATAGTCCGTGCTTTTAACAATTCGAAAGTCAGTTAAAATTTGAAAAGAAGTACATTTGTAAATGTAAAATATGTTTATATCATTATTAAGTTTATATCAGCCATCAGCCGTCCAAATCAAGACATCTTGTTAGACTCCTTGTGTAGTTTGCTGCTTGGTTAAGATACATGAATTTTTATGATTCTCTGCTTCAACAGCTAGAACCGATTTTTATCACCGAAGAATGAAACATGTAAACATTCTGACAAGATTCTGCTGCAGAACGAGAAAGCAGATTCATAAAAACGTACCAACTGCAGGGCATATTCCAGCTCAAAACTTCTGTATAGCGGGTTTATATTCACCTGTTAAATCAAACAAAAGAATAAATTCATATTACATGAAGGTGTATTTTCTTTGTATAAAAAAGTGAAAGTACTTATAGTGTTATTGACATCCCTCCCTTTATAACAACCTCCGTCTGTCTACTTATACGAAAAAGGTATTGTGAGCACATTGTCGTTTTCTTTCTGACGTAACAATTGATAATCTCAACCTCGACTGAGAGCACTCCTCTGAAAGTCATGTGACCAGCAAACATCAGTTTATGAATACAATGGTTAATATCGAAAATGACCAGGAAAATATATCTCCTGTGAAACACATTCCAGACATGCATTCAAAGCATGGAAGTGTCTTCAGTTGAATAATGGATAAATTCACATGTTCTAAGAACATCATCGTTAAAATATCTCTTGAAACTTTCTTGTGGCCTACACTTACCAAAATTATACCTGCCCTCGCTGTAGCATACTGAGTAAGGACCCATTCTACGGAATTAGGTCCCCAGATACCAACCCGGTCTCCTTTCTTTAATCCAAGTTCCAGTAGTCCTGCAGCTAGACGATCGCTCTGAAAATAATAGTTTACGTTCCTCTATGATTGTATTGAATGTATATACGAGGGGTGATCCATAATTAACTGGACTGTTGCCATATTTCCACATTTACTCACTATTTTAATTTGATTATTCGTACATACAAACTAAATCGTTATACAAGTTTTCACAAAATGATAATTTTCTCAGAAAGACGGAAAGCATTTTCCGGCGTTTCTATATAGTAACTGACTTAACAGTCAGTTAAAAGTGATTAGCCGATGATGAATAGCTTCACTGGCTGTTACCACACATATTATGTGTATACATAATTGTTCAGTTTTTGGCTACCATACATCAACAGAAATAGCTAAATTGTTGTTCAGTAAAATGTTACTAGGCTAAAAACGCAGGTGTAATGTATGATGTTTATTTTATCAGAGAGAAAAGATAACGTTCTAGATAAAGTGTGTGTACGTGTATTTCTTATATATGCTTTTGCGTTTTAATATTCTATTATTACAGTAACAGTGTCTTACCTCTTCAAGTAACTGCGAGAACGTTTTTCTCACACCAGCTGAGGGAAACACAAGGGCTTCTCTGTCCGGAGTTTTCTCTGTTTGAGATTGCAATAGGTTTCCAATTGTAATGCCTCGTAGTGGAACATCAGCAGGCCCTTGTGTGTAACTCCATTTACTGGCACAGCGGCTAGAGCTGCAACTAAAGAGACACGTTTTCTATTTTGGTTTTTGTTGGGTTTAATGTTCTTAAAATGTCATTCACTGATGAAAACGAGAATTTGCGGGTAGTCATTTTTATTATGTACCAGTAACCGAGATTAAGGAGTAAGGCCCATTCCATGTTTCGTTGAATTTTCAACAGTGGTTGTTGAGATGTCGTGACCGCGGACAAGAATATCGGGTTCCTTGTCGATCTTTTTATTTTCCATAGTTCTATCAGTACGGATAAACACTAAATTTTACTTTATAAGTGATGTCTACATGAATGTATTGATAATGTTAATAGTTCATATTAACAGTCACACATGTAAAAATTACAATTATATTAATGTTGTGTCTTTTAAAATATCTACTTTGACAATTTAAATGGACTGTTACTGGTAAAAGTGTGCAAATATAGTTTCTTTATTCATCTCTTAAAATGTTACCATTTTGGGATTCCCTGTCTTATTTTAAATGTAAATTTATGTTTATTACAGTTCGTACAAAGATCTTATCACGGTTAAGTTACAAGGTGAAAGATATGTTGGATGGTCGGAAATGTTTTAAAATATTTTCACGGTTATATAGCTGCATAATATAAGAGTATCCGCTGTTACGGACGGTTAACCTCTAAATTGCTTGTTAGTTTTATGTCCCTGGATAAGAGTATCCGCTGTTACGGACGGTCAACCTCTATTTTTACCATGTCCCTGAATTTAGTTGTTTTATACCTTTCCGTACAAGTGTTACTACATACCTATCTACCTAATCACTACGTATATTCCACGCAAATACAAGGAAACTGGGTTTATCATAGAAAGCCTTGATTTAATATAAACAAGGTACTTACCTGAAAGAACGATAGATCCCTTTGCCAGTCTTAAAGTTTTGTATACACAACAACCGAAGCAATTTTACTTTCGATTTAGACATCGTTAAGTCTATTAAAGTATTGTGTCGACTTATTCTCCATCAACTAAAATATTCTGGAACCGAATAATGTCCTACTGCTGTTTGCACGGATTATATCATCTCGGACATACCAACATGTAGGAAATCCGGTATTATCATGTGTTAAAATCCATGCTGTGTATAAACACGCAACATAAAAATCAAGGTCAAACGTGTAATGATTATTAAGACGAATGCATTTTTATAACAGTATTTTCCGGCTAGTTAATTTCGCTTTTATGATGTACGTTCTACTAGTATAGTTCAATCAGTCGTATCAAACGAATTTAACATTTACTTCCGATAGACAGGGGCACTAGATCTATATATAGTTAGAGATACAGAAAAATACAACTGTCAGCAAGGTTTGGAATCATTTTAGAGGGGTGTTGCAAAAGAATCCACGATTACACTGAAAAGTTTTAAGGATTGTATGTATGCATGTACATATCAGTGAATTTAATGCTATGTGTAAAACATATATCATTCTAAATTCACTGTAGTCGACTCGGTTGCAAGAAAGTGGCACAAAAGGGGTTTATTTTTCGGCGTAAGCTGGGTTTTTACGGAAGCCCAATAGTGCCACTTTGTTTGTTTTTTTAATTGATTTTTTTCAACATAACTAAGTTGAAAATTCAAGTTACTGATTTTAGTACTTAGTAAGATGAATTTTCAACTTAGTATCTTGAATATTCAACTTAGTATGTTGAATATTCAACTTAGTAAGTTGAATTTTCAACTTAGTATCTTGAATATTCAACTTAGTATCTTGAATTTTCAACTTAGTAAGTTGAATTTTCAACTTATTAAGTTGAATTTTCAACATAGTATCTTGATTATTCAACTTAGTATCTTGAATATTCAACTTAGTAAGTTGAATATTCAACTTAGTACTTGAATATTCAACTTAGTAAGTTGAATTTTCAACTTAGTATCTTGAATATTCAACTTACTCTCTTAAATTTTCAACTTAGTAAGTTGAATTTTCAACTTAGTAAGTTGAATTTTCAACTTAGTATCTTGAATATTCAACTTAGTATCTTGAATTTTCAAAAAAAATATGTTGAAAAAATCCATTTAAAAAAAACAAAGTGGCACTATTGGGCTTCCGTAGGGTTTTAACCTTGGACCAATCAAATGTTGTTGAATGAAATATTTCTCCTCGGGTGTGTACCGTATTCGATTTGTTCTTACTACTGAAGATATACAACAACAGCTGTCTGTTTGTTTGTTTTAATATTTCGGACCTATTTCGATACAGAAAAAGCATACTTCCACAAGTCTAAATCACACAATCATGATAGCGTATGCATTTATTATCGGTCGTTTTCGACTGACATAGTTATCGGTCATTACACACTGATGTGATCGTTGGTTCTAAAACTAGATCTATTTAAATAATCACAAAATCAAAATCTAATGACTAGAGGTCACATGATGATACCTTAGTTAGATACTCAAATCTACTGTCATTTGAGGTGCAAATATCTTGAATTAATATAAAGTATTCAATGACACGGAAGGGAACTTGTGGTTTGTATTTTTGTATATAAAGCTTATGAAAAACATAGTTTGCTTGTTAAAGTGACATTATGCACATTTTTTAAAAGTAAAATTCCAGCTGAAATAGGTGTGTGTGAAAAGGGTAGAAGAAATGATAACTTTTAACCCAATACAACAAACTTTTCCTGCTACCAGTACGAAATAATAACTTTCCAAATATTACTTTTCCTATTTTGACTGGGAGAGTCAATTTAAGAAATAAACAAATGCATGTCGGAGTTGCTTCCCTTCCACTGCCGAGCAACACTAATAACATAAGGGAGATCACTGTCAAGGAATGAATTATTATTTTATTAGTCCATTTCTTTAATTTCTAAAGCACCAACTTCAAATATTAATGCGGCATTATCATTAGTTTAACACATTTAAATGCACAGCTACCGAAAATTGCTTTTATAAAACTGTCACCAAAAATACATTATGTGCAGTAAGATGAGCATAATGTCACTTTAAAGCATGTAGTCAACAAACACTTGAACAACCTTTTCATAATTCAGTGAAATTGGGAACAGTCTCGGTTTATTATATTGTATTTACATCTTTTATTTCATCACATAAATCACGGTACTAAATTAGGTAAGGGTCTAGTAAAACTTTGTACACATTTTCTGATGAACATTGCCTTATAGCAGATTAATAACTCCGGTGTTCCAAGTTATACTAGATAATCTCCCTTTGCAACATTCTCGCTTAAAAGTATACTGAGTCTAGTAGATACCAACTTTTGCATGGTTACATCGACAGGAGCTAAAAAGGCCTAGGGTCATTATGGTTGCCTAATTTGATGAACTATTCACATTTGTTACTTTCTGTTTGGACCTCATCTTGAAATCTTTGAATTTCGGCATATAGTAATTGGGGAAATTAATATAAATCCGAACTCGGCCTTGCTTCATCCATTCAAAAACCAAGCGAGCCGCTTCCTCCGGCGACTCACTAAAAGAGCTTTTTTAAAAGGTAAAAATGCGCAAAGGGACTTTACTTAAATGGTGCATTTCTTCAATGAAGTAAAACCCCCCCCCCCCCCCCCCGGGTGGCTTCTTTTTTTTCTGGGGGGGGGGGGGCGCCCCCCCCCCCCCCCGGGGGGGTGGGTTTGGGGGGGGGGGGGGGTTCCTTGGGCGGAGTCTGGTCGTAATAGCCTTTACCACCTGGACTTCAACAACACTGGTTTCTCAGGTAAGCACAGATTTTTACCAAACCTTGGCATTTTACTAATGAAATCTTTATTTTTCCCTTCATAAAATCAAAAGGAGACTTATGGAATGCCAACACTGTCTTTTGTAGACATGAAAATATATTATTATGTTTGTTTTTATTGCATTATGTACCATTAAAAAGATATTCATTACTACAAAAGACAGTGTCAGCGTTCCATAGAGAGTGACAAAACAAGGATTTTCCACAGTTTATCACTTCAGTATCGTAGTGAATATTAATTATTTTTTTTTTTTAAAAAATTTCTTTTCCCACAGGTTGCGCGTGCAAAACGTCAGATGCTTCAGAATCGTAGATGAACACCAGGTATATAATTACATTTGTATATAGAAGAATCTTTTCATTTATGGCGCCAGTTGAACTGGTCTGAATAACCCGTATTTGAAAGGTGCGTAAACGATACTGGTATATTTATATGGTATTGTGTGTGAAAGGTGCGTAAACGATACTGGTATATTACATGGTATGTTTGAAAGGTCGTAAACATACTGGTATATTTACATGGTATTGTGTGTGAAAGGTGCGTAAACGTACTGGTATATTACATGGTATTGTGTGTGAAAGGTGCGTAAACTAAGGTACTTTTTGAAATCATGCTGATAAACGAAAATACTGGTATTGTAAACATGGTATTGTGTATGAAAGGTGCGTAAACGATACTGGTATGTAACATGGTATTGTGTATGAAAGGTGCGTAAACGATACTGGTATATTTACATGGTATTGTGTGTAAAGGTGCGTAAACGATACTGGTATATTTACATGGTATTGTATTCGAGATGTATTCATATCAAACTATATTTTACTGTATGAAAATAGTGCCACAAGGTTACATACAAATATTCCTAAACCAAGTGCTACGAAACTGTCCCTACTGGTTAACCAATTTCCAGTTCTATCAAAGCATTGTTCAGATTGCCCCATCTGATCACCAGAACTAGCGCACGTTGACGGATGTTCCATGCAGCGAATAAGAGCTTCCGCGGTCCTCTTGCCGGATCTGTAAGCACCGTGAACGAACCCATAATGGAGGGGGTCCAAATGTTCTCCCGCGAAGAATATCCGACCAACAGGTGCCTGAAGTTCTCTCATGTTTTCGTGGTTAAATCCAGCAGGCCAATAGCTGAACGCCCCACGTGTAAGCGGGTCTGTGTTCCATCGCGACACCTTGAAACCGGTTGGCGACGGTATGCTTATGTTGGGGTACAGAGACTGCAGTACGGTCAGAGCTTTTTGCAAAATAACGCCGTCGCTTGACCTGTCAACCCATGTGGCTTCATCTCCGAACAGTGACAACTGGAGTATATTACATCCTGGATAAATTGTATTCATGTTTTGCCAGAAGCTAAAATGTCCCCGAACTTTCGATGCACGGAGAATGTACATAGTTTCATCCCAGAAGGTGTAAGAAAACTGGATGTATACATGTGTGAATGCACAGAAACCATACATGTCTATAGCAAGTTGTTTTTCCCGTGGAAATGGCGGGCTGAACTTTACCTCTCGCTGTTGTAATACACCTAAACTGAACGTAACAACAGCGAAATCAGCGTTGAATGTAGTTCCGTCATTTGTGAGCACAGTCACTGCGTCAGAATCTTGCTCTATCACTTTCACAGTTTTATTGAATATAATACGCGGGTCATCATTCGTCATAAAACTAGCGCGTAGTTTCTTCACAACTTCAGCGAATCCTTGGCGATGTTTTACGGCCATCATATCAAAACTTCCAAAATCATGAAATGTATCTTTAAGATGCAATTGCTTTAATGACAGTGCAGCCGGGGGCACACCCGTTTCAAAATCAAGCAAATAACTCTCTATGACGTCATCAACTTCGGTCTCAGGTCTCCAGTTTGAGTTCCGAAGACCAGCTAAGACTGTAAAATCTTCTGCGGATTCATTTGTAAGAGTATTCGTGGTTACTATGGCATCTTTTAGTTTTGAATAGGCAATATCTGCAGTTCTGGTCACGTCTTGGCCATTTTCGTCTCTCACCGTCCAATCGTCCACGAAATTATCAGTGAACGATATATTCCATCGTTCAGCCATATCGTATACTGGATTAGAACCCTTGCCGTACATCCACATCGCTCCAAGCTCAACTGTGTAGTTTCCTAGTTTAGTGTCTTTTATCCGTCCGCCTGTTCTGGACGTTGCCTCGAGAATCATGATATTCTTGAACCCGGCGTCATGTAGCGCCTTGGCTGTACTGACTCCAGACATGCCGGCTCCCAGCACCAAAATCCGGGGTCCTAAAATGTACATATATGGCGATGTAATATCAAGAGAATAATGATGCAAGGAATCAAGCCTGCCAGACAAATGATAATCAAAACATAAACTTATATATAATTCGTTCAAATATGCACTTTACTGCATGAGCTCCGTTATTGCAGTATTGATATTCATGAGCAAACATCTGCAAAACAAACAATAAGAAGTTAAAAATAGCATCAACCACAAATCGCTCTGACACTTTACAGCTGTTTTCAAATTTCCTTATGCAAATAAAAAGATATTGCTATTCTGTTTAAAGTTATACTACCCTTCAAAATAGATATACCAAAATAATAGTATGAATTTTAACAGACTGAGTAAGAAATGAGAGTTATTGTGAGTTATTATTGACAGATATAAATGAAAATTTACAGGATAAACTGGTATACCAAGTTTTTCAGTAGAATGAAAGTATGAAAGATATATTAATTGTTCTTACCTCCATGGCGTCGTAAAATATCCGCATCCTTTGATGAAATCGGTAAACATAGGCATAAAATAGCTAGCTGGATAACTGTGAACTTGTAAATCATCAAACACGAACTTTAAGTATTTCTGTGAAACGTAATTTCAGTGAAAAGATGTGAAATTTCACGGAAAACGGTTCCGGTAAAAATTTGATGTGATTGTGTGCAGTATGGAATGCACATATGTTTCATATGCAGCGCTAACCTGTTGACAGATATATACACATTGTTTACAAACAAACCGATCAAGCGTAAAGTACACCGTACTACTGTACATATCCTATTAAGCACGATTCGTGGAGAGGATTTTGCACAGAATTTTGTAAAAGTTTTAAATTGTTTATTTATCTTTTACTTTGTACTGCTAGAGTTTTGATTGTTTCATATGAACAATTCGTCTTTCCAAATGTCAAATTCTAAACATTGTCTAAATATATTGACACAATCGCTGTTTGAATTCATTAAGCTTAAAACAACACAAACACAACTATTAGTTAAAGAGCTACTAACTATATCTGCAATGCTATAAAATGCTGTGATCCAATGACACTACTTATGCGATTTGCTTTTTTTTTTCATTTCAAAGTATGCAAAAAGTATAGTGGGGAAAACTACATGTCCAGTTTTAATTAAACACGAGTTACACCTCAGAATTTAATATCTATTTACAGCGCGAACGACATCTGCAACGGAGGGCCCGTTGTTTTTGCCTGTGATTTTTCATGCAATTTGGACCTGACTACAACGACACAATCGACCCCTTTAATACGGGAGGCGCAGTGGTCGAGTGGTTAATGCTCTGGACTACCAATCCGTAGGTCCCCGGTTCGATCTAGACCGGAGCACCTTGAATTTCATATATTTCATTTTCAGTGTTTCCCACCCATCTAGAGACGAACTGGTTAGAAACCCAGATAGCAGTGCTATACACCGCGCACGTAAAATAATCAAGGGGCCTGTTTGTAAAAAGTGATAGGGTCTGGTACCCGGATTCCCTTGTATCTGCATCTTCGGCCTGCGCCTCAAGTTCGCCCGTGGAGAAATTCAGGGCCGGCCGCGACTATAACCAGTCTAAATGAAGAATGCCCCTTTAACACGAAGTATACTGCATCGATAAGATATTATCGAAAGATTGATCTATAAGAAACTGATAAAATGCAAATATTCTGGCTTTATTCCTAATCTAAACAAGCATAGTCTCGTTATCAGATAAAATATGGAAAATCGAAAGTCTTCTTGGCACTCTCGGGGCGCTTTTATTATAATATTTCTGATACGCTATAATACAATAATTACTGATAAGTTTCGTATAGATACATGACAGGTTTAAACCTGTTTATTTTATCACGCTCTTTTGTGACATTTTAAGCCTTGAGGTCACACTCCTTTGCGTTGAATTCGTTCGTAAACACTTAACCAAAAAAATGTGTAAATGGGTCAATTTGAAACGCAGAAACCCACAAACAAAAATTTTATTACGTGTCAGCAATGAAATAAAATTCAATTATTTTGTTTAATATGCCTAAAATGTCACACGTGTTTGCGTAAAATACGATAATTTTTTTCGCTGCAAATTTGTAATTATTAAAAATGATAAACATATTATTGATCAGAATCACAGGTGGAAGGAACATACCTTTGACTTTTTTTTTCTTAAGCTAATGTCTTTTTCTATGCGTTTTAAAATTTATATCAGAATAAATAATAAAAAAAAAATTGAATTTTTTTTTTTTCATAGCTCTTTACTAAAGACAAGGTTCCCAACACACTCTGTATGGAAACAAGCATGTCTATAGTAAAGAGCTATGAAGAAAAAAAAAATTCAATTTTTTTTTCATTATTTATTCTGATATCAATTTTAAAACGCATAGAAAAAGACATTAGCTTAAGAAAAAAAAGTCAAAGGTATGTTCCTTCCACCTGTGATCAGAATATGGATATGTCGACATTTGTTTTTGTTGTCAATTGTTGTTGTTGTTGTTTTTGTATTTGGATGAACTACCTGTGAAACCATATATTGGACGTCACTAGCTGGATACAAATCTGCTACTTAATCAAGCGGTCAGTCATTGTCTAAGCCCTAAACCAACAGCTTGTTACAGGCTATGCAGCACATGTAAGACAAGCATATCGGTGGAAAAACGTGATAATTTAAGTACATATGTATGGAGGGGAATATGTGTCAAATTCTATGCATCTAATGACATGGTTATTCATATAAGCTTTGCATGCTCGATCATTTGTCTTAAGGTCGAAAGAATTGCCATATTTCAAATACGATACACAGGAAGACGATTACTTGTAATGTCGATCTAATACTTAGTACATTTAAGACATTTCCGAACATGTAGAGATAAAATGAATGAAAGTAAAAAGCAGCACTGAAGTAACATCATGATGCAAGATGTAGTAAACAAGACAAATAAATGTGCAACGTTCATAAACTAGATGGGTGTTCAGTAGAACACTTGTGTCACCCTCTTACAGTTTGTCAGAATAACCAAAAAGTTAAGTATGACCCTGGCCTGGGGAGGGAGTGACTGGGCATGGCACACCCTTATCAAATGGGTAACAATTGAGTAAAGTTATATCAAAATCGGTTTATGCGTGTGGAAGATACGGACTGGAGACAAAATGACATGCAGTAGTGTTTTAGCCCTAGGTGTAACAATGACCTTGGGAGTAGGTGGGTGGTTTTGTGCATGACAAACCCTAGGGGTATTGGTAACACGGAAACACTATACAATGTATTAAAATCGTGCATTTGCAAGATACAGAAGTCGAATAGTTTTCATCAGATCTTCACCAAACTTGCTGAAAATGTTTGAGAGCATAATGTCTCGGCCAAGTTTGATAACCAGCCAAATCGCCCAAGGCATTATTTGGTTTATAGTTTTTGAATTACCAAAAAGTGGCCAAATTAGCCCTGTCTGCTAAGTCAAATAATTTTCATCTGATCTCCACTAAACTTGCTGAAAAAATGTGTAGGGATAATGTCTAGGTAAAGCTTGAATCAACCAAATCGCCCTTGGCACTTTCGGATTATGGCCCTTTAATTATCCAAAATTGGCTAGACTAGCATTGTCCGCTCTCTGTGTCGAACAGTTTTTATCCGATCTTCACCAAAGATGGTGAAATTTTGTGTAAGCATAATGTCTAGGTCAAGCTGGAAACCAGTCAAATCGCCCGGAACATTTGGATTATGGCCCCTGAATTATCCAAAAATTATGAAATTAGCCTTCTCAGCTCTATAGTTCGAACAGATGAATTAGCATTGTGCGCTAAATAGTTAAAACAGATTTTACAAAATCAATAATCTGCCTAATAGTGAATTATGCCTTTTTGACGGGCGGATTTTGTGACAGTTTGGCACTGTTGTTAATATTTATTCAAAATGTTAATGACCGAATAATGCGGCGTATGACTGTGCGTCATTATGGTTTTAATTACCTGAAAATTAGTTTTTATAGTTTGTAACTTGTATTTCTGAAAAGCTTCATTCATACAAAAAAAAGAAATACAATACAATATGTTTATTGCTTTAAACATTTTACAATGCTTTTGGCAAATACAAAGTATACAGCAGGTAACGAAAATAGTCTAGATATAAATCTTGAATTATTTCAATGTTTGATAACAAAACACTCTGTGGGAGTATATTCTTATTTTAATTACAACCCTATGAATAATGCCGAAGCATGGGTTTGACAAATTGGAGAACTTTTACTTCCTTCTGTTACAGAACGACAATATTTTAACATGATCAATTTTCTCTGTTACACTATAAACCATTACATTCACAAATCGTTCGTTCATATTGTGCCGTATCTATTTGATGTTTTGACACGATATCGATAAATTTTACATTCTTTCAGGAAAAACCTAGTCTCTTTGTGAAGAAATTTTAAGAAAAACGTTTTACTATGTAACGTTACGCAGTCTTAAAGCCGATAGACTTTCCTCATTTAATTCCAAAGGCAATCAGGATAGTGTTTTAAGTAAGTACAAAATATATTCATGTACTTAATCGAGTGTTATATATTTTTTCTTACTTTTCACCACAATTATTATTACCGATTTTTATTTTCACTAATTTTATATTTTCATGTTTCAATACAATTTTTATTTTACATAAAAATTATTCTTTAATTCCAAAATAATACATAGTATAAATATACATTTAGTTAATACACGTGTACAAATTATTTCTTTAATTTTTCTCTATTATCAATTGCTGTGACGGTTATGCATGTATATGTTATCTTCAGTTTTATTTGGCAAATATTTGACATCTTCATCAAGAATCTAGCGACATGATTTTCGATGTGTAAATACCTATTTCTTGATGAAGAATATCATTAAAAAGAGCTAAATTTTACAATATCATAGAATTGTTCATAATTTGGAGAAAATGTCCACGGATACTCGTAAAAAGGCCAGTTTCTGAAAGAATTTATTTCAAGTGCTTACGTTGTTTTCTGATGACACGGTTTGCCTTTGCATCTTGAATAATCAAAAATAATATTTACTTGCATATCAACATAAGCAACAAAATGGCGTATTTCTTACTAGAAAGATATGCTGATTTATTGTTTTGTAGGAAAACGTGGTGATAACATGGCAGAAGCTGATAAAAAGACTGATATCACAAAATCACTTGAAGATGATAGCAGTAAAGAAGATCAGAACACGTTTTCAGACGTTGACCATCTTCACAACGAGCTGACAAATGTCAACAGGAAACTTGAAGTGATGCATCTTGCTTTAAAAAAGGCAAGGTTAGATAATAAACTTGCTGTGGAGACCAAAGACCATGAGATCCATAACCTTCAAGAAAAACTCAACAATATGCAAGAAATGGTGGACAGACTAAAATTCGACAAAGAAAGACTTTATTCGAAAGGAAAGCTTCGTGAATGCGATATGACCGATCTGAAGAGAGAAATCGGAACGTTAAAAATGCATTTAGAGGAGACGGAAGCAAAAGCAAAGAGACGTGAAGATGTCAATGCAATACTGATGTCACAGGAGAAGGCTATAAAGGAAGAACTCAGAGAAGAACTTAAGGAAGAAATGGAGAGAAATACCCGTGCTTTACATGATGATATGCTAGCTATACTAAAAGAAGTTCAAGCAGAAAAGAAAGATGTTGCCGCTATTCTCCATGAGGTAAAACCGGAAAAGAATGGTGTGGATGAAGTGAAAAGGGGAATGCACAAAGTGACAAATAAAGGAAAAGGCCACAAGCACTGCCTGGAGAAGGCGCACCACTAAATATTGTATTTAGAATGAAGAAAAAAATTTATAAGTCATTGGTTAACCTGGAACTTAAATAAACTCTGTGAAAGCTCTCAGTATGTATGCCGCTATAATTGTTAATTTCTTATGTTGTTGTCGTGGTTTCAGCCTTAAGTATTTTAATCCTAAGGTACTAGTAAAGGAATGACTTGATACACATGCATTATCATTACTGGATGCATGATGTTTTTTTTAAATTTCTGAATCTTTAAGTCGCATTAAAATGACTTTTTTCATATTCAAGACGTCGGAATTACCATAATTTCATTAGGGTAACATGGCTGTGTGTAAAATGCCATCATTCTGCCCATGGCATCACAGACTTACTGAAAGCCATTGCGAAAATTGTATCATGTATAGGTCAATACATTGAAAGCTTCAACGAAATAAAAATGTATAAAAATGTACAGGTTGATTTTGATCGTTGCCAAGGGCTTTGAAATTCTACTTCTGCGCTTTTGTACCGGGCAATATGAAACCATAACTTAGTCTTGTAACATTTATAACTCGATAAACATGTAATACTGAAATAGCAAAACCTCTACGGACGGAATGTCATTCATTCACATTTCTCTGTTGCTATGAATCCACTTGTCTAACTTGATAAATGTAAAATGTTTACTGATTAATGTGAAATCCTTTTGTAAATCTGAGCTGACATCTCGTACCCCTTGATCTGATTTATCTGTAAATCAGTGTTTGCTTTGTCATACAGTTTTATGTAATGAAGTGTTTAAATCGATGCATTGTTACCATACACGGTGTTTAGAAGTTCAGATAATACCCTGCTAACGAAATTATCCCAAAATACGACAGTTCAGTAATTCATTTACTGAAATAAGGAAGTGACATATGTTGCCTATAACTATAGATAAACAAGAGCAAATAAAGCGTAGCATAAACGTTCTCCTTTGCCTTAACCGTTGTATTCCTCTAAGCTTAAAGTACTGTCACGGTCCACTGAACGTTGTTTATCTATAGGAAGAAAAACCGAAGAGGAGCGGATCCGTCACCCTAGTGGTAACACGCTGAACTTGTAATCCAATGATCGCCTGTTTGATCCCCGCCTCTCCATGAACATAAAAAAACGGATCTTTCGGATGAGACTAGTTTATCGGTGCTCTAAATCGGACATGTAAAAAACCAAGGGGCGTCTCTGGAATTTGGACACATTCTGCATCGTGCACTATCCCCCGAAACTCAACTGTTCTCTTCTTGAGGGCGTTAGTTCTATGGATTAACCAATCCCAACGATCAAAGTCTGAAATACTTTATCATTCAGAAATGTTTAGATATGGTGTCTATATTCACCAAAGCAATCAATTTAAATTAAACAAATTGCCCTATGAAAAGCCAATACAAAGACCGGTAAAGAAACGTATCGTATTTACTCGACGCGAACGGGCAAATTTAGGTCTTTAGGATATCCAACTCAGGTTTGAAGTTTAACAGGAAAGATTTTTAAAGTGTTGAGAATGAATGTACTTTTGTATTTTTGTGGTCGCATGTTTAGCCATATTAAAAGTAAATTTAGTAGAATATTAACCTTAAAATCTCAAACTGGTTGGAAGTCTGTCTAATGGTTCATGGGTCGGCCAGGACTATAAACTGGGGGGAAAAACAATGTAAAAACTCTAGAGATCACATTATCCACGTAAGACATGGGTAAGTTGTTTGCCATTTTGAAACTCTGGATTAAGTTCGAACACGATTAGGTCAAGATTCTCAATGATGCTGAAAATGGTACCGGATGTTTGGCTGAATGACTTTTAGGTCGAATTTGAAACTGGTTTATAGTAAGTCGAAAGGTAGTTCATCCAGCCAAGTGAAAGACTAACCTTCTTATTTACTCCCATTGTGTAATGTAGCGTCATGAAACTTATTTTTTACTTATTTTTGAACGTGTTTTGGTGACTTCTCAATTATATTTCAAACGTGTTTATGGCCATCAGGTCAAACAAACAAAAAACTTACAACTTTCAGCATGCTGAATTTAATTATCATGAAACCAGACAGAATGATCTCAAAGTTGAGTACCAGACTGGGAAATATGAGATCGATAAACTAGATCACCTGGTTAAATCAAAGAAAAATGTTAGTATGCATGTCATGATGGGAAAGTTCCACATCAGTCCCTATGACCTCTTGGGTCCTCGGGCAAGTGATCTGTCTTTGGTACCATTTTTCTTCTCTATATCAATGAACTTCCTTCCAATACCACGTCTCAAGCCCAGTTGTTTGCTTTACCTTTTCATCAATACCCCCCCCAGACTGTAAAAATGTGCAGCAATTTAGAAAGTTGCAGACATAGGAGTAGCAATAGGATGATGTGATTTAGGTTTCAAAATGTTCCAACAGCAGGGATGTGAAATTGACATAATCTAGAGCGCAGAGATGACTTTCGATTAACAGGCCATGTACTATAATAATAATGATAATAATAATAATAATAATAATAATTCTTTATTTTCAGAAGGTAACACATTATGTACTACAAATGGAACATTACAGTATTGAGTATTGCTCGCCTAAACTTAGTGTACACATGCCAACACAACCGTCCCACTAGTACTTTCAGTGTTTTGATATTTCTTGACTTTGTACAATCACTAAAATTTGACAGTAATCATTTAAAAGTTTGTCATCCTTTATGGATAGCCATACTTTTTCACATCTGCTGCGAGTGTAAATGCAAAATGGAGAATAAACATTGACCAAATACGGATAACTCTAGATCTAAGTGAACAGTGACAACCATTTTAAATTCAGATTACGTTTCGAACACAATACGCTATCGCAGACACGTATCGACAGTCCAAGTTTCTTGGTTCCTTTAGGTAAAATTTTGTCAGAAAAAAGCATGAACAAAACAAAACAAATACCAAAACAGACAAACACGAAGCACGCTACTACACATAGCAATTTTACAGCAATTAATGCGAGCGCGCATACACTGTTCTATACAGTGCTCGAATATTTACCAGTGTAGTACATTTTTTCCGATAATGGATAAAGGTAAAAACTGTTGGTGTGCTAATTTATGTAAAATATACACAGTCTGAAGCAGAAAATTGAACACTTTTGTGGCATGTAGGTTTAATGTCAGTAACACATATCCTTTCTGCGAGAATGCAATTTGATTGGAGATTTCAAAGGCAAATATACTGTAAATATTACTCCTCTTCGAACAATTTCTTTCAGCGGAGTTGCCTGTGTTTTTAGGAACGTAGTAATTTTAACGCCAAAATCAGTTTTATATATTGTTCTGTTCTATTCTGTTTTGTCCTGTTCCTTCTGGAATGGCTGTCTTTCGACAACCGTCCCAAAACGTGTACTGTTAGTCTGTATGTTGGAGCGCACGGCGGAGCTCGTAGTGTGTGTAAATATACTCTTTGTTCAACCATTGAATATGGCCTGACATAAATGAAATTCAATATTGTGTGTACTTGCAATCCGTACAGTACCATTATTTGTTAGATCTCGAGAACAACCAATCAGAGATCGTATTTACTAATAAATCCTGACCCAATTAGCCCATAGAAAATTAATGCATACACATGACATGACGTTAATTTAATAATGTCGCTATTGATTGGGTTGTTAGGACTGCTACTTATTTATTCAATGAAGTCAATAAAATGACGACGCATACAACGCATATTTCGCGCGAACAAGAGTTCGTCTTCAATGCAGGGACCGTTTATTATAATATGTAATATACGGACCCTGCTTCGATGCTATGCTTAAATTGTCATTTTAATTCAGTTTATTCGCACAGACAAGATTCTAAAGGTATACGATAAAACTTATTATCATAATAGATGCTGGAGTGGCTCTCGTCTTATGCTCCGCGCTCGTATTATCATTGTGTACGTATATATAGCAGCTCATGACTAACAAATATATCTTCCTGTACTGTCTATCTTCCTGTACTGTCGAACCCTTTACAGGGACTTAGACATATATGGGTCTATGTGTAGAACAATTACAAAAATACAAAGCAGAGAGTGAAAGAATGATGTTAGCATGATTGGGGGTGATCAGAATAATGGACCTATCTATTTTTATTCTCTTTTACCAACAAATAGTAAATCATTATTAACAAATAATGTGGGTGTTATTTGGAGAAAAAACGCCATTGAAAAATACAAAAACAGAGTAATAGACACTTGATGTTAGCATGGAACGTAGCGGCACTCGTAATGAAAGACTGAATGATAGAGCGAATGAAACGGTACGGTTGAAAAACAATTTCGGCATTAGCATGAACAGTCAGCTGCCAACCATTTATCAGTTTAAAATAGTAATAGTTCCACAATTTTGGCAATTGATATAAATATATAAGTTTGTTGACTATATTTATTCAGGTAATACGACCAGATTTTTACACAAATTTACAACATGTTTATATAGGAGCGCTGTAATAAAAGTGACATTATGCGCATCTTACTGCACATAGTGTATTTTTGGTGACAGTTTTATAAAAGCAATTTTCGGTTGCTGTGCATTTAAATGTGTTAAACTAATGATAATGCCGCATTAGTATTTGAAGTTGGTGCTTTAGAAATAAAAAAAATTGGACTAATAATATAATACATGTAGTTCCTTTCTTCGCAGTGATCTCCCTTGTGTTATTGTTGTTGTTAGTAGAGATTTCGGCAGTGGAAGGGAAGCAACTCCTGCATGCAGTTTTTTTTTTTAATTGACTCTCCCAGTCATTTTTTTGAAATAGGAAAAGTAATATTTGGAAAGTTTTTATTTCGTACTGGTAGCAGGAAGAGTTTGGTGTATTGGGTTAAAAGCTATTATTTCCTCTACCCTTTTTACACACACCTAGATCTATTTCAGCTGCATTTTTACTTGAAAAAAATGTGCATAATTCCACTTACCTCGCAACATGAAATCACGGACCTATATACTATATATATAGGTCCGTGATGTTATGAAGTTATTTTAGAATCACAACCCTTTCTTATGAATATTTTTATTTTTCTGAGACTTTATTAATTTAGTCTCTACCATTCGTTCTGGTCGAATGTCTGAAGTATAACGCATTACTTTAGACTTCAATTAATCATGGTTGGTCTGCGAAGGGACCTTTGCCGAGAATTCAAGTTTATATTGGAAGGGGAAGTAACCGCTGCGGGAATACAACACCGGAAATAAAAACCAAGACATGCGCAGAGGCTCACATTGGAAATACCCGTTCATGGGCAACTGCAGGGATGTGAAAATGACATAATGAATTACTGAAAGCTTACCGGATTATAACACAGTAAGTTATATACATGGAATATGAACACAGACATTTATACATATTTTGATGCAACATTAATTTTCTACTTTCCGACAGAAGTTCATTTATTTGCCAGTTTTATTTTCTACTTTCGCTTTATATGCTACTTTCGCTTTAGCATTGCCTTAATGCCGTTTTATGAGCTTTATTTTCTATAGCATCTCTGTATATATTCATAATAGTTACAACCAAGTTGCACTGAATCTGAGTGAAAGAAATTTCTCCCATGTAGAAAATGTAAACCTAGTTGATTTCAGGCTTATCAAGCAATGCTACGACTATATACCTTCGCTATAACTGCACATTGTTTACCGTTTGGTAAGAGTCAATTTTCTTTTCAAGAGATGCATAGTCGGTGAATTTAACACCGATGTAAAATTTTGTTGTCATCCTACCGCTGTACCAATTTTTTCATTATCTGTTGATCATTTACTCAAAATCAACAAGTTTGTTTGATCATCGGCACCAATTTAAGGATGTGTGAACATATGGTAAGACTTTAAGGAATAATTAAGGGCACCAACTTAACACCTCTGGTGCTTTGCATTTAATTACCATTGTGATATTAGATGCAGGTGCACAATTAAATATAATTTTTCGGTTTGTACGCGATGCATGTAAAAGTGAAAACAAGGCGGAGAAAATCAAAGTAAAAAAGTCATAATTACACATTAATTATTTCACTTACCATATTCAAAGACACCGTTTTTAACTTGGAATTCTTTTGACTTTATCACTTCAGTCAAGCAAATATTTCAAAAGTAATTTAGTTTATTGAACCACTTCAAAGAATGTTATAGTATAGCTTGTCGAAAAACAGTGATAAAGAATAGAGCCTGACGGGGAGACAAAGCCCCCCCATTTGTCTCGGCGTCCGGTTGAACCGGACAGGGAGACCCAGAATCTTCCCATCTGGGACCGGACGAGGAGACACTTCCATTTTATATACTGACATTTTATAGATGTCTGCCCTTTGTCATAGGCTGGATATTGCCTAGAAAAAAATATAATGATATTCATCCATTTAGTACAATTACTTGGACTAAAGCGCACCAAACACTGTAAGCCATATTCTAGGGATGTTATTGATTAAAATTTTTGTATCGATATATCAATTTAGAAATATCGACGATACAGCGATATATCGATACATGGGCGTAAAATAGTCACTGACTACATATTCTACCAAATCTCTTGACTTCATTTGTACTAAACATATGGTTCTGGTGTATAATATATATCAACCCTTGCAGTGCTGAAATATTTTTGCCTATGAGACCACATTTCATTAAATTATCATTCCTTAGAAAAACACTGAACTCTGGGTAGAGTGATTGTTGATATTCTGGTTGAGTTTTGATGGAATTTTCGAACGTGAAACTGTAGATCATTGCACGGTGTAACATTATTTGATATACGATTTTTCAAAACGGCAATCGATATCGAATCGAAAATGTTTTATCGTTGATATATCGATATCATTTGAATCGATTACATCCCTACCATATTCATTCAATTCATCTGTCTGACCCATTTTTAAATTTGATGTTTTATAGTTGTCCACAGGAAGTTGATATTTAGTCAGAAAATAAAAATGAACAATGCATCTTGTGGAAAAAATCACCCCTCTATATAAATAAACACTGGTGAGTTGTCAAACCTCGGAGAAGAAAGCTCCCATCCAAAAACTATCTCACTGGCTTCAATGTTGAATTAATTACACTATAAACAGGTTAGATAAACACTAAAAAGTCTTGCTAGTTGTAGGTACAGGGTTACCCTAAAAGTAAACTCGCCACTACTAATAGCATATCAGTATGAATATATAGCATGTATCTGAAAAAGCAACGTACAAATGCAGGCTGAACCAGTTATCACTTTGTACGGTTTTCATTTAGCATTACAATAACATAGAGAAGTTTTTAGCTCACTTGGCGCAAAGTGCCAGAGTGAGCTATTAGGATCGCTCACCATCTGTAATCCGTCGTACTCGTATTTCCGTTAACATTTTCCTTCAAACAACATCTCCATTGCAACCACTAGGCCAATGATGATTAAACTTGGCATGGATGTTCCTTGCATGAAGCCCTTTCATAACTGTTCAAATAATTCCATTCGATGCACAACTCTGGTTGGCATGGCAACGGAAAGGAAAAACTTTGAAAATCTTCTTCTCAAGAACAGGAAGGCCTAGAGCTTAGATATTTGGTATGTGGCATAACCTAGTGGACCTCTACCAAGATTGTTCAATTTATAACCCCCTAAGGGGTCAAATTGTTTTACCCTTATAGGTGTCATTTTTTTGAAACCAAGAGCTTATATTAAGCATGGGCATTATAGGGGAGCCCGAGGGGGGACTTGTTTTTAAAAAGGCTTTTAGAAAATTTTAACTTCTTCTCTGAAACCACAAGGCCTAGAGCTTAGATATTAAGCATGTGGCATTACCTAGTGGACCTCTACCAAGATTGTTCAAATGATAACCCCCGGGTCAAAATTGCCCCTGCCAGGGGGTCACTTGTTTTTACATAGGCTTATGTAGGAAAATCTTTAAAAATCTTTTTCTCTGAAACCACAAGGCCTAGAGCTTAGATATTTAGCATGTGTCATTGCGATTTTCTTCAAACTTCATACACTGACAGAGCACATTGGGAGGAAGTGCAGTGTGTAAGAACAATAACTCTACCTTGCCTACTTTTAGAGTTATTCCCCTTTATCAGAATTACTTGAAAAACTTTGTAGCATAACTCCAAAAGTACTTGAGGGATTTTCTTCAAACTTAATACACTGACATAGCACATTGGTAGGAAGTGCAGTGTGCAAGAACAATAACTCTACCTTGCCTACTTTTAGAGTTATTCCCCTTTATCAGTTTTACTTGTCCGAAGCATAACTCCAAAAGTACTTGAGGGATTTTCTTCAAACTTAATACACTGACATAGCACATTGGTAGGAAGTGCAGTGTGCAAGAACAATAACTCTACCTTGCCTACTTTTAGTCAAATAGAAAAATATCATACCTATACTGATAATGAACATTAATATAATTTTGCAAACCTTCTCTTCATTGCCTTATTCTTTTTCCACTTATTTGAAAACTGTCATCAGCATGACCATAACTATACGTTTTTTTAAGGATTTCCTCTCACCAAGTAAAATGTACGAAAGTACAACCTTCAGGTAACTTCTTCCCGGCGGGGGGATTAACCATGTGTAACATGGCTCTTGTGTTTTGGAAACATGCTGATTATTTTTTGCAGTATTTTCATGCCAGTTTAATATAAATATACTTTCCTTTAATTCCAGCACTACTATGATTGATAGAAATCTCCAAGTCGTTCACAGAACTGATTTGAAATTAAAGGGATTAAAGTGGTTGATTGTTAAACACTAAAACAGTGATAAAGCGTGACGGAACGAAAATGTCTGACAGTGACTCCGAAAATGCAAGTGATAACCTCCTATTTGATTCCATGAACTTGAGCGTGTCTTCGTGTTCAGAGGACAGCAGTGATGATGAGATTACCGGCATTGATTTTGGTAGTGCCGACTCAGGTAAAGGATAAAAATTTACTTCTAAGAAAGAAAGTCTCAGGAAAGATGAAGACACTGTAAAACTTGAGTGAAAGTACATTTCTTTGAAGCCTAAGTATATTACAGAGGGCAAAGTATGTACAGGGCTGTATATTCTAAAATAAATATCCATTATCAAATGGATGCATACAGCTAGGATCTAGTCTTTGTTGTTTTAGATCTTTAGTTATTTAAGCATGTTTCTAATTGTTATTAGGGAAGATTTATCTAGCTATAAGGTTAAAGATAAATCCATAGGCTGTCAAAACAACCCTAGTAAAAATAAACAAGCCTAAAACACTGTCATGCACCAGCTTGATTTTTTCCCTTTTATAAACTCGAGTAAATATAGAGCTTTGTAGGGTAGACATATACTTATTGCAAAACAACTCTGATACTTTTTCAGATAACAGTTCAGCAGAATGTTCCAGGACATTTGGAAAAATAACCGTTACAGTTGTAAAAGATGACATTTCCAATCAACAGGTAACTGTGAACATGTAGCCACTTTCAGAATTTTAGCTTCTGGTTACTGTTAGTAAGTTTTAAAACGATGCTCTTATCAGCCAATCAGAAGCATGCTAGTTTACTTCCAGTCAACCAAAGGCAAGCTCACTTCTAGCCAAGCTTACTTGTGGTCAATCACTGAGCAAGAGTTAAGAAACTGGTCTAAAATAAAATTTTACATATTTATATCTTTTGTTGTATTTTTGCTTAATCGTTTGATATAACTTTCCTCTATCAAAAAAAAAAACAACCAGAGCAACATGTACTTGTATTTATCTATCAAAAGTTGTAATAGTATTTAAGACTGTCTTAGTTGTGTTATAAAATTATTCTGCCTAATTTTGTGCAGGCGTCTATTATCAATAGGTCAGGCTGTGTTCACTAATCAAGATTCTTAGCACATGTATCACAGCTCACCCAGCTATAAATAGGTGTCAGTAACGAAAAACTGGTGGCTCTTTTCTCTGTTTATTATAATGATTGGTTTGGTTTTAGGTGGTGTCATATAAAAAAAATTTTATTTTATGTTTTTCAATGATTTATCGAAATATAACGGTGGATTATGTCCACTCAGTGAAAATTATCCAAATTTTCTACCCAGATTAGCGTCAAAATGTATACTGAGCATATCAAATGCTGGAAACCATACAAGGTTGACATCGTTAAAATGATGTCATGTTTCTATGCTTTCTTATGATGTTTCCCAAGATTTTCTACACTTTATTGAAACAAACTCAACAAAAGTATTTATGTTAAGATGACACAAATTATCATAACCAGAACATGTTATTTATTTTTCAGACTGATGTGATTATAAACAGTACAGCAAAAAAACTTGAACTGAAAGAAGGTGCTGCATCTAAAGCACTTTTGAAAAAGGGAGGCGACTGCATTCAGCAGGAATGTCGTAAAAAATACCCCAATGGTATATCTGAGGGTGACATCGCCGTGACGACAGGCGGTTCTCTACAGTGTAAACAGATATATCATACATGCTTACCATCATGGGATTCAGGGAATAACAAAATGGTAGGATATTTATAGTAGATCATACACTTGCATAAAATCGCGGACCTATATACTCGTGTGTATATTGGTCCATGATAAAATTTACAAACAGGATCAGATCTTTAATTTTGCAAAAATGCTATAAATACTAAAGATTCATTTTTAAGGACAGTAAATTTGAAATAATTATTTTGTTTCTTATTTTTGCTCTCCAGTAGTTATGTTTAAGATCAATTTGACAGGTACATATAATTTGTGTTTGGTAGCCATAAACCAAACTCACTGGTATTGCAAGTAAGAGTGGATTTTTGGTATTGCAAATAAGAGAGAATCTTTGGTATTGCAAGTAAGAGTGGATTTTTGGTATTCCAAGAGTGGATTTCGGGTATTGCAGGTAGGAGTGGATTTTTGGTACTCCAAGAGTGGATTTCGAGTATTGCAAGTAAGAGTGGATTTAAAGAACTGATCAGACCAAGTTATATATTGTGTAAGGTAGGTACTGGTAGATGGTCTAAGTGCTCCAGCCTACTAAATCATCCTTATATTGGCAATACATTTATGAATCAAGAAGTTTAGAAAGTTTAACAAAAGGCATAGAAGATACCGTATATCGTTTTTTTTTTCGCGTACATCAAATTTCGCGATTTTGGTCCTGTGGTTTGTTTTTAACTTAAGGGGAACCTGCATCGTTAATAAATGAAAGGAAATTACCTGGTCCAGTGCTATAAACCGGTATCTCGAACTGCTCCGCTTGTTTTATTTGTTTGCTAAAATAAACAATGCATAGTAATACATCATGTATGTTCATTGAATGAATGGTATTTATAGCGCATCGATAATGACTTTCGCACTTTCGCGAAGATTGTTTTTACAGGTTTCAACTGTTTTAATGCTCAATTATCTTTAGAGGTTAGTGACTGGATATTGCATTCAGGTAAGTAAGGTAAAGAACTGACACCTTATTTAATATGATAATTATACAGTTCATGTAAGATAACGTGCTAAATGTGATAACGCGAAAAAAAACCGATATACGGTAACTTGTTGCCACAAAACTAAATCTATATCTTATGTCTACCTTATCATCTGCAGGCTCCACAAAAACTACTGATCAAGTGTCTACAGGAAGCCTCAAAGTCAAAGCACACATCTGTAGCATTCCCAGCACTAGGAACGGGAAATCTCGATTATCGCAAAGAACATGTTGCCAAGACGATGTTTGCAGGAGTGGAGAAATTCAGTATAAATGATCCTAGTTCCTCTGTGACGGAGGTGAAATTTGTGATATTTCCAACAGATGTTGCAACTTTACGGGCATTTAATGCTGCTGGCAACAAAAATAAAGATGCAGGTAGGTTTCTGGTTTAACTTCTATGACAGCACTGTTTGAGGTCAAACATTGAATATCAATATTAAAGAGTGAGAGAAGATTTTGAGTGTCTGTCTGGGCATAATATTTCAGGAACATGAGAGGGCACATGGATGGAAGCACTGCATCCACATTAGTTATTGAATTATACTAATTGATCCATTCTTGATTGGGAAATAATTCATACACCTTAAATAATTGATCTTGAGACTCGCGCCAGATGGAATGAGTCTTAGAGAGAGAGAGACAGAGAGACAGAGAGACAGAGAGAGACAGAGAGAGAGACAGAGACAGAGAGAGAGACAGAGACAGAGAGAGAGACAGAGAGAGAGACAGAGAGAGAGAGACAGAGAGAGAGAGAGAGAGAGAGAGAGAGAGAGAGCTAGCTCATAAAAATGGAATGATTGTGCATCAGTAAACAGTATTTTTTTATACGTTTCAGTATTTACTGAAATATATCAGTAAAATAAAATTGATATTTCACTGTTTCAACTGGGATTGAAGTCAAAAAGTATACCGAGCATAACTAATGCCGGAAACCAAACGACGCTGATGTTGTTAAAATGATGTCATGTGTGCCATGCTTTCAGTTTCTGATTACTTTTCGCATGGTTTTCCACATTTCATTGATAAAAAACTCAACAAAAGTAGAATTTTAACCAAAAAATAAACAGATAAATAAATGTCCTGCCTATAACACTCGTGAGAAGGGTTGGCAGTATTCAGAGATAGATAGAAAATTTGTTGGTATTGATGTAATATCACATTAATTTCACTAAAGTCTTGCGAACACCAAAAGCAGTTATTTTCACTCGTGGCTGTGCCACTGGAGAAAATATCACTTTTGTTGCCCACTCAGGAAACCAACAATTATCCTCTTTATTTCTGAATGATCATTACATATACATATACATCATTATAACAGATACACTTAGGATGAGAAAACAAGTCTCGAGAGCAATTAATATAAGTTGTAAGAACTTGCTTCACAATTGAGAATAAATAAATTAGTATAACTTCTGCTAAAAATGTTACTGGTACAAAGCAACTTATGTGAGTACTTTTCCTCAAATAATTACATGTACCTTTAGATGCTTTTGATAATTAACACATACAAATGTACATTTGTTGATATTTAATTCCATGAATACACTATTAAAGTAGTTAAAGTTTTTAAATATGGGTTAGTTTATACTAATTCACTTTAGCTTGATTGTGAAGAGAGTTACTCTCGAGTCCGCTTCCTGGAAAAACTAGTACAGGTGTCATATGAGGAGGTGCTCGAACCTGCAACCTCCATATGAGTTGAATATAGCACTGTATAATAGTTTTCTTTCAAATAGAAATAGCAAATATGTATTTATTTTTAGTTAAAAATAAATTGCACAAACATTAACATTTACACAAAATCAGTGGAAATATGAAAATGCTAACATGTATACGTATTATAAAGCTGACCTCCATCATTCTGGATCTGAGTCTGATTCAGCAGAAGAAGTAGATGTCAATGGTAAATTTTCACTTCATTCCCTGTACACAATCTTGCCCACAAGCATCAAGAGGAATTATTAACACTTTTCCTGTCCACCCTTTGGCTTATAATCAGCCAAGCAATTATCAGTGCTGCAGTGTTCATCATTGAAGTGCTAATTCTGCATGGGTGGGTTAGAGTTGGGCAGTGGTGCCAGGGCATGCAAAGAGCATTGAAGGCAGTGAATGATTGCTAACAAGCAAGGACTTTGACAGGCCAATCCATCCTGCAGACAGGAAATATATTTGACTGGAGATTTAATTTGTCTCAAGATATCTTATGCCTAAAAAATTGCTGTCCATGGGGATTTGACAGAATTGTTAGATTCAGGGGTGAATTTTAGATAACATATTCTGCAGTTTGTCTGAATTCCCCAGGTCTGCCCCTGTCCCCTTTGTTGGACAAAGCATTGATAGGTGCACAACACCTCTATATAATTTCCTACATCAGACCAGGGTACTATGTATGTTTATACAGCAATGCATTTAATTTCTTACAACAAACCCTTCCCAATAACCTTGTATTTTCATGGTATTACAGCATCACAGACAAATTATATTAAGTCCTAAGCACAGTAAAACATTGTACTTTATGGTTTTAGAAAAATGAAATGAAGAAATACTGTTGAATGAGTTCCTTTGTTGTTGTTGTTGTAGAAGTTTAACTCCCGTTCCAACTGTATTTATGGTCATTTTAACAGGTGGGCAGTTTACCTGACCATCGTTCCTGGGAAGAACCAGTACTAGACACCTATCCTCCATAAGAAACTGCAAACTTTCTCGCATAAAGAGACATGGTCAGTAGCAGGGCTCGAACCCATGACCCTTAATCTATGAGAGGTTGCAGACCTAGTTCCTGCGCAGACCTGGTTCCTTTGTTGCAGAGATTAGTTGATTAAAAATGTAGTAGACAATCATTTTTAACCAGGTTTTCAATTTTGAAAATCCTGGTTATTAGATTGGGGTATGGCGGGCGGATGGGCGGTGGGCGGATGGGCGGATGGGCGGGGGCGTGGGTAAGGGGGGGGGGGGGGGGGGGTTTGTTTTTTTTCCACCTTTTGAAGAATTTTGATGAAACTTCAGACAAATGTACCATCAAGTGACGGGGAGAACGCATGTTCCGCTGGTGGGTCCAAGGTCAAGGTCACAGTACTTACATTGAAAATCCTGTCCGCTCTGTAACTCTTCACCCTTTGAAGAATTTTGTGAAACTCAGACAAATGTTTACCACATCAAGATGACGTGCAGAGCTGTTCCGCATGGCTGGCTCCAAGGTCAAGGTCACAGTGACATTAACATTGAAACCTGTCCGCTCTGTAACTCTCAACCCTTTGAAGAATTTTGATGAAACTCAGACAAATGTTTACCACATCAAGAGACGTGCAGAACGCGGTTCCGAGGATGGCTGCCAAGGTCAAGGTCACAGTGACATTAACATTGAAAACCTGTCCGCTCTGTACTCTCAACCCTTTGAAGAATTTTGTGAAACTTCAGACAAATGTTACCACATCAAGATGGGGGGGGGGGCGTGGGGGAGCAGGTTCCGCATGGCGGCTCCAAGGTCAAGGTCACAGTGACATTAACATGAAAAGTGGGGGGGGGGGGGGGGCCTGTTTACATGATTTTAACTTGATTTGGCAGTCAAAGGGGGGGGGGGGGGGGGGGGGGGGGTCATATCACTTTGGGGGGGGAAATAAAAAAAATATTATATTTTTTTTTTTGTTTTCTTTGTAACTTGAATCAGAACAACATTTTTGAAAACCTGGTTTCGTGGCATTGCCATGTTCTTGTTGTGTACATTTCTTCATTTTAGACACATCTTCAAGACATATATGCAGTGCTAAAATGAAGAACATGACAGTGAATATCAAAGTGGGACAGGTGTATGAACAACAGGTTTGTTTTGTGTTTTCTCAAAGAAATAAAAGAAAAGGTCATAGTTGTTATAGACAATAGGTTTGTTTCAGGGTTTCTCAGAAGGGAAAGCTGACATAGTCATAACTATATAGACAGCAGGTTTATTTTGTGTTTTCTTAAAAGCAAAATAAAAAAGGTTATAGTTTTATGGATGTACAATAGGTTTGTTTTGGATTGCTCAGAAGTGATATCATATCTTGAATATTTACTAAACTTGTTATTCTCAATGTTTGTAAGAAGTTTGAGATCATTTTTTTTTTACATGTATAAAATGAATGTATCGATCTGCAGGCACGGACCTAAACAGGTATCACTCACTTGCTCAGACAAAAAAAAAGTACTGCTAAGGTCAGAATTAAATGTTTGAAAAAAGGATGAAACCTGAATGTAGGAATAACAATAAAAAATATTCACTGGAAATTGAGATTGTTTTAGCACACTTGGCAAAAAAAGCCAAGGTGAGCTATTAGGATCGCACACAGTCTGTCCATCCTTGAAACAACATCTCCTCTGAAACCAATGTTGATGAAACTTTAAAGGGATGTTTCTTGCATTAAACCCTACCTAACTTATTCAAAGAATTCCATTCCATATAGAACTCTGGTTGCCATGGCAACAGAAAAATTAGACTTTAAAAAATCTTCTCAAAAACCACAAGGTCCAAGGCTTAGATATTTGGCATGTTGCATTGCTTAGAAGACCTCTACTAAGATTGTTCAAATAATGACCCCCAAGTCAAAATTGACCCCTCCCAGGGGCTCACTTGATTTTAGGACCCCCAGGTCAAATTAAACTCTTTCTGCTATTGTTGACCTTGTGTTATAAATAATGGTAGCCTGCTGAGCGATACTGGGCCATCTTGACCTTCTTGTTTATATTACTTTTTTAACATCCTTGCGGGTAACAAGTGATAGACAAGTGCCTGGTCTGTCATTGTGGAATATCCGAAGAAATTATTTGAAAATACTAAGATTGCTAGATTGTAACTATGATCAGTGGATTTAAGCAACATTTCCTTGTTGCCTTTAGTCTGTAAAATATTTTGATTGTAGTTTTGAAATAATACCACAAATGTTACAACTACTGTAGTTTAAAATGTTTCTTAATTTCACAGAGCGATGTAGTTATGACATCTAGTACGCGTGGACTGGATCTGAAACGAGGGACATTGAGTAATTCAGTACTTGAAGCTGCGGGGCAACCATTGCAGGCTCAGTGTGCATCGAAATACCCTAAGGGTATACAACATGGGGAATTAGCAGTGTTAGGACCAGCCAACCTTAGCTGTAAACATGTATACTGTGGTGCTCTTCCAAGGTTTGATAAACCCCAAGATGGAGGTGATCCCAAACAGGTACACATGAAGTTTGTAATGTCTCTTTTTTGTCACTGCTTATTTTAATTTTCTATAAAGATTTAGTTGCTTGTTTTCAAGACGCATTATTTTTCAGTCCGGCAAAATAGGAAAATTAAATGAAAGCGCTCTATTTGGTAAAACTTATATTAGTTTTGTTTGTGAAAACTGCCCCAAGAAGAAGCTCTATGAATGCATTCATATTTTTTTGCTTTTTGGAAAAGTTACAAATTTCTTCAGCACATTAAGTAAAATTCATGGTTTATATAATACCTCACTCACTAAAAGTGGTGCCGATCGAACAGACTATAAGTTATTTATAATGTTCCAAATTTTTTTATATTATATTGAGTTAATTGAACAACAGCTTTTATATAAATCTGATAAATGAATTTTTAAATCTGATAAATGAATTACAATTATAGTTACAAGACTGAATGGATGAACCAAGTTGTTGAGGTCACTTGACTTCACACGGGTGCAAGCCAAGCTTCCGTCCTGACCATGGCATTTTTTTACGATAGGACTCTAATGGTCCTTCACAGGAATCATGCCTGGGTAACTTTTCTGACTGCAAATAGCTGAAATAGTTTTGGTATGGGCATTAATCCAAAGGAAATGAAAAAAATTTCTCTATTTTTAGCTTCTTACAAAACTAGTCATGGATTGCTTAGAACAAGCAAGCAAGGATGGTATGACCTCTATCAGCTTTCCGACACTAGGGGCGGGTTATCTAATGTACCCGCCAAAAGTCTCGGCAGATTTGATGCTGAAGGCTATCAGTAATTTCTCCACAAAGAACACTGGCTCCACATTGAAAACTGTGAATGTTGTCATACTTGCCCTCAGCACTTCTATACAGAAAAACCTACAGGTAGGTAGGGCTACACTGTGTATTTGTTACAAATTTACTACAATTTTAATCCCTGCATTTTCTTCACTCCTTCAGTATATATACACTATGGTTTTGAATACCACTGATTATTCAAAGGGATGCTTACTGAGTATTTAATGACGAAGTTGTGAACAGTTCAGATCGTTTTCAGGCTACACAGATGCATGGTTTACTATAATACATATCAAACATCTTTTATCTGTATTGTTACATTTACATAATTTCATATTTTGATTGATTTCAGCCTTTCAAGACTGAATGTGAGTCCTATAAAGCCACACCCCCTCCTGTAGCTCCAAAGCCAAAGGTTAGACGTAGGTCAGCTGAACCGCGTCCAGTACCAGCACGAAGAAGAACTGTTGCAAGTCCTTCAGAACCTCGACTCGAGCGGGGCACGCCAGAATTTTGTATACACATGTACACAAGTGAAATTTCACCACCAAGTTATTGGACTGAGTTCACTAGTAATAAGACTGTGAAGCAGTGGAAAGTTGAAGAAAAAGGCAAACCAGTCTATAAACTTGTGCAGGTAGACCAGTCTACTTTTAAAACTATAGAGACATTAGTTCAGAACACTTGGGAACCAGCCAAGTTGGGTCAAGGACGTGATGCGCTTGGGCTTACTGAGCTAGGTTTCACACGTTTGAAGGTCAACAAGATTGAACGAATAGAAAATTTGACTTTATTTGAACAATACGGCCAGCGCAGACAACAGATGTTTCACAATGCTGGAGAAGGTAACATTTTTGTTTGTAGATTGTAAATTGCATGCCTTAGGTTAAGAGAGTAGTAAGTGCAAAAACATATATTTAAACAAAGCATCGCAGACATTGTTTTTTTTCTCAAAATGTTCATATGTAATAGTTTACTATAATTTGATTATAGACTTACGATCTTTTATTTGTACATATGGAATTTCCCATTCTTGTGTCATGACTCGTGACCTTAAGGTAACTGGCCACAATTGGTTTAAAAAATGGATGTTTGAGAGCACATGAACACAAAGATTCCGAAAATGTATAGGTCTTTAAAGGTAAACAGTAATACCACTATTCTCTTGGCACTCTTTTTCCAAGAAGTTATTTTTATATGGGGGAAAATGTTTTTTCAGAGGAACATTACCAGGGAATTTACTTCATTGTTCATTCATTTATAAATTATGACTAAATTAAAGTTGTGTAAGTATACATCAAGTTTGAAACCAATAGGATAAAGTACTTTTCAAATGTAGGTTATTTGTTTTAAGATCATAAATTTTAATACAGCATGAACTAACATGACATTTGGTAGTAAGATTCTTAATTTTGACATATTTAGTACACAAAGGCTTTAAATATCTCATTTATTGTCAAGGTCAAGTGTTCCAAAAGCTGTCCAGTATCCCTGGTGTAAAACATGGCCGTTCCAAAATCGAGTCGTACCTTGATCGCAGCTGGAAGGACCAACTTTACCAGGAAGTCAATGAAGGTTATTTCTTCCATGGCACAAAGAAAGATCGCGTTCAGGGATTACTGAAGCAAGGTCTTGATCCAAGAATGGCGCAGGGTGGAGCAGTACTTGGAACAGCTGTGTATATGGCAGAAAGCTCAACAAAAGCTGACCAGTACACTGGTAATGTTGCTAAATTTGTCCGATTTTAATTATGAATAATAATTAAATTTGAAACTGTATTATGGCATACCTGTGAACCCTACCGTTTCTTGCCGTATACTACCGGAATTCAAAGAGAAAAATAATCTCCCGCCTGGAGATGCCATTCTACCGTAAATTAGCAATTATGATCAAATTGACCTTTAATACAGAATGTAAACAAATTATTGACTGGTTTGCCAATTTGTGCAGACTGATTTATCAATATCTCAGCTAAATCTTATACCGGTCTGCTTCCATGTGTTGTTGATTGCATTTTGTCATGGTCCGTGATTTTGTGTATGTCAGCTTTTCACACATTTTATGATGGGGATTAAATTGTTAATTGGTGTCTGTACCCATCAGGGGTCATAACATAATGGATGATGGGTAAGTAGGCAGAGTGGAAAATCCTAGTCCATAAAATTAATTAATCACAAGATGTAAACAGATCGGACAAAAGGTATAAACAAGGCTGGAAAATAAAGATGGTTTAACTATTATCTTGCAATATTTCTAGATCGATTTTCATTTTTTATTCACAATTTAAGAATTCATGATTACCAAGATACTATTTTAGATATATTTTTATTTCTATACGCATATTTTAAAATCTTACTTTCACTTCACGCATAATTATATTGTGAAAAGAAAGTGAAAGTAGATTTAAAAATGCTATGATTGAAAACAGATATTTAAAGCAGCTTTTCAATGTCGTTTGTGACTATTAGCTCGAAGCGCATGGACGAGTAAAAATCTCCGGCAAAAATTACTAATCTCCCTCATTTTTAGGACAAATCTCCCTCATTTCTATCAAAAATGGTTCACAGGTATGATTATGGAATAATTATTTTTCTTCTTTTGCTTTATCTTTTAACAAAAATTAGAAAAGAATACTTAGTTGTAAGTTTTCTCCATCTTTGTGAGGTAGGAAGGAAGATCTCAAAAAGGTGGCTTCTGTCATTGCTAGGAACAGGGAAAGGGTGCAGACTGTGAACATGGCTAGAGAAACTGAGTATGATGTATATGTTTGTTAAAGATAGACTGACTATAATGTACATTTTAGTAATTCCTTCCATTTGTTTCCTCTAGATGAAAGAGGTAGTAGACAGAAAAACGGGCTGCAGATGTTTCTAGTTAGGGCCAGTCTGGGCAAGATCTGCCTCATGAAGGAGGTACAGAAACTAAGACGTCCCCCATGTTGTGAAGGTTGCCCTGACGACAGTTGTAATCATGACAACAGAAATGACAGTGTTGTTGCGGAAGAGAAATACATATTTCGAGAATTTGTTGTTTATGATAGTCATCAGGTATACCCAGAATATGTCATATCATATGACAGAGTGTGATATCTGATTAAGTGCGATACTGGTGATAAGAAAACTGTATGTGTGTATTCATTGTTGTGTCATGGCGAATTAAATTTTTTACCAGTGTAATAAACTATATAAAATTATAAACCCCCTAAAATTGGGCATTTCTGTGGAAATTTAGTTCCCGGCGGCTAATTCAAATACACATACAGTGCTGGTCCTCTGTAAATGAATTATCAACTTTGTCCTCTGGAGTCTGCCCATTGAATTGTTCTTAGATCTTATTGAAATAGAACAACGTTACAGGGATAGCTCTTTATACAGAGGTATTGTGCTATGAAGACCGAAAGAAATGAAGACCCTTTATGTATTAACACCGATATTGCATGTTTTTCAGTACATATTTAGTTTTTCAGTATTAACAAGTGTCATAAAGAAAACGCCTTTTTATGTATTTTTAATTATGTTTGGTCTTGTTTTACAGGAATTTTTCAATCATTCTTGAACTGGGTCCCGGGTCCCTTTAAATAGGGATAAATGACATGTAAAATGTCAAAATTAGGAAGAATGAGTGATCTTTATTACATTTATATTGTAATCTCATCAGAGTAAATTATGCCAGGTCTGTGACTCATACACCAAATTTGTTACAGGTTGGGTTCAACATACAATTATGTATAACTAAATGGGAATTTTAGCCAATTTTTTTGGAAATTTCAGCCACAAAATGAGATAATAAGTCGATTTTAGTTGATTGGGGATGGGTCCCAAAATCAGGGTTTAAAAATATGTTATAGGACCTTTGCTTTGTAATGACAAAAGATACATACATGTATAATATGAAACAGTCTGTAAACTTCAAAACAGTAGATAAATCTGTAAACTTCAGAACGGTAGATAAATCTGTAAACTTCAGAACGGTAGATAAACCTGTAAACTTCAGAACGGTAGATAAACCTGTAAACTTCAGAACGGTAGATAAACCTGTAAACTTCAGAACGGTAGATAAACCTGTAAACTTCAGAACGGTAGATAAATCTGTAAACTTCAGAGCGGTAGATAAATCTGTAAACTTCAGAGCGGTAGATAAATCTGTAAACTTCAAAACAGTAGATAAATCTGTAAACTTCAAAATGGTAGATAAATCTGTAAACTTCAAAATGGTAGATAAATCTGTAAACTTCAAAACGGTAGATAAATCTGTAAACTTCAAAACGGTAGATAAATCTGTAAACTTCAAAACGGTAGATAAATCTGTAAACTTCAAAACGGTAGATAAATCTGTAAAGTTCAAAACATGAATTAAATGACTGAAGAGAGTAGTCTGTGTATTGTTTTGACATTGTAAAGATGGAGTTGTAAAAACCTCAATGTTTGTAAAAACCTCAATGTTTGTATTATCATGACACTAGGAAAGAAAAATATTTTTTTTGTTTCAGTATTTGTGACAATTTTGCACTGAAGCACTATAAAAATGATAACTTACTTACTGGGTATTTTAGCTTAAAAAGTGTCCTTTGTTATACTTTCATGAGTAACTTCATGCTTTATATAGATTTCTTTATGTACTGAAAGCGCTCAAATTTTCTTATTGTATTTTCTTTGTAAACATGTACCCAGTCATTACATGACTGTACAGTTGTATGGTGCTTAAACATGTTACAGTGTAACTGCAATAGTTTAACACTACTAACTGTAGAAAATAGTCCCTCTCAAGACTAAATTAGTGATAACCATGCCATATTTATAACAGTAAATTTGACATAGTATATATACGGTAAAGTTCTCCTCATAAAATGTTTCAAATTATTATAGATGTACAATCATGTGTATTCTTATGTACAAGAGAACAGTTCTGTGTTTATTTAGCATGTTCAGTGTTTTTGAAATTTTGCCTTAACTTGTGTACCTTAATTATCCATTTGCTACAATATATTATACAAGTGACTTTTCTGTGATATAAATATATATAAGCTTCCATATACTGTATAATACAGACTAACCTTATGTTACATAGGGATTTCCAAAAAAGTGGCTTTAGCATTACATACCAGGTATCTACTCTAGACTTTTTAACGAGACTCTGTCCAATTACTGGATTTATCAGTTAATTTACAGTACTGGAATTTCTAATGGACTTTCTGGAATTGTGTCTGGACAACTGGGTATGTATGCTTTAATAAGTTGAGAACATCTTGACTATAATAAGGTATGAAACCTACAAATAGGCGGTGTTCCTTCGCGGTCCACTCAAACGTAGTCCCTATTAAGATATAGTGCCATTTCCTCCGTGTTTAAGAGCCACTTTCATGGCAGATTGCCTTTTGTTTGATGTTTAGTCGTTAAAAGGACCCACTGCATGTGATTTTAATCAATATTACAGGTTTCTATGACCAAATCTGAAGTGTCAGCTAAAGCAAAAGTGACTTGGGGTATTCTTGCGCTTCTACTCGCAGAATATGTTGTTTCAGAAAATGTTGCAGTCACTTGACAAGGACTTCCTTGCATCATAGTTAACATGTTTTTTTTGCTATTTTTTGTTTGTATATAGATAGATCTTCAAAATAAGGATAGCCTTGCAAGACATGAAAGACTGAAAATCATGACAAAAAGCTGTAATTAAGCGATTCTATATAGAAAACAGTAGAGTCCGTATTTATAGGATTCAAACCATAATGGGTTGCAGGCACATGACTGCTAAATTCCGATGTTACTTCTGTGACCAAAGATATTCAGATCTGTGATATTACATGGCATTGTTAAGAATGACAGGAAGTATTTATGACATGAACTATAAATGTGCCTTGAAAAATGAATGTCTTAACTTGATCCACTAGCAGGATTTCTCTGTATATAAACTGTTTGTGTGTGAAATGTCATAATTATATACATGCTGATGTATTATTATATACCCTAGTTGACTTACCATTGTACAGTATTGATAGATGACTTTTACTGCCTTCATCAGATATCTTAAAGTCCCGGTTTTCAAGCCTTTTTCATCTGATGAAATTTTATACATGTATGTTATTTGTTAATATTATATGCAGAAATATAGTGAATAGATAGAAAATTTGGTAATTCTGTTTTTGTTATTATGTCTCCCACCTAGTGGTCATTTTGATTTGGTGCTGTCTGTCAGTCAGTCTGTATGTACCAAAATTTTTTCCTCTCAACTCCTACACAACTGGATAGATTTAAATGAAACTTGGTAGAAATGTTAAGTACCAAGTGAAGTTGTGCATCTCGTCAGGATTTTCCGCTTCATTGATGTTTGTAAGAGTTATGGGACTTTGAAGTGTGTATATCTCTATACTGGGTGAATATATATATATATTTTAGTATTTAGTAAAATCTTTTCTTCACTTCTTCTCCAATACCCCTTGCTGGATTTTCATAACATTTTGCAGGAAGCATCAGTATCATTTTTTATATAATTTGGGGCCACTAGCTCAAAGGTCAAGGCCACAGAGACCTGAAAACAGAAAATCTTGTTTGCACTTCTTCAATACCCCTTGCTAGATTTTCAAAACATTTTTGAGAAGCTTGTGTATAAAGTCTAGTTGTTCATATTATAATTTTTGGTCACTAGCTGAAAGGTCAAGGTCACGGGGACCAGAAAACTGAAAATATTGTCCTTGCTTCTCCAAAACCCCTTGCTGGGTTTTCATTAAACTTTGCAGGAAGCATCAGTATGAAGTCTAGTTTTGCATATTGTAAATTGGGATCACTAGGGTCAGGGTCATGGGGGTGGGAGACATGTGTTTTTCGTGAAAAACAATCTTATTTTATGTAGCTATCCTTATTTATATCAGCCTGTGACTTTCTCTGTTAATTTTTAAAGAATAAAACTAATGAACTTTAAAGTTTTCTGAAGTGTTTTTGTTTTAATCTGTCCTTTCTTTTCTTGGGGTTTAATGTCTATTTCAACATTAATTCAGTTATTTACAGGCAGATAGTTTACCATACCATCATTCCTGCTCAGGACCAGAACTAGTTCTCTATGGTCTATAAAATACAACTTTCTCATATGGACACTTGTCAGCATGGAGGCTTAAACTTATGCATGCTACTCACGGCTTAGAACTTGTAGTTAGTTACATTTGCTATCAGCTCTGAATCGGTTACTTATTACACCTAGCCTTTTGGCCCCTGTATAACATGCCATTTGCATAGGGATTGCATTGAAATTGTCTGACACATGATATTTTGATCCAGTAATGTTTTGATCTATTATTGTAAAAACTGATAGGCACAATGGTCATGGACAGAAGACGTCAGATATCAACATTTCCGGTCACAATTTCAAAGGTTTTAGTTCTAATAAGAGCTGTGCATAAGACAGTGTGCTTGACTATTCTCAGTGTTTGCCAGTAAAACAAAACTTTTGACAGTTATGGGCAAAACAAGCATAAACCTGTCTTAACGCCAAACAAAAACATCCCACAAATACATTGTTTATCCAAGTGTAGACTTAATAACAAGTGGGTCAATATGGCCCTATATCGCTCACCTGAGACCCTCCTTGTGACAATATGTGACCAAACTTCAACCCTAAACTATATATCATAAACACATACATTCTGTTTGACCTTGACGAGACAAACCTTCAGACCAGTTTACATGATGATTTGGGTTGTAAATTTCACCTTCATGGCATACACCAGGCTTTTAACCAGGTGACCTAGTTTTTGATCCCAGATGACCCATATTCAAACTCGACCTAGATTTCATCAAGGTTATTATACTGACCAAGTTTCATGAAGATCCAATGAAAAATGCAACCCCTATTGATACACAAGGTTTTTCTATGATTGACCTAATGACGTAGTTTTTGACCCTAGATGACCCATATTCGAAATTTACCTACATTTTATCAAGGTAGTCATTCTGACAGTTTCATGAAGATCCAATGAAAAATGCAGTCTCTATTGTTTACAAAAGGTTAAGTGTGAACAGACAGACGACAGGCAACAGTCACCAGGCGATCACAATAAGTCACCTTGAGCACTTTGTGCTCGGGTGAACTAAATATTTAACAAAAAGTTTCCATGTTAAAAAGGGGCATAAATCTGTCAAAAGAAAAAAAGTTATTGGGATTGTTTCCTCAGGTGTAAATGTTGATGTTAAGAATATATTTGAATTTAAAGTCAATACCATTGATAGTTTTCAAGAAATTTTGGGACTTTTTGACAATTTTAACAAAAACTAGATGGGTGTTCAGTAGAACACTTGTGTCGCCCTCTTACATTTTGTCAGAATAACTAATAATTTTGTGACATAATCTAAGTACAAAAAGGGGCATAACTCTGTCAAATATGACCTTGACCAACAAAATTTGGCGGCATCATGACGCTTATGTCATAAGCAATACAATTTGAAAGTTTGATGAAGAAATCTTAAGAAATGGCAAAGTTATAGCAAACATTAAGTTTTCGTGACAAAATGCTAGCGTAGGGGGTAAAAGGGGCATAACTCTGGTCAAATATGACCTGACCTACAAAATTTAGCGGCATCACGACCCTTTATGTCATAAGCAATGCAATTTGAAAGTTAGATGAAGAAATCTTAAGAAATGGCAAAGTTAGCCAACCATCAAGTTTTCGTGACAAAATCTAAGTACAACAAGAGCACCGGGAAGCGGCGGCTAGATGCGGCGGAGTGTGTAGTTCAGAGAATGGGAGCAAAATTTAGGCTGTTGAGGCCCAACGGACAGGAACAAGAATAAAAAATTGAAGTTATATAAAAAATCTAAGTCCCCAACCAGAAAATCCTAACCTGGTACAAAAATGTCAAAAAACACCAAAAAATTGGAGGTACCATTCATGTTGTACCACAGAAAAGTGGTCTCGGTTTTCCGTTCTTGCAATAATAAAAAAAAGTTACAAAATATGCGGTCACACGATTAACCGAAATACCGGAATACTACGAAACACAGGAAACCCAGAAAGAAAAAGTAATATCTTACAATCTATGTATTTACGTTTATTATTTGATCATGACATGTATTAGGGAGATATTTTGTAAATCATTAAATTATCAGGTTGTAGTTTGTGTATTTCCCGTGAAATATTGAGGTTGTATATTGAAGCGATCCGCTTTTTTCAAAGCAACACTCGCCGTGGCGGACATCAAAGGAGCGCCACAGAAATCATGAAGACAAAATTTTTATCAAAACGATACTGGACTAATTCATCTGGCATAAAAAGGTTACCCGCCGTTTCTGAAAATTTATCAATCGCCTTTTTTTTTTACTTGAATCGGCGAAATATGCTATGATAGTAACATAAAAGGAAGAAGTAATTCAATAAAAAAATTAAGCAAAACAAAATAGAATCTCCCAAATAAAAACAAGAGCACTGTAATCAAGAGCAAAGCAGAGCAATATCCAAACAGTTATATGACGCTTGAACCCTAAGTGTGACCTTGACCTTGAAGTGAGCCATCCGGAACATGGCTTCGCACATCGCCTCAAGTGGTAAACAATTGTGTCAGGTTTCTTCAAAATCCTTCACGGGGTTCAAGAGTTACAGAGCGGAAGGGAAACAAAATCAACCCTAAGTGTGACCTTGACCTTGAATCCAGCCATCCGGAACATTGCTTCGCACGGCGGCCCTTCAGTCTGGTTAACATTTGTGTCAGGTTTCTTCAAATCCTTCAAGGGGTTCAACAGTTACAGAGCGGAAGGGAAACAAAATCATATGACCTTTGACCGCTAAGTATGACCTTGACCTTGAATCCAGCCATCCGGAACATTGCTTCGCACGCGCTCAGTCTGGTTAACATTTGTGTCAGGTTTCTTCAAATCCTTCAAGGGGGTTCAACAGTTGCAGAGCGGAAGGGAAACAAAATCATATGACCTTTGACCGCTAAGTATGACCTTGACCTTGAATCCAGCCATCCGGAACATTGCTTCTGCACGCTGTCTCAGTCTGGTTAACATTTGTGTCAGGTTTCTTAAATCCTTCAAGGGGTTCAAGAGTTACAGAGCGGGAGGGAAATTGCTAACGGACAGACGGACACCGAGGGCGATAACATAACGCCTTCCGTCCCTCGGGCGTATAAAAAGGGGGGGGGCATAACTCTGTCAAATATGACCTTGACCTACAAAATTTGGCGCATCACGACCCTTATGTCATGAGAAATACAATGGTAAAGTTTGATGAAGAAATCTTAAGAAAAGGCAAAGTTATAGCCAACGTTAAGTTTGTTGTTAGTACTCAAGAAATTTTGGTAACCTTTTTAATAATTTTAACAAAAAAACTAGGTTAAAATGGGGAATAAATATGTCAAAAGTTCAAAACAGAGTTATGGGGATTGTTTCCTCGGGTAAAGATGTTGACAGTTAATAGTTATATTTTCAAGTCAATACCTTTGGTAGTACTGAAGATACTGGACTTGCACCAATTCAAGTGTAATAGCTCTCCATATTCTTAGAACATCTGTTTAAATTTTACACAAGCCTTGAGTTTAAACTTTAAACATAGGTCCAAGTTTGAGTTTGACCAGTAGATTTAACCTACTAATTTTGAAATCAACAGGTCACTGTGACATTAGACATGGTTTCAATCAATGACTTTGCAACAGTTAAGCATTCTTTCATAGGTACAATGTAAGTGGAAACTTAAGTGCACTGGGGACAGGCATTAACAGTTAACCTGTACGTCCCTGTCTGTCCCCATTGCCTAAATGGCAAATGGAATTGAGAAAACTAAAGACGATTTTCTTAACAAATACATGTAGCTGTCAAACCTTTATTTCGGCTTTTCTAAAAACATTCAGCTGATTTTTTATTCATCTCTTCACTTCTATTACATTTCTCATATAATAAAAATGTCATACAGTTTTACTGAAAATTCACTACTTGCAACTTCATAAATATCAAGTCCTACATATATTAGCGATGTGGAGTCCATTCCCATAAAACATCTTTGTACTTTTTCGGTTCTGAAATGAATAAATAAAAGCGAATACAAATTACTGTAAAAACATCAATGTGTCGTGGAACATTGAATTTTGTGAAATTCATGGGCAGATGTTAACCATGAATTTTAGATTTCCACAAATAAAAAGTTTGTGGTTAGTTTTAACTTATAGATACATGTGTATGAAATCCAAATTTTTATGTGCCTACAAAACTGCATCTTTTTCTTCAGACAACAAAAGTATACGAATACATGCATTCAAAGTGGTAAAAGAACGTGCTATCCCCAAAATCCTTTTTTCGGGGCCTTTGGAAAAAAGCAATACTTTTTGTCATGTTCAGTCCGTCACAAAAAACAAGCCGCTTAGATTTATTTAATCAAACTCAAAGTACGCTTATGACAAAAGGGTTGTGTGCCTTCAAATTTAGTGAAGGTCATATTTGACAGAGTATACCCCTTTTTGTACTTGCTTTATCACGAAATTTTTGGTTATGTGACAAAAGGCAAGAGGGTTACAAAGTGTTCTACTGAAACCATGTAGTTTTCATAATTGATTCGATTTTAAACACAGCAACGTTAGTTCTAACAAACACTACAATAGCAAGTTATGTCATCCATGAAGAACAAGCCCTTTGTAATGGATGTTCGTATATACTTCTATGAACTTAGAACGAGGAAAACAAGAAATACACCAATTTCATTGAATGGCAAATAAAGCTAGCCACTATAATTAGACAGTGACTGCACTTCTCTAAACTGATTATATATTCTAATTCAGTAGTAGGTTGTACATGTAGCTCACAAGTCAAAATCCTACTGTAATGTGTCTCACAGAATATAAACAATTCATATCAAAAATACTGGAAAAAATCATCACTGTTAAAAATTTTCAGCCATGATGGCTGTATATTTCCAATGTTGTAACAAAAATTAGTTCGGGAAAATCAGAAAGATACAATGTACAATGTGTGTTAATTACGAGAATTGCATTAAACAACCAGACCAAACTAGAGCTGTCACTGAAAGTGATTTAGAATACCCCATGTCATCAATACTTTTGTCACAAGAAATAGTTTCTCTCATTGTTTGTGACATGCTTATTTGAAATCCAGTTTGCACATTCAGGAGTTAGAAAGCTGTCACAAAATTTAGTCACATGACTTTTGACCCCTAAATCATATGTGATCTTTGCATTTAACCAAGATATCTGAAATATATACATTATATGTGATCATTCTCTCAATATGGTGAACATTTGACACAAGTTTCATGAAAATACTTCAAATTTGGCCCTAAGCTGGCATACAACCATATTGAAGGTATTCGCTACCATTTCTTGTATGTATATACATTGTACATGTACATATAGGGCAAAAATTCTCTAACTGGAGAATTTCTTCAAGCTTTGTATGTTGAGAATCAAATCTCAAAAAGTAATACATGTATGAAATTCACAGGTTACCAGCCTTGATCTTGAATGATCTGCCCTTGAAAATAACACCAAAGTACATATTTCCTGTATGTACCTCTATGTTATTTGCAAGGGCAGATAATTCAACATCAAAGCTGATCTTAAATTGTTATTTCATAGTTCTTTTTCAGTTTTTTTCCCTAAGTGTCATGAAAATCATTCAAGGGGTTCAGAGATAAAGAGAGCGGACATGAAAAACAAGATACCTACAAGATATGGACTGGACACAAAAGATGAATCACTTTGTTGGGGGTATAAATATATGCATACATTTTTGGGTTTGGGGTCCGAACTATTAGTGTAATACTAATATATATTTTTGGGTTTCAGCTCTGAAAGGTCAAAACTATAGGTGTAATAATAATCAACACAACAATGCTTCATACAACCAAAGCTTACATTCATCAGGGAAAATCATTTTACCTGATGACATCAAAGCTAAAATACATCTACCTTGTGACAGGAAGTCCTCCGGATGTTTGTCAACATAGTCTTCCAGAAAAAGTTGCCTTCTTCTAAAAGAATCATCTCGTATCTTTGTCACCACTTTACCAGCCATGTAACCTCCTGCCACGAAGGCTGCCATTAATCCAATAGAAGCTGGAAATGAGAAAAACGTAACACAGATAAACCCATAGTTTAATTATGAAAGCGAACTAAAAGAGCAATGACAACCCTACATTACTAGCCTGTGGCCGCCTCCAAAACACCTTTACCCATAGTCCCATACTATCATAATCTTGAGAGACAATTTCAAATGGTAGACCCATTCCAGAAAGTCTAACTACTGATTTATGTTCTTTTACGTTTGCTCTGCATTTATGATTAAAATTGCCTCACCCTCTACCCTCACTATCTTTTTCGATAAACAAATTGCAGAACAATCTTGGTAGTCAATAATGAAGGTAAATTCCTCTGAAATGTAATCAAAATCTGGGCAACTATGTCACAAATAGGACAAATTAACGATCGATTTGAATTTGACGAAACCACTAACTATACTGGTATGCAACCACTATCTGAATGATATTGAACACATGTTAAGTTTGACAGTATTTTGGTGAAGAAAATGGCCTTCTAGATGTTTTCTAGTCATTCACTAACCGGACTAGCAGCCTATACATATAAATCATATGTCGGGTTGTCTGGAAATCTTTTTTTTTGTATAAGAGTTCAGCTCGATAATCAAGAAGTATTTTATCACATCCCAATATAAATTTTAAACAAAACATTAATTTAGTGGAACATTTATCTAAGGATGTGCATGTGCAGTGGCATGCACAGCTCGGCCGGCTAATAATTTACCACACTTTTACGTTATTGTGGTTCTTTATTCTGTTAGCATATACATGTAATCATATCTATAAAGAAAGGGACAAGTGTATTATAAATTAAATGAGAATTGCTCCTTGTACTTTATTAAGTTGAAAAGGTAATTTTTTCTCGATTTTGGCTTATTCATTTAGAACAACACCGATTGATTGGAATTGGATCTACATAGTCTCTTTAACTTGTCAAACACTTGTTTATACACATACTAGGCTGACAGTATATCATAAATCATAACACATAATTAATGGTCATAATAGCCAGTTGTGACTGGTTGTCATTATCAGAAAAGAAAAAGACTACGGTAATTAAGACAAGAGGGCCATCATGGCCCTACATAGCTCACCTGAGTACAAATGCACTTGTTTGGTGGGTGTGGTAAATTTTGACCCAAAAGGCATGATTTGAACAAAGTAAGTGGAAGACCACTAGACAATGTTACATACCAAATATCTAAGCTCTAGGCCTTGTAGTTTTAGAAAAGATTTTAAAAGTTTTTTCTATACCAAACACCCCCCTGGGCAGGGTAAATTTTAACCCTGGGGGCATGACTTGAACATACATTAAAGAGGTCCGCTTGACACTGTTACACACTAAATATCTAGGCTCTAAAACTTGTGGTTTCGGAAGAGAAGATTTTTAAAGGTTTTCCTATTATAAATGATAATGTAAAACAAGTGACCCCTGGGCGGGGCCAATATTGACCCCAGGGGCATTATTTGAACAAAATTTGAAGAGGTCCACCAGACACTATTACACAATAAATATCTAAGCTCTAGACCTTGTGGTTTCGAAAGAAGAAGAGTTTTAAAGGTTTTCCTATATATGTCTATGTAAAACAAGTGACCCCATACATGTAGGTCTGGGCAATATTGACCCCAGGGGCATTGATTTGACAATGCTATAGATTAAATAGCTTAGATCTAGGCCTTGTGAGTTTGGAGAAGAAGATTTTTAAAGTTTATCCTTTAGAAACCTATGTAAAATTTACAGGGATGAAGACATTTGCATGTCAAGCCATGACACTGTTAGTAGAGAAAAGAAATATAACATAGGTTTAAAAGACATACAATGAAAAGTAATGTATACTGGAAAAATTGGGTATGGTTAAAAGGTAAAAACAAGACTAGCATACTGACTAAGGTGAGGTATGATCAATGCAGGCAACGGCTGCACTGAAATGCTCTGCAGTTGGGAGGAATAGTATGTCAGGGGGAAGGCTGTTCCAGTGGTATATTGTCCTGGGAAAAAAGGAAAACTTATAGAAGTCAGTGGTTGCAGAGATTAACCTGTAGCATAGTGGGTAGCTATATCTTGATTGATGTGAGGGCAGGGTTAGTCATCTAATTCAGGGACAGCAACCTGATAGTTTATTATTTTGTACAAAAGGGAAAGCCTGCTGTTGATAAGTCTGAGATGGAGTCTATGCAGGTTTAAGGACAGTAACATGTTTTTCACACTAGTTGTCTGGGTGTAATCTGACTTGATCCAGCGGGCTGCTTGATGTTGGACAGCCTCTAACTGGTCAATTTCTGACTGCTATGAGGTGACCATACATCAGATCTATACTCGAGCTGGGGTTGTACAAGAGTTGACCTATTTTTATGGTCGTCCCATGAAAGGTCAGAAGAGATATCCGCACCTACATGACCCAAGCATCTGGCTGATGTGACTGATTGAAGAAGCATTCCATGAAGATAGTAATGGGTTGGCATAGGATGTTTCCTATTTGTGGCGTGGATAACTTGACATTTGGAGGGGTTGAATTCCATATCCCACTCCAACTCCCACTTTTCAAAGATACGGAACTTCCGTAACTCTATAATCGGAGTCGGAGGCTAGAGTTACGGTACCATAACTCTAGCCACTGCCTTTGGAAAAAGGGCACTTGAGAGTGCGCAAAACTGAGATAAAAAGCTTTTAAGTACATGTTCAGATGCTTTCTTTTTTAATTAAATTTACATTTTCAATACTGATTTACTGCACTATAGGCATTTCTTATAATTCTCCTACTAAACTAGCCCAACTAAGTGTTCGCCAGGGCTTTTGTTATGGGGGGGGGGGGAGTAGGGGGGGGGTGGGGGGGGATGGTATCAGTGAAATGGTGGTCTTGAGTGAAAATTGAGGCTACTACTACTATGGGCACTATAGGCGGGGGGGGGGGGGGGGGGGGGGGGGGGGGGGGGACCCCAAAGGAAAAGGGATGTAGGAGTATTTAATTAATCTAAGCTAAATTATGAATTCGATCCTATGGACGATACGAAAACATACTTTAATGCACGCGTTTTTAACTTCCGCTGCAAATGACCAATGAAGTCCTCGGTAGTTCGTACCCTACATCAAAAGAAGCATTCTGCCAGGTGTTCGTGGAAATGCGGGGGGGTCATTTATGTGGCGTCATTAAATGTCAGCCATTTTTGTTTTGAAAAGCAACACATTTCCGTTTAATGCAGGTTTGTACTTTGGAAATGTAGAGATTCTATTTATGTACACATTCCTAAAGTTGATACCTTTTTTTTTTTTGGTTAAAAGTAAGATTTCTTTTAGCAGTCAACACCTTGATTCATGATCAATGGATTATTGATATCAATAATTTGTAACAAGCTTTTGGCTGGGCCCGGACTTGGTCAGTCAATATACTGTAAGGCAAAATAATACCCCACTAGCCTCTACATTCATGTGCCCTGGGCCCTGGAACGTAACATTAAAAAGAAGTTACTGTTATGCTTTCGCCCGTTGGCCTATTTTCATATTAGATAATTTGTCTTTAAATCCAAGAAATAGGCTCATTTACATAAAATGCAAAGGTCCTGTCAAAAAGGGCATAGCAGGGTGTCAGAGAAAAAGGCAGGATACATAAGAACAGGGGCAGGGTGCTGCAGCTGGAACACTGAGTGAAGTCTGGACATCGGTGCTTATCCGAATATGGCTCATGTTCAAATTCATTTGGCATGTACCTTTATTCACTGGACGAACGGTGCTCACTTGGTAACCTTTACATATCCCTAAACCTAAAGCAATTCCTGTGACCTCCCAAAAGTCAGGAAGTTTCGAACGATAATCGTAATCTTCCCATGGCCTCACTTTTTGGTCTTCCATTCCGGTGACCTTCGCGAAGTGCAGTGGTCACGGTGAGAAAGTTTTATGCCTTCACCGCTAATCCAATCGGCCAGTAAATAATTTTTTTATTGTGAAATGATCTAGCATGTTTCGTCTTTTTCTGATAATGTCATCGGTGTAAAGAACTTTTAAACAATGTCAAATGTTGAGAAGATTGCACAGATATCTTTACTGAACGCTAGAAATTGTTTAGAGGCCCGAAATTTTGGCAGGGCTTTTGCCAACTTTCTGCTCTTTCTAAAACTAAAGTCAGAAAGTGCTGCCGATGTCTACACAGAATTTGCCCTTGCTACAAGAGAATGGTGTGAGCAGCTGGAAGGACAAAGCAGACTCGAAGACCTCTTTAAATGCTATGATCAAGCATGTGAAATGTTTCCAGATCATGATGTGGTCCTCAACAATATTGGGGCACAGCTTTTCAGGTAATTACTCTGAATCTGATGTTTTCCGTGTACATGTAGCCCGCCATAAACAATTTCCAACAGTTACAAATTATTGTCAAAATATTTTATGCGTTATACTTTGATGATGAAAATTTTCAGTGTATGCGTAGACAGGTAAGAGGTCAGTCTATCCAAAAATGGCTTTTTGCCAAATTTGTTGTCTCCGCAAAAAGAAAATTCAGAAAGAAATCATTCACTTACAGCAAGGTCTTTCAAATAACAAGATCATCTGTATGATAAGACGTTTATAGAGGGCCTTGCCGGACCATACTATTTAAAAGACCTTGCTTTATACAGGCAATAATTATGGCCATACTGCTGATGATTGTCCTTATGCATGAAATCCAATATTTTTCTTTAAACTCTCCCAAATTGAACTCGAAAATAACGTGCATAACTCCACAAGCCATAGATATTGCATGTGACAATGATATTGAGCTGCTTTGTGTTCTAGCACATTCAACTCATTTATTGTAGCCACTTGATGCTTGATGTTTGTATTTTTCATTAACTGAAAGGTTATTTAGCTCTAGACTTAGATTTCAGAGTAATCTGCAAATCATATGTCACAAGCATATGCCTACACTTTTAAAACACTCTGAACATGTTATCTGCATGGTACATTATAGAAGCATTCTGCTTATAAACAGGAATAATTCCTTGCAATCCAGGTGTTGTTTCAAGTCTCAAGCAGAACCTGAGAGAGGATAATGATGTCAGTCCAGATGTAAATACTACAAGTGGCAATCCATTAGTTGACATGGGTATAGCTCCTGTTTCATAACAGGATATACTGTTACCGCCACCTCCAAAAAAAGCAAAAAGAATAATTCTCGGAGCTCTACTTTTAACTGCTGCTTGTTTTGTTTACTTGACTTTGTGAAACAAATGCTTTGCAATATATCACAATATAATCGCAATATCAAGACTTAGTAGTATATTGCAATATCATTTTTGCTGGCAATACCCAGCCCTAGCCAAAATACTTGTTCTGTAATGGCCCTCTCATTATGAACAGAAGAAGCTATAGCTGTTGTCAGGGGATCTTTATTCACAGGTGTTTCCACAACAGCTCCATAGTGCAAGGTTTTCTCCCTGCTGGTCCTTATTCAGATATGGTCTTTGAGACAGGTTTGACTTTACTTGTTCTTCCAGAATGTTTTCAGCAACATTCCTTAGTGTCAGCATTGAGTAGAATAGGTTTTAGATTTAGATCTAATTATGCCTGAATTTTGTAATGAACTTGTTGAATGCAAACAAGGAATGACAAAAAGCATGGCGTTCTTGAATTTTCTAAATTAAACTTGCAATTATGACAAATTACCCTTCAAATCTCTGGTTGCGTTGTTTGAACTGTTAAGCATGTGAAGTATACCCCGTAGTTCAACTATGACCTATTTTCTGAGCTAGTTTTTACACATTCTTAATAAAAAACACCAAAAAACCAGGACTGGGTCCTTAAGAATAACCCAGTCCAGATAAACCAGTTAAGAGGGATTTAACTGTACTTCTAATTTTAGTTTTTTACCTTTACCATGATAGTGGCAAGTGCTTCTACCTTTGTGACAAATGCAGATCATGATCAGGCTGCACATCCCTTCAGTCTGATCATGATCTGCACTGTTCTCTGCTCAGTCAGTGAATTTTCGGTCAGCTCCACTTTGAACAAGCACTGGTTCTGTCCAAATTGAAAGATGGAACAGTCTGTGTTAGAAATTTGGCAGGGTAGAGGTGTAGGAATGCCATACACCAGGGGAGGCAATTCTCACAATTTTTCAATATTTTTTTAATTTTCCAGGCTTGGTTACATAGAAGAGGCAGCAGCATACATTAGAAAGTCGCTGTTGGTCAACCCTAATTACCTAGCAGCGCGAGACAACTTGGAGAACGTGTGTAGTCACCTTGTTGAAAGATGGCATTTTTCAATGCTAAATGACAAAAGACGTAATGTCGCGTTCAAGTTTGCAATTGACAAAGCAATTAAATCAGGTTACAACACTGTGTTGGATATTGGGACAGGAACTGGTATTCTAAGGTAATTATAAACTATAAAGGTACTGATAAAGGTTTGCTAAAACATTTAATTTTGCAATTCATAACAATCAGCCTAAGTTCTGTAGAGCTTTCACATGATGTCCTTAAACTCAAAACCAGTTAAAACTAAGCATACCTGTCCCCACCAACTTGCCGGTACCCATTTACAGCTTATTAGACTGAGGCAATGGTTGTAAGGTTATTTGTCGAAGGAAGCACCAGACTGGCAGCGGCAGGATCCTGGGACCCTGCATTCTTTTGAAGTGATCATAATTACTTCACCAACTCTGTAGATAACTATGCCTGAGCTTTTTTCATTTGCACAGTAAATCAAAGATATATGCAAGTCTTCAGTCTGAATTTTATGTAAAACTTCAGTCTGAATTTTATGTAAATCTTCAGTCTGAATTTTATGTAAATCTTCGGTCTTAATGTTATGTAAATCTTCAGTCTGAATTTTATGTAAATCTTTGGTCTGAATTTTATGTAAATCTTCGGTCTTAATTTTATGTAAATCTTTGGTCTGAATTTTATGTAAATCTTCGGTCTTCATGTTATGTAAATCTTCAGTCTGAATTTTATGTAAATCTTTAGTCTTAATGTTATGTAAATCATCAGTCTTAATTTTCCAGTATGATGAGCGAGTTTTCTGGTGCCTTGGAAGTGACAGCCTGTGACGGATCACGCGCAATGGTGGATGTTGCTAGGGATGTACTGCTAGCCAATGGTGTTTACAATAAAATAAAACTCCTACATAAACATTCCTCAGATATACAAGTGCCAAGAGACCTTTCTTCCAGGTATATAGCAAGCTTATTTTACCAATTTGTGCACAGGTCCATTCCTTGTGTGATTAGGATTAGAAAAACCATAAGTTTGGCAATTATGATTCTTCATAGGACACATCCAAACAGAAAGTAAAAGTAAGGGAAATCCTTTTGTGTTTTTCTCTTGCCTTCAATGGGAAATACTTTCTTTTCATAATGCAGTTTGGTTAATTTACTGTTTATACAAATACTTGTACAATACATTGTAGTTCACTTTGAAAAATATATTAGCTTGTGAGCTAAATGCATTTTAGTGATCTTATCTCTCTTTTTTATCAAACAATCAATAGACAGCTATGTATGTAAGTAACAGTAGTTTAATAATTTTTTCAAACAGTACACAAACAGGATCTGACCTAGGAAATTTTGTAAGTGCAACACATGCAGACAAACAGACTGACAGGGCATCCATAAACACACACATGCAGTCTCAAGTTACGACTAGCATAGTTATAATGTAATTTAGATGCAAGAGAAATAACCAAACACTCATTGTTCTCGCTTTGGAACTGTGAGAAGAAACACATTACAGTACTATTATTGTAGATCCTACTCTATGTAACTGAAGCAGGCATTGTACCAACAAGTAGAACTGGGCAAACTATTTTTAGAAGAATGGCCATAGTAGTGTTCAGATCAAAAGAAGGCTGCGTATATTGTTCTTGTGTTGTTGGTCCAGCTTTCCGTCTGTAATAAATTAAATGGTTCTTGAACCATAACTCGAGAACCAGTCTCTATATATTCTTCAAACAGAATCTGAGTTTTGCTTAAGACAAGTGGATAATCCATACTGATTTTGAAGTCACTATGTCAAAGTGACCTGTGTTTTAAAAAGTGGTTTCCAGACAGTAACTTGATAATCATTACTGTATGTGATGTCTAACAGCTGCTGTAACTATCAACTGGAGGTTTTCTGTTTTCCTTTAATAGGGTGAAGTTGGTTGTCACAGAAACGTTTGATGCAGGACTGTTTGGTGAACATATTGTGTCTACACTGATACATGCCTGGAAAAATCTTATATCAACTTCACCAGTGAGTAAAATATTCAAATCTGTAAAGAATAGAAGCTTAACAAGACCAAGTCATTACAAAAATGTTGAATTAAACCTGACTTAGCTGAAATGCTCAAATGGACTTGTCCATTGTTCAGTTTGGACAGTACCATCAATGGTTTGAAGGGGTGTGCAGTAAAAGTTTACAGACTGAATAGCAAACAGTGCAGATCATGATCAGACTGCATGGATGTGATTTATTGAAACATAACTAATGGGGATGGAGTTAAAATGCTTAAGGATTTATAAGTCAATAGGGGTTGCATGTGAATAATCCACTGTGAATTAGACAGAGATATTAATAAAAGTTATTATTTCAGTTTGAACACAACAAATATTATAAACATCAATGAAGGGGTGCTTTTTTGCCTGGGCCTATTGTTTAACATTAGATTGTCATGAATAACATCAAACACATGGTTTTGTTCCAATTTTTGCGTGAAATCACTTTGTGTTGAATTTCATACTGTGTAAATTTAGGGAACATAGATATGCATGGAAACAAGGACTTACAAAACTAGAATTAGATCTGCACTACCTGTAAATATTAATTTGATTATCATTCTTTTTATACTGCCAGATGGGGACAGCAATACCGTGTGGGGCCACCATGTATGTTTGTGGAATTGAGTGTGAAGCTATAAGAACACAAAGCAGGTATGTATACTATACATAAAGTTTTTCCTCTATAAGCCTATGTAAAATCAAGTGACCCCTCAGGTGGGATCAGTTTTGACCCAGGGGTCATGATTTTAACAATCTTCGTAGAGATACATGCCAAACATGTAAGCACTGGGCCTTCCTGTTTTTGAGAAGATTTTTCAAGTTTTTCCTTTCCATTGCCATGGCAACCAGAGTTCTGCATGGAATGGAATTATTTGAACATCTATGACAGAGCTTCATTCAATGTATACCCCTTCCAAGTTTCATCAACATGGCCCAGTGGTTCAGAGGTGAACAGACGTATGATTGATGACCAACAGTGAGCGAACCTAATAGCTCACCCTTGCACTTTGTGCCAGTTGAGCTAAAAATGAAATCCAGGAATTCAAGTACCCTTGAAATTGCATTTTATTTAAAGTCCATGAAATGTTTTGCGCACAAAGTCATATGCATTCAGAGTATGCAGAAATTAAAATTTAATAAAATTTTAATTTTGTGAAGTATATGAAAGTTTGTGTTAATTGTTCAGTATATGTCAAAGAAAAATTTATATTTTAATAGTCAGAAATCATGACATGGGAAAGTTATCTTTTATTGATTGAAATTAAAAGATGGATATGTTTGCGTGCGTTCTGTTTTAAAAACTTTGAAATAAAGAAGAATAAGTGTAACGTTTATATTCATAGATATCTTGATATTTCAGGTTGCTATATCCAGTGCTTCAGAATCTAGATGTCAGTCATATTGATCTATTGTGCAATACGAGTCATATCGCCGAGGAACCGTACACAACCGAAAACTTGGCAAAGATCAGGGGAGGTTATAAAATACTCACAAACATCGTGGAATTCCTTCGAGTTAGCTTCTGTAATTTATGTGTAAGTGAGCCTATATTGTTGTTACTTTGTTTTTGTGCATGGATTTTGACTGCAGGCATATTCAAGGATACAGACGACTGCAATGGGTGGTTTTGGGATGAGGGGGGAAATTTTCATTTATGTGTAATTTTCTGGATGTACGTTGGCTTTTTGTACTTTTCCTGTCAAGACATGAAGCTGTAGATGAAATTAATTGTGGTGACATTTTAATCATATTTTGATGAGATTTATACATTTTGTGTATAATGTAGGTTCTTTTAATTTAATGTCAGTAGATCTTGAAAGAATTTGTTGATGAATTTAATTCCATTTCCACTTTCCAACTAATGGAATTTTCCCATTTTTATGAAACTATGTATTTTAAATGGATAAAAAAGAAGTTTTAATGTCGAGTTATTAACCAGGTTTTCCGAAGGAAAAATCCTGGTTATTAGATTGAGGAAAATGGCAGTATGAACAATTCTCTAATATTTCGCAAATCCTAAATTTCTCAGACGGATTTTGGTCAAATTTTTGACAGAATTATAACCCATTGTTTTTTTCACATATGTAATTCTTCTGTGCACAACTCCTTCTACACTTCCAATCAAGGGATTTCAAACAAACTTTCACAGAATTATTGTCACCACAGTCCAATGGCCATATTGTCGGGGTTTTGTGATTTGATCATTTTTGACAGAATTATGGGCCTTGGTTTTTTTCAACATAATGTAATATATATAGAGAAATACTCTTCTGTGTGCAACTCCTACATTTCTCAAGGGATTTCAACCAAACTTTCACAGAACTATAATTGTGAACTAAAGAATTTTGAATATATAATGTTCTGCCCCTGGTCCGTCGTCCGTTAGCAATTTTGTGTCTCCTTATTTAAGTATACATAAAAGGGAGAATACTCTGTTATTATAAAAGGGAGAATACTCTGTTATTACTGTCTATTTTTAGAATAGATTACCAGTCCTGTATATTCTGTTACAGTAAGATGACAAAATTTCTGAGACCAGCGGTTCAAACCCCACACAGAGCAAGTTTTTTTATTTATTTTTTTTTATAGTTTTTGCCTGAATTATGGCCCTTTGCTTTTTTTCCACATATGTTATATATAGAAGAATACTGTCACGTGCCCACTTCCTCCTACATTTCTCAAGATATTTAAACCAAACTCTCACAGAACTGTTGTCATCAAGCGCCCTGGTGCATATTGTCTGGGTTTTGTGTTTGGATCAATTTTGCCTGAATTATGGCCCTTTGCTTTTTTTACACATGTAATATATAGAAGAAGACCTTTGTTTCTTTTTCACATTATGTATATCTACTGACTTTAAAAACACATTTGCGCTCGGCCAGCAGACTGGAAAATGAAAACCTGGTTTTGTGACAATTTCCTGTCACTTGTTGAATACTTGCAAGACTGTGAAACTGTTATCACAGAGGTAAAATCTCATTATGAATTATTCTCAAACATTTCAGACGGAATCCAATCAAATATTTCAGACAGAATCCAAAATAGCTTAAACGTTTTTCAAGAAACCCTTTTTACCATTAACTATCAGATTTTGATGCCCTTTTTTCAGGAGTTGGAATCCTTACACAAGGGTAAAGATTGGCTGTGTGATTTATATGTGAAACAATCTGGCCGAATTGATGCCCTCGCTGTCTGGTTTGACCTTCACCTTGACGACACCATAACCATAGCAACAGGGGCAGATAACAAGAGCTGCTGGGAGCAAGCCATCTATCCAGTAACTTCTGTGAATAGACAACATGCAAGCAGTAAATATGAATTTATATTTATTTAATTCCCAATTGGTTCCTTAATCAACAGGACTGAAGCTTCTTATCAATTCATCTTTCTCTTCCATAAATTCTGTTGTTTTTTCAATACCTGAAAATCAAGTTGAACTTTAAACTGTTGAATAGAGAAATAAGGAGAAAATGCATTTTTGTCATCAGTTGGAGGTTTCATTTTATTTGGGCTGTGTGACTTAGGGAGAATCTCATCTAATTCATTTCTGTATGAACCTATGTACATTTTTACAAATTGTGACCCTTTTTGAACTTAGAAAGTTTGGTTAAATTTTTGCATGCAAGGTACTATAATACACGTACATGTATTTCAGTACTTATGGCATTGATTTGAAATTTCATTAAAGTCGTCAAAGGTGTCTTACATTAAAGTAAGATAACTCTTGTATGAATTCAATTCAAATTATGACCCTTATTTGACTACAAATTATGGCTCTCATTGAAGTTTAAAACTTTGGTTAAAGTTTTGCATGCAAGGTACTATCATGCACATACTTCAGTAACCACTTATGAGAGTTATTGAAACTTACCTATAGTGTGCAGGGGTGGGGTATTAAACAATTAAGTAAGATAACTCTGGACTGAATTTACTACAACTTATGGCCCTTGTTGAACTTAGAAACTTAAGTTAAAAGTTTTGCGGGCAACTATCATGCACATACTTCAGTTACATTACTTATAGATAATTTTTGACCTTTTTTTACAGTAACAGTTTTCTAGTTTATACTGAGAGAGTCAAAAGAATTTTGATCTGCTATTAACTGATATATTGTTATATTGGCAAGCGCTGAGAATAGAAGTGCATCTTGTCTTACAGACAGCTCTAGTTTTAATCCTTCTTCATACCAGGTCATGAAAACTGCCATGTTAAAAGAAGAGAGAAGCTCCGTACCACCTTTCATTTTGAAAGAGACTGTCTTAGACTGACCAAGTGTGAAATGAAAAATGAACAGCTGAAGATCAGGACAGTTAAGGATACAGTGGGAGAGAGTTCCCAGATTGCAGCCAGTAAGACAGACTGCACTGTTAAAACAAGCAGTGGAACATCTGTGAAAGAGTGCAGTGCAAATTGTCTACCATTCCGTAAGAGGAAAGTGGAAAGCTCAGGATCAGACTTGTTTACTTGCTCATGCAAAGCAGATGCACATTTATGCAGCAATCAAACAGACATTGAACAAAAGTCAAAGAGTGTTACAGAGGACGTGTCCAACATGTCTGATCCTTTTGCCAAATTATCACAGCAAAGCCAGTCCAAAACAGCAGTCAGTGATAATTTTTTACGTGCTGAACCAGAACAAAATTCCGAAAATACACAGTCAAGTGAATTTGGGACTGTCATCTGTGATGGAATAAGCAGTGAGACAGAAGGTATGCCTGAAGGTCTAGAGAAACCTGAATCAGTTTTTGTTGACAGAAATTCTGGGTTTGAAATGGATCAGTTCCTCAAAGAGTCATCATTAACTGAACAGGATATTGTAGGAGATAGAATTCCTGGTCTTGAGCCAGAGGCTATGGAAGAGAAAGAATGTGGTAGTAGTTCTGCAAATTGTTTTGTAGATACTGAAAATGCAAATAGTTCCGCAAGCCTGGATATAGATATGCACATAGAAATGGAGAAATGTTCCTTAGATATGAATGCAACAGGTGTAAAAGATACACCAAATATAGACGATGGAAAGGTTATACAAGCTCAATTTTCTGAGCAGAACTGTTCTTCAAAAGGAAGCTCAGAATCAATGCCTTCTCTTGAATATATTGACAGTTTTTGCATGACGGGAACATGCTCAGATTCCATTCCAAAGTTGGCTTGCTATGCAGAGCAGGCAGACATTGAATACATTAATGACATTCAGTTGAATCGTCAATACTGTCATTTAATTGATGCGTTCAAATTGCGGAAGTCCGATAGTTACATATCTCTTCTGTACATAACACCCAGGTTATCTTTTCTTGGTATCCAAGCTGTGAAAATGGGATATGATATGGTCACCATGGCCGTACCAGAAGAGCATCACAGTACTATTCACCAGGTGGCAGCACTGAATGGTTGTAAACCAGGGGAGTTAATTCTGCTGGAGTTGTCTGACTTGAATGAGCTTGATATGAAAGCAGATATAATTGTCTGTGATGTTGTTGAACCATGCGGAGCTCTACGCGGCAGCAAGTTCTAGAAGATTTGGTCTATCATAGGTATTATTCTATTGCTATTTTTTATATATTATCATTTCATTTAGAGACAAGTATTTGCATAACTTCATTATTTAGTCATGGTATTATAATTACAACTTGCAATCATTTCACACAAATCCTCTTTTCTGATTGGTTATTTCTGCCCCAGCGCCCGCTGTTCATAACACGATGAACGCAGGTACGTATTCATAGCTTCTCATTAATATTCATGACGTGCTACTTTTTCATTCATAAAATCGTGTACGGATTCAGGGCATGTCACTAAACAAAAACACTTTGAGAAGTAAAAAGGAATAGTGTTTCTCAGCTATGAGATAATATTTCCGCGCATTTACTGGTGATAGATAACCTTATCCTTCACCGCTTATCTCTCATTAGCTATGTTTATTATGAGCAGCCAGCCATCACATAAAAATCGAAAAATGGCTTTAAAATTTTTATTTTTGAAATAAACATAGGGTTATGGGTATTCATTTTCTTAGTTAGATCATTTTCTATCCATCTATAGCAGTTTTAAAGCAAAATTCGAGAAAAAGTTGATTTTCATTTTTTCATCCCCATCCTGCATTTACACTTACTTCTTCTTACTTGTGTGAAAATGCGATTCAAACGGTGAGAAAATAAATCTACCATATCCATTGAGTTCTGGATAAGGAAATCCCACCCTCGGGTTGAGAACTTGAGATATGTCCAAAATTTCGTTCTACCAGCTGACTGCTGTCGGCCATTTGCATTATGCTAATGAGTATTGGCGTTAGGACAACCAAATTAATGCGCATGACGAATATTAAAATAGAATCCGGGTAAGTGATCACTAAATAGTTTAAAACGAATGTCTTTAATCATAGTAAGTTGTAATTATAAGAATTGAATGAGTTTTTTTCTGCATTTCATCGAGTTATGAACTATCAGAAGTTTTACACCTAATTTTAACATAAACACCTTGGTTTTTATGCAAATTAGGGTTAATTTCGACAGTTCATACTGCATGAACTGCAGAAAAAACACATTCAATTCTTAAATGAAAGTTCTTATTAGTGACATTTTTTATTTGCATGAAAACTTTTATGGAATTTTAAAAAAAACGGCCACAGAAAAAAGATTTATTCATCTGTCTGTGGCCAGTCCACATTTTCAGTCAGATGTATGAGTTGGAAACTAGGTCATATGGGGTCAAATCTAGGTCACCAGGTCAGATCATAGAAAAATCTTGAGAACACTAGAATTCACATTTTGCAACAAATCATTGTCTTGAAAACCCCTCGAACACTCCGTACTCCGGTGTGCTATATAGGACCATCTTGGCGCTTTTTTTTGTGTGTACTTTAGGAGGGGGGAGGGGTTAATTTAGGTAAACAGACAAGTTACCGAGTTAACCAACATACCCAATTTATCATTTTGCACTACCCTCAGTCCCTCATCCAGTTTTGTAGAGATGGATGCTTGATTCAAGTCTATTTTCATGCCTGATGCTTCACATTAAAATTTTGGCAATTAATGCATGGTAAATCAGTTTATTCAAGACTTCTCTATCTTGTTTAAAACTGTTGTGACATTTTTTCCAGGGTTGCTAGTTTAAATAGTGGTGGTTTGATTTTGCCAGCAGAGGTCAAAGTTCATGGACTATTTATAGAATCAGAAGAACTAGAAAGTTTGAGTCATGTAACAGGAAATGACAAAACTCTTGGATTCCAGATTGCAGAGTTTATAAACGTGTTTCAGGTATGTAGCACTCGCAAGACATTTGATTCAGGTATCTAAAATTCTGAACACTTTTGTCATATCTACCATTATTCTGTTTCATGAATATTATTATTTGATTACGTAATACATGGGTCCTTCCCATGCTGAAACAATTAAGTTTAAGCCAATGATGAGATAACCTTGACCCTTTGTTGATGTCGGAAAATTTATAAGAAAAGAATCCATTCAAACCTTTTCCATTTGCATTTATTTGTCAAAGGTGAAGTCCAAGTTTCATTGGTATTGAAATCACTTGATTGATTCCTGGCATCAGGTTAATTGATTCTTTCTGTGACAGGTGTAGATCATGATCAGCCTGCACATCCATTTTCTATGAGTACTCCCATAAACAGCTTATAAGATTATGGACAAGTCCCTTTTAAAGATTTAGCAGTGTACAGGTTAAATCCAGTATGTTTTCAGTTGCCTGCTGCACAGTCTGAAAGTCCTGTGGGTTTACATTCACCTTGCTTTGTTTGTGAAACGGACTGGTCCACATCATACTTTGGACAGTTCCATTTATTGTTCAAAGGGATGCTCTAGGAAAATTTTTCTGCATGAATAACAGTAGAGATTTTGATCTGCTGCAAAGGCAGGTTCACTAGCTGCCAGTAGGGTATTAGCTAAATCCAGCTTTGAGTTATATTGCAGTCCAGTTTCCAGCCAAACACCAGTACAGACTTGCCAAAGTAAGTAGACTGGAACACAATCAACACAAGGCTTTTGCAGTATGAAGCCAAAATAACCGGTAAAATTTAATTGTTGTTGGCTTGTTGGCAGTGTAGTACTGGATCATACAGCTCAACCTTGTGTGGTCTGGGAGGCAGTACGCACCCAGCTCAAAAGATATCGCTTAATACATCAATTAATTAAGTTACACTATTCCATACATCTCAGTCTTCTTTGGTTCTGTTTCAGATGCAAAATCACATGAACATTGACATGACTACCTTGTCCTATACAAAACTTACAGATGTGCATGAGTTACTTCACCTTGACCTTCATGGCATCACTATGGAAACCACAGCAAATTGTCTAGATCAAACTGTGGAAAAATCAATAGAAGTCATGACCTCTGGCAAGGTCACAGCTTTAGTATACTGGTTTGAACTCCGATTGAACAAAGACATTATTATCAGCACCTTGGATTCTCGTTGCCATTGGAAACAGGCAGGAATCATTGTAAAAGATGATATCACCATGGTAACAGGTCAACATATCGTTACAAGAATTACATTGCAAAATAGTTGTTTAGATGTGAAGATTGTACAACGAAAGAATGTAAATGGTCATGTATAAACAAGGTCAAGGACAATGACAAAGTCATAAAGATATTAACAAAATTTCATATGTTCATTTATTCATTTGTTTTTCATGGAACTGTGCTTGAAATAACATTATTTATAAAATAAATTATAATGAACCCTTGTATGCGAGTTGTAGTCTTTCATATATTACAAAGTGAACTGAAAACAGAAGACTATAGCGAAAACAAAAGTGTGCCAGGATACATGTACTCCCATTCTTGCAAATTCAAAAAGGACCTGAGGACGTGTTTGCATTGAAGTCTGATTAAAACATTGTTTAGCTCACTTAGCAAATGCTCATTAGTTAATTTGATCACCCTGTGTCTATTTTTCATTTTCAAAGAACGGCTTGTGCAACAATAGAGGCAGAAGTTTTCATAGAGCCATCATGAAACTTTGTCAGAATAAATGTCATGATAAAATCTTGCATAAGGATGAAACTGGATCATCTGGGTCCAAAAACTAGGTCACTAGGTCAAATTTTAGAAATACGTTGTGCATGCAATAGATGCTGCATTTTTAATTGGATCATAATTAAAGTTGGTCAAAATGTTTGTTTTGATGAACTAGATTCAGTTTGAAACTGGGTCACCTGGGGTAAAAAAATGTTACTGGTCAAATCATAGAAGAACCGTGTGCACACAATAGAAACGTCACCTTTTTTACCTAAATGTCATGAAATTTGGTCAGAATGTTTGTTTTGGCAATCTTTAAATGTAGGTCTAGTTCAAAAGTGGGCCCTTTGGGTCAAAATCTAGGTCACTAGGTCGAATCTTAGTGGCAAAAAACTTGTGCATGCAATAGAGAATGCATTGTGTACCCATTTTATCATGCAAGTTGATCAGAATGTTTAATCAACTGTAAATTGAGATTGACAATGTTACATGAGATCAAAAAAGTACGTCACCAAGTCAAGTCATTAAAAAGCCTTTTGCCTGCAGTAGAGGCTGCATTTTGTCTAGACGATCATAGTATTGTCAGAATGTTAACAAGAAATGCGGCAATGCCGCCAAACCAGATTTTCAACAGCGCCTGTAGAAATTCTAGAATTTAATAATACATTTATTAAAAAAAAACAAGTTACAAAGTAGACATGAAATAATATATCATATCTTTTTAAATTACCTCCAAAGATGATATGACCTTTGACTGCCAAATCAAGTTAAAAATCATGTAAACAGGATTTTCAATGTTAATGTCACTGTGACCTTGACCTTGGAGCCAGCCATGCGGAACATGCGTTCTGCACGTCATCTTGATGTGGTAAACATTTGTCGAAGTTTCATCAAAATCTTCAAAGGGTTGAAGAGTTACAGAGCGGACAGGTTTTCAATGTTAATGTCACTTGACCTTGACCTTGGAGCCAGCCATGCGGAACATGCGTTCTGCACGTCATCTTGATGTGGTAAACATTTGTCTGAAGTTTCATCAAAATTCTTCAAAGGGTTGAAGAGTTACAGAGCGGACACAATTTCGTTTGACGCCCGCCCATCCGCCCATCCGCCCATCCGCCCGCCATACCCCAATCTAATAACCAGGATTTTCAAAATTGAAAACCTGGTTAATAATGTAGGTCCAGGCTTTATTGAAATGTTCACAGGTGAGAGACATAGGGTCATCTTGGCTCCCTTATAAGTTTTAAGCAGTACACCAGAAAACTGGCTGAAATTACTATAACTAATACGGATTTCCTAAAACTAGATCATAGTTCACTTCATACTGATACGACTCTAAAAGTCTGGCGAAATTCGAACAAGGGGTTTTGGACCTGAAGAGCTGACAATAAATTTTCCCGTATCAGGCCACTATGCCTGTTCACTTGACCCTGTGACCTATATGACTGTATCACGCAAAATTGTAATATGCATATTTTACTTCATAATGTTGCTTTCCGGAAGGTTTGCTGAAAATCCAACAAGAGGTTTTAGAGAATAAGAGAGGACAATAATTATTTTCAAGTTTCAGGCCCCTGTGACTTTGACCTTGACTACTTATATAACCCCAAATTACAATCTGCACAACTAGACTTCATAACGTGCTTCCCTGAAAGTTTGATGACAATACATAAAAGGGTTTTCGAATTGAAGAACAGACACGATTTTCAAGTTGCAGACCCCTGTGACCTTTACCTTAAATATATGATGCCAAGTTGTAATATGCACAACCTGACTTCATACTGATCCTTCTTGAAAGTCCAACAAGAGATTTAGAAGATAGATGAGATAGGAGAATTATAAATTTCAGGCCCTGTGACCTTGGCCTTTGAGTATATGACCCCAAATTGTAATATGCACAACTACACTTCATACGGATGTTTCTTTAAAAGTCTGATGACAATCCAACAAGGGGTTCTGGAGCGGACATGTTATAATAATGTAGACGGAAAGGCAGACGGCAAGGGGAAAACAATATGTCTCCCTCTCCAGCACGACAGGAACACTGATTCTACACATTGTCTTGAGATGAAAATTTGACCAAAGCTTCATGAAAACCCTTCAAGAATAAACATGACGCCAGGTGTCAATCAAAAGATTACAATACGAGTCAAAAGTGGACTTAACCGAAGACAAATAAAGTTTTGTTACCAGTACTTCGACATCAACAGAGAGGCGAGATTATCGCATCACTAGCGTCATGTTAATTATGAAGAAGACTCGAACAAGCAAATGACGCCTGGTGTGACCCCGACCTCGACCTTGAGCCGGTAGGATTGGAACATGGTTTATGCACGTCGTCTTGATGTGAGCAACATACTACCAAAGTTTCATGAAATCCATCAAAAGTTATATAGGAGATAAAGAGCAGACACGAAAAACCGACAGACTGACCGAGACACTGATTTTTGTACATGTATATGCATAATTAACTGTTACACTTATAACAGGGTCCGTATATTACATACGGACCCTGACTTACAATAACGTAAGACTACCATGCAACAAGTATTTCCATTTACCGTGGCGAACAATCTGCAGTCCTTTGAACAGCCAAATGTTAATATGGTACAGGAATATCTAAACCAAGATGTTCATACATCAGAAGAAGATACTCAAACACTTCTTCAATTTGATGATCCTGGTACAGTTTATACAACTGTCTGTGAAGTTCTTCCATGTATTTACAACGCAAGAGCAACACATTACTGACATTTTCAAGCTCTTCTTTTAGCTGACAAGCTTTATCTTCAAACTGATTAACATTATCATAGAATTCGTCGAAACTATCAGTGGTTTGAATAATACGAAGTATATCTAATGGAATAATCACAACGCTGATTGCCATGTCCAATTTGCTGATTGGAGTAGCAGCTTCTATTACCGTTTGGAATTCTTTAATTTTGTTCTCTTTTTTCAATATGCTTATCTTTCTCTCCACATAATCAAGTGCACTTATCATTTTATTGAGCTTTTCAGACGCTGCCTTGTCTTCTTTCTCCGCTTTCTTAACGTCCTTAATAATCTGCAACTCGTTTTGGTTATGTTTATTCTTTGCTGCTTTTCTGTTTAAATACGATTTCACAGCAATCAATGCGGAAACTGGTGTGGTAACAAGTGACAGTCCTCCTGAAAACGGTGATAACAATACTCCACCAAGGCCTAAAATATCTGAAACAGGAACAGACTGAGTAAGGAACTTCAAATAATTATTTCTGAAACTTGATGGCTTGATTTAACACACTTTGCAAAGATACATAGGTAATGGGGCACTGTTCAAGTACTTAATACATTTTGGGATATCTATTTGAACAGGCAATTCGAATTGGTAATATAACCCATTCGAATAGGTAATATCACTTATTTCGACCATGAATACATGATGTCCCCCATTTTGAATAGGTGATATCACATGGGGCAACCGTCACCGAAGGAACACTGAAATTATTTCCAATCCTAGATCTAGTAGAGTCCAGTTTAACGGACCCCATTAATTAGGACTATTGTTTATGGCATTCTCGTCTGAAATAGGCATACTGAGGTTTCGGTGCAGCAGCCCCAAACAGTATGAGCGGGGATGTGAGGGCAGCGGTCCCCATGTAACATGTGGTGACGTTACGTTTTTTTTTGGGGGGGGCGCTTTATATACCGGAAGTGCTCCCTGCATAGTTGAAAAGGGCCTTTATAGTAAATCTCTCACCACTGAATAACATTTATATACATGTATATTTTTTAAGTCATTCAAGGAAACATCTTTATGCACTTCAATTAAACGCTTCATTTTTATGAACATCGTACTAAGTAACAGGAAAGTTTCACCTCTTATTCGATTTCTCTTGGCAATAGTTTGTTCTGTCTCTGCTATGTATCTGTGGGAACGTTTCAGTAGATATGCCGATTCCTGCAAGGTGGTGATGAATTCCAATCGGTGTGTTTTCCATTCTGACATTGCTTCTTTTAGTGGTCTGTTACCTTCAATAAACATGATTAACTCAGTGATCCAGTTAAAATAGTGCATCTTTTCTGCCATGTACTGTTGTTGGTGCCTTCTTACCGAAGGTATGATTAAATTGTAGGCAAAATAGCTCATTTTCACCCCGAAACGCAAGGACAAAGCAACTTGACAGTTTTTCTACCTTTCATGCGTATGGGTACATGAAAACAAACGTGTATTGAACATTTACACGGCCCGTAAACGCACACCACCTTCACCGCTGGTGAAGCGGGGGACTTCCGGGTCGAATAGCGAGCTTAGATTTTTAAAAGATCTTTTAAAATATTGTATATACTTAAACATGTTAAAGAAAGAAATCATTTACCTGCCTAAACACCGTTTATCTCGGTTTTTGCACCTCGATCGGAAGTTCCCCGCTTCACCAGCGGTGAAGGTGGTGTGCGTTTACGGGCCGTGTAAATGTTCAATGTACGTGGTATTTCACGTTCTTTTAAAATAATAATTTCTGTTTTTGCACCTCAGCTAGAAATAAGCACAACATTTTCCCCGCTTCACCAGCGGTGAAGTTGGTTCGCGTTGACGTGACTTACCATGTCCATGCAGAAGGTAACGAACAAAAAGGAAGATAAGCACAAATGCCAGGACGATTAGTGTCATCATTCCATTGTCAAAATTAGATAACTTCAATCCAATTGGTTCTGAAATATAATTTTAAATTGTGCACCAATCACACATTTTTAAACATCATGAAAAATTGCTAATGTGATTCATTTCTGTTTTCTATGGAAGCCTTGGAGGGCCACTTTTGAGTTTCGACTTACGGGTGTTTTTGACTTTTAAGTTATGACTTTCAACTTTTGACTTTTGACTTATGACTGCTACTTTCAGACACTTTAAGAGGAATGGTACTGCATAAAAAGCATAATGATCTGCTGTGACAATATAAACTGGGATTCGAACCTGTATTAAGGTTTTAAAATGATGGTAACATTTTTAAAAAATTACTTTTTATGTTTTTATGTATCTATATGTTAATATCACAAGGTATACCGAAGGAAATTAAAGTGCTGTAATATGTATAAGTATATTGTTATATTGTTGGGTCCTCAGTAGCAGGTTCCTAGTATTACCTGAACCTGCCGCTGAAGGTCCTCAGTGAGGACCGTGTATAGGATTAGGGTTAGGGTTAGGATTAGGGTTTCTTTTTTCATAAGTGATAAGTAATAAGTCAAAAGTGATAAGTAATAAGTCAAAAGTAATAAGTCAAAAGTCAAAAGTAATAAGTCATAAATCATAAGTAATAAGTCAAAAGTCAAAACAAAAAGCGTGTTAAAACACGTTTTATTTTGTTACTATTGACACAAATGATGTAACTTTGATATATATAAAATTTAATTTATTCAAATCTTTTAAATAGAAATTGTATTTATTGAGTGTTGACGTGTTTATATTGTTTTAATAAAAACGCCAAAGAGGCAATACAGTAGTTCTAGTCATAAGTCAAAAGTACGGCGTACAAAAGTCATGTCAAAAGTAAAAAAACACCCGCAAGTCGAAACTCAAAAGTGGCCCTCCAAGGCTTCCATAGTTTTCGGTATACATGTATTCTTAATTCCGTTATTTTTACATACAATGTGTATCACACGAGACGGATGACGTTCACTTATATCGTAACGGACGTCTGCTATTTCATTCGAATACTTTTTATCGGATTATCACCAAACTTAGTCACAATTTTAAGGGAACACACTATGTTTTATAATCACCAATGTATTGTGTAAGATAATTTTAGCTCCAAAATTGACCTTACGCCAGGTTCTTGATTGACAGATAATAATCTCTTATCAGACCAATCAAACAGCTAGCTGCTACAACACGTGGCGAATATGGTTACTAGCCGCCATTTTGTCCGACAAACATTACAATTAATCCGTTGACGGACATGCAATTTCAGGTATTTTCTATGTAAGGAAGAGTACTTCTTAGACCAAATATCATTACCTTTAGAAAAGCAATGACTATGACAATATCAAATAAGACCGAATGCAGGAAATTCTGCGAGTTTGTTAAACATATATTATGTGTGTTTAATTGAATATACATATACTCTGTCTGTACTTTGAATTGGTTTTTCTCCCACAGAATAGAAGAATAGAACGGTAATCTTTTTAAATATGTATGTAGAAGTTTATGTACTTTGGTTATATAGTAAATTGTTTCTACTATCTTCCGATATTTAATTGTGTTAGATTATTTCCATTAGTATTGACTATGCCTCGTATTACTATGTTCTTTATACCTCATGTTGTCATGTTTACATGTCTTGAGTGAATAAAGATATTTGAATATTTGAATAGAAATAGATCTTTTTTATCGTGACAGTCATATATTTTGTTACCGGGTTTAGTTTCTAAATTTTAAGAGTTTTGTCACGGACCAATTTTATTTTAGGTCCGTAGTGTTGTGACTCTTCATACATTTTAGAGTGATTTAATAAAATGTTTTGTAAAGTGTGTCTTATCAAAACGTGTCATCATGTTTGTGTGTGTGCGAATATATATTAGAAAATTTTTAATGGACTTGCACATTATAAACTATAAGTGCACAATAATAGTATAAGCCACGCTGGGTCATATGACTACGGCTGGTAGCGAGGGTAAATGACTCCAATTTGTCAGTCAGTCCAATGAATCTGTTTCATTTGATTTAAAAAGCAACTGAGATAAATAAATGATTTTTCTAGCTGGACATACAATTGTTTAAAAACATCTGTCAGAAGTCGTATCAAAATGATATAAATATATATGCTTAGAAATGCTCTGCATATTATCGGTTTTGTTTTACTTATAGAAGTGTCACATTGCCTAAAACATAAGACCCCATAGCATGACCCAGCTCACAGAACCGCTTGCAAAAATTAAGTCTTCCACGAAATATAAAATTAGAAACCATGGTCACACAGTTACTTTTATTGATGACACATGTTTATACAAATGCTTATTGATATCTTATCTTTAAGAGATTTTCAATTAACAGTATACTGTTAACGCCTCATTTAAGAGTATTTAATAATTAATGCGCAGCGGACATAATAATGCTACCGTAAATATTTGATAACGGATTCAATGATGCTGATTAAAATAACGCATATGCAAATAACTAGCTTTAATCCGCACGCGTTTCGAAAATTTGGTACCCCCTCCCCCCTCTTTAAAAACTAAATTCACACTTTTATAGATTTACTTTTTGAAATCATCAAAAGGATCATAGTACAGTTAAATATTATCGAATAAAGAAATAGTTCAATGGAGATCTGTTTGAGCGTTTCCTGTGTTTGTCGGACTTCGCAGGAGTAGTGCCCCTTGATTTCGGTGGGCGTGGCTACATCTCTCCTGGCGTAAGGCCAATTGTTACTTGGTTGGCGGCTATGGTGTTCGCACTTTTACGTTGTTGCGGTTCTTTATTCCGTAAGTATAATATATATTCTTATTATATACCTCTTGAAGTTTGTCTGCGCGAATAAACAAATATTTTAATCAAGTTTGGTGAAGGTCGGATGAACTGTTTCTACTTAGGGAGCGGACAAAATGTGCACGCCGAACCACGGGTGTTCCCATATTACGTCCCTTCGGGCGCATAAAAAGCAGCGTTAAGAAAGTGATAGATTGCCACTTGATCAGAGGATGCTATGTTAAATCTGGAGTAAAGGGGGGGTACGTTCGTGTGTCCGTGCCGTTGGGGGGGGGGGGGGGGGGGGGGGGGGGGGGGGGGGGGGGGGGGGGGGGGGGGGGGGGGTTAGGGGGGGGGGGGGGGGGGGGGGGGGGGGGGGGGGGGGGGGAAACAGTCGGCGGATTATTAAAACGGGTAAGTGGAGAAGAGCAAAAATTCATAAGTTTTGTTTAGTCAAGAACTGGAGTTGGTTATAATTCATTCGTTAAAAAATTGCCATTAAATAGCCAGCAATATTTAATATTTCAAACTCGTCTATTAAGTTATGGTGCCTTGCGCACGGGCTGTTGTAAAGGGGTTTACAACTTGTGAGACTGCGCAAATATGAATATGTTAAAAGTAAATACTGGTTATATACATCCTTCTTGTTTTCTTCCACGAAGCCCCTTTAACCTGGACGACCAAACTCCTTATACCCTCCAAACCCTACTTGTCTTTGGCGTTTCCATTTTCGGCAATGTTTGTTGTGCTTTGACAGTGTGCATATTCTTTATTAATGTGTTTGAACGAAACTTGGAAAAATAAATAAATATGAAATAAGAATGGTGAATAAATGTACGAAACGATAATAGTTTACTTTTACGAAAATAAAAAATGAAAAAAAACCTGAACCGGAAAGAACATTTTTAATAAAAAATTTCGGGGGGGGGGGACACCCCCCCCAACCCCCCCTTCCGCGGCCCCAATGTCAATTTCCTTCCTACGCGCCTGGACTGGAGGTCTCGTTACATATTTAATTTTCTCTCTATTAAGTAATAAGTACGACATACGGTCGGATACAGCCATTTCTATCAAATTGAATGTGTGTAAGCAATTGTTTCAAGAAAGTGGCCACTGAATCTTTGTCTATCTATGAGAACCATTAAAAGCGTGCGAAGCGCATTTACTATATGTATATAGGACAAAATCTTCCCTATGTTGACCGAGAATCAAATCTGAAAAGGACATATGAAAAAAAAACATAGATCGTTGGCCTTGATTTTCCTAAATGGAAATTTCTTCAAATTTGGTATGTTGACCGAGAAGCAAATCTAAAACAGAAATTTGAAATAAAAATCATAGGTCACCGGCCCTGATTTTGAATTATCTGCCTTTGAACACAGCATATTCTTATATTTTCTGATTATGTTAAATATCACAGCAATGGTTTGTAAACAAGTATGGTCTTTGCTTTCGTTTATGTTTTTTTTTATCTTGTTGGTAACATAATCCCAATTTTCTAACATTATCAGCAGGCATGAAATTTAAGCTTCGTTATTCACTGCCAGATAAAACTGACAGACACTCAAAGGACATGAATATAAATTAGACATAGAAATATGTTAAAGAAAAACTTAGATATACTTATCATTCACACAATAATTAAATAATGCTTATAATTTCCTCTAAACATTTTAAGAGTTCTTGAAGTATGCATATTTAAAGGAATGTCATTCCATATATTTTTGCATTAATGGATCACTACTTCTAGATTAGATCTAGGATAGATCTAATTTTATCATGTAAAAGGAGAGTCCACTAGTAGTCTAAAACAAATGAATTTCAAGATAAGCTACTAGTAACGGAGTTATTTGGATAGCAGATGTGGCATTTTCATTATCCGGAACAAAACACTGCATTTAAGTTAACAACTTATTTTAGACCAATCTTTACTAGTTGTGGATTACTTTAAACGTCACTTCATGTCTGCGGAGACATTGAACGGGTTACCCGTAGTGCAGGTGACAAAAGAACATTGACAAAGGACATCAGAGACTGAGTGCAGGAAATTGTGCCATTTCAGAGGCAAATTTAAGAACTTTCTTTGAGGAATGGAACACCCTACCCGCATCAACTTCAGCTGTGCCCATTCCACTCTCTATCTCGGTCCGCTCCTGCGTTGACATTGTTGGTGGATATAGTTCATTTCTATTTATACTATTTTAAAGCAATGAAAAAAGAAATAATAAATTAAAAGGATTTCAATAATTACCACTTACCTCTGAGAGTAAACTCTTTCCAGCTGTAAAGGGCTTACGAAAGTCAGCATTGAAAACGTAATTCCAGACTATTAGGGGCCATTCGTTTCATCCGTGCTGGCGTTTACCGGCGTACGCCCGTATATTCGTTTCTTATCGGCAAAAGGTCTCGATATACCGGCATACGCTGGATATACGCCGGCTTGGATGAAACGTGTAGCCCCACAGTTCTGTCAAATTTATACATGTTTTGCACGTTTTTTGTGGCTTTTATGCAATGTGTTGAAATATTAGATCTAACCCGCTAGAAAGGCTGTAATACATATCGTTAGTAATTTCATTTCACTGCTACATATTCATCACGAGGAAATGTTAACAAGAGCTGTCCCTCACAAGTGACAAATGCCCCCCGAAAGAGGTGCACGATGTCTCACACATAGGAGCTCAAGGTCGGGATTATGCTTTTTCCGGCTTTGTTTTGTCTTTTTACATTTATCTAAGAACCAAGCTAACAAAATATGATCTTATTTTCCCCGGATCTTAACTTTCGTATTTTACCACTGAAGTATCTAGACTGAAAAAGTCTACCGGGTACTTCACTGGTAAAATATGAAAGTTAAGATCCGGGGAAAATAAGGTCATATTTTGTTAGCGTAAAAAGACAAAACAAAGCCGCAAAAAGCATAATCCCGACATTGAGCTCTTATATGGTCTTATATGTGTCCTCTCCATGTGCTCAACAATTAATCTAAGAACCAAGCTAACAAAATATGACCTTATTTTCCTCGGATCTTAACTTTCATATTTTACCACTGAAGTACCCGGTAGACTTTTTCAGTCTAGAAAGCCTACTTCAGTGGTAAAATACGAAAGTTAAGATACGTGGAAAATAAGATCATATTTTGTTAGCTTGGTTCTTAGATAAATGTAAAAAGAGTGCCTGGTAGACTGAAAAAAGAAGTCCGGACACTAATGTGTGCATATATAGATCTATATAGCGGATTCCATTACCTCCAAACAAGTGTTGCCTTGACCTTTTTGGTAGGGACATAGGTCTTGCACGTGACATATTATCTTGATGTGCTGAACATTTTTGCCGCATTAGTGTAATTCCGCATTTTAATAATAATAATAATTAATTCCGCATTTTTTGTGTAATTTTAAAATCCTTCAATGCAGCCCGGACACGGAAAAATGCAAGGGTGGACGGACGGTGCGATTTTTATATGCCACCCTTCGGGGGCATAAAATCAGACTAACTGAAACTGACTTAGTCCAAAAATACTCGCATTTATTGTTTGTGAAAATTTGAAACCAATCTAACAAAAATGAAAAACTTATGTCCAATTCTCAAAATCAGCCTAAATCAATCAAAATTTACGATTGTTTACCCCAAAACAGGTCACACTTGCATTTTAAGCATACAATGTGAAGAAGGGTATTAGATGAATAAGTTGTTCAAGTTTTAAAGTGATAGCTTTTATAATTTCCATGTAAGTGACCTAAACGCAAAACTTAACAAACGCCGACGACAACAACGACGACGACGACAATCAAGTGACGGCAATAACTCGTCATTTTTTTAAAAAATCAGACGTCAGCTAATAAAAAATATTTTGACTGAGTTATCAACTCTTGCTTACAGATGGGTGTCATGATGGCGCACAAGAATTACACCTTTTAGAATAATATCTCAAATGGTTAAATAACAAGAGCTGTCAGTAGGACAGCGCGCTCGACTTTTTTACAGTTTGCCAATAAAACAAAACTTTGACAGTTAAGGGCACACACGACTTTAACTAGGAATTTCTAAGTACAAACCAAGAAACATTTTCACAGAGTTATCTTCTCTTGCTTACAGATAGGTCTCGTGATGGTACATAAGTACTCCGACTTTCAAAGTAATATCTCAAATGATTAAGTCAACAAGAGGACAAGAATGAAAATTGTAACTGAGTTTCTAAGTCAAAAGGGGCCATAATTCAAATAAAATCCTTGACAGAATTACCTTCTCCTGCCCATGTTTGGGGATCATGATGGTAAACAAGTATTCCAACTTTCAAATTAATACCTTTAACCAAGATTCTAAGTAGAAAAGGGCCTTATTTTTTTAAACAAATCCTTGACAGAGTTACCTTCTCTTGCCTACAGACGGGGGTAATGATGTAAACAAACATTCAAAGTTTCAAAGCAATATAAAGGGTTAAGGCATTAAGTGGATTTTACCCATATTCAATGTATTTTCTAAGTAGAAAAGGGGCATAATTCTGTCAAAAACCTTTACATAGTTATCTACTCTTGTCTGTTGATGAAGGTCATAATGGTAAACAAGTATGGTTAGTTTCAAAGCAATACCTCTAATGGTTTTGAAATAAAGTGAGGTGGTACGAAACACTTAACAAAGCTCAATACACTTTCTAAGTCAAAAAAGGCCATAATTCTGTCAAAAACCTTGACAGAGTTATGTTCTCTTGTCTGTTGATGGAGGTTATGATGATTAACGAGTATGGTAAGTTTCAAAGCCATACCTCTAATAGTTTTGAAATTAAGTGGGGTGGTACGAAAAACCAAGGTGTGACACCAACGCGGACGCCGGGGCGAGTAGGATAGCTTCCCTTTTCTTCGAAAAGTCGAGCTAATAAAAGTGAATAAGTAGACTGGTACCTAAAATATACATAGGATGGCTATAATTCAAAAGAACTCCTTTACAGAGTTACCTACTCTTACCTACAGATTGGGGACCGGTCATGATACAAACAAGTATCATTACTTAGATATGGCTCAAATCCAGAGGTTGCTACGCACCCGAGTATGTCCGTCTCAATGATATCTAGGTAAAGTTTAAATCTTGGTCTCCTTGGGTTATAAACTAAGTCACATGGTCAAATTAATGAAACACCTTGTTAAACCCCAGTTAGACCACATTTCTTACCCAATCACCAACCATCATAATAAATTGGTCTGTATGTTTGTTGTAAAGGTCTAACAGAATAGATCTAATTGTGTTTATGATAAATTATATTATGAAATAAATATTTTGTCATATTGGGTCATAAGTAGGTCTTAGGTGAGCAATACAGGGCAATGTTGGCCCTCCTGTTTAATAGAAAATGTGTCGAAATATGGAAAAAGTATACAATAAAACAGTTAATTTGTTTAACAATTTATTTCAATGTAACAGTACATAATAAATGAAGTCATCTCGTTGACATTTCTTCTCCTTTCTCACAGACCTGTAAATAAAATAATAATGTCTGATAAAGTCATCATTATATTACACATAATATGATACAAAGAATGTATTTCTTGATCTATTCACTCAAAGAGCCATTGAATCTCTACAGTTTATGCCAAACTGTGTTCCAAATAAGTTGTAGAATGTATAATATTCATATTGTTGCTGCAATGAGACATGATGCAAAACATGCAATAATGATTTCTATAATCCATTAAGGTTTATATGAAAAACTACAGGCAACAGTACAACACAAGAAGCTCTTAAATTATCAAAATTTGTGCAAGCCGGAATGAATTGTCATTGTTTACATGTATTTGTATGCAACTACTTTACTGGGGCAGAATTGCTTGAATACCACTTTACTGGGGCAAAACTGTATGTGAACATGTTATGCTGATTCAAGAGTAAAGAAATAATCTATGGCTTGGAGTGCTTTATCGAAATTGAATCATTCTTCGGTGATGTGCCTGGCGGAATAATTCACGAGAGCGATTGTAACCACGTGTGACCTTTTTGTTACTAGAAGTATATACAGACTGTTACCTTTTGTTACTGAGTGTTACTAAGGGACTCAGATTTGGATGTTGTTACATTTGTTAATTCTTCACATAGCTATGCATTTTTGTATGACGATGAATGTAGATAAAAATTGTAAGTTTCACGGGAAAACGTAACCAAATAGTCTGAATCGCGAGGGAGAGCGGGAGAGGTGGGTGGAGCAGGGTGGGTGGGGGTAATCTGGAATTATCTGCGTCTTGCTAAAGGTCATTGCTTTTAGTTAAATTATAGAACCCAGCACCTTCTGACCCATAGGCGAACACACTACCACTGCACCAAGGCGGCTCCAATAGCCTGTTATAAACAAGAAATAAGAGTATATTTACCAGACTGGATCTCCAATTTCTGACTGGACCTCCCCAGTTGTGACTGGACCTCTCAGTTCTGACCGGATCTTCAAGTTTTGACTTGACTGCCAAGTTATGACTGGACACCAAAGTTCGGACTGGCCCCCCAGGGTCTGACCGGATCTCCAAGTTATGACTGGCCTCCCAGGGTCTGACTGGATTGCCAAGTTCTGACCGGATCTCCAAGTTTGAACTAGACTGCCAAGTACTGACGGGACGGCCAAGATCCAACCGGATCTCCAGTTTAACTGTACTGCCAAGTCCAACTGGACGGCCAAGATCTGACTGGATCTCCAAACTCAACTGGACTGCCAAGTCTGACTGGACTGCTAAGTCAAATTCTGACTGGACTGCCAAGTACAGACGGGACTGCATAGTTGTGTCGGATCTCCAGTTATGACTGGACTGCCAAGTTGTGACGGGACTGCCAAGTTGTCACCGGATCTCCAAGTTATGACTGGACTGCCAAGTCTGACTGGACTGCTTAGTTCTCACCAGATCCCCAAGTTCAGACTGGGTCTCCAAGTGTTGTCTGGTCTCCCAAGTATAACCGGATCTCCAAGTGCTGTCTGGCCCCCCAGTGCAGACCAGATGTCCAGGTTCTGACTGGACAGTCAAGTTATGGCCGGATCTCATTTGTTTTAGTACCTGAATACAAATGTAAGATTAATTTCTAATGTTCGATGGGGTTTTTCCATAGAATTCTAAATTTTGCAAAATGATTAGCAGTCTAATAGGTTGTTTGAAAAAATAATTATAAAATAGTGACTGCATACAGCAACTTCTTAATTCAGGTGACCAGATACACATGTTACCCTGCTTTATTTCTAAGGATTGAACACCCATATTGACGGTAGTTCGCATACTAATTGAAAGGTTATATTCGCTTATAGAATATGAAGCTTTACAGCTAATACAGTTTATAACTTACTTCGAGATTGCCTCGTTTTGGATCCGTCGATGACAGTTTACAGCAAACGACTGAATGTTTAGTGCTTATACAGAGAATGATATCCACCCATGATGTACACAGCTGAACAGTATACTGTAACTTTTCTCATGCAACTTCTTTAACCTGCAAATATATTCAAAATCAAATAATGAAAGGAAAATAAATATTCTAGGCACACGGCGCGAATACTGGTAACTTCTTCCATCTGTAGTTTATGCCAAGCCATCAGCAAAATAGGCAGGAAAATAATTGATTGGGAAAAAGAGAAGCAACGTAATTTAAAAGATACACATCGGATAATGTCGAATGCCATAGAAGAAGCCCGTAACCGCCTACCACCCCGCAAACAGTCCTAAAGCATCTCGTCTATCCATCTATAGTCTGTGGTCATGCTAAACAAATTTTCTCTATCTGTTAAAGTGACATTATGCTCATCTTACTGCACATAGTGTATTTTTGGTGACAGTTTTATAAAAGCAATTTTCGGTAGCTGTGCATTTAAATGTGTTAAACTAATGATAGTGCCGCATTTATATTTGAAGTTGGTGCTTTAGAAATTAAAGAAATGGACTAATAAAAAATAATTCCTTCCTTGGCAGTGATCTCCCGTGTTATTAGTGTTGCTCGGCAGTGGAAGGGAAGCAACTCCGACATGCATTTGTTTATTTCTTAAATTGACTCTCCCAGTCAAAATAGGAAAAGTAATATTTGGAAAGTTATTATTTCGTACTGGTAGCAGGAACAGTTTTTTGTATTGGGTTAAAAGTTATTATTTCCTCTACCCTTTTCACACACACCTACTTCAGCTGGAATTTTACTTTTAAAAATGTGCATCATGTCACTTTAACTTAAATAAAAGTACTTTACAACAGAAGTGTGCAGTACAGCACCAGCACCAGCACCAGCACCAGCAACATGAACTATAAAGATGATAACACTAACAGTACAGCACCACCACCAGCAACAAGAACTATAACAATGATAACAGTAACAGTACATCACCACCACCAGCAACATGAAATATAACAATGATAACACTAACAGTACAGCACCACCACCAGCAACAAGAACTATAACAATGATAACAGTAACAGTACAGCACCACCACCAGCAACAAGACCTATAACAATGATAACAGTAACAGTACTTCACCACCACCAGCAACATGAAATATAACATGAACTATAACAATGATAACACTAACAGTACACCACCACCACCAGCAACAAGAACTATAACAATGATAACAGTAACAGTACAGCACCACCACCAGCAACATGAACTATAACAATGATAACACTAACAGTACAGCACCAACACCAGCAACATGAAATATAACAATGATAACAGTAACGGTACATCACCACCACCAGCAACATGAAATATAACAATGATAACAATAACGGTACAGCACCACCACCAGCAACATGAAATATAACAATGATAACAGTAACAGTACATCACCACCACGAGCAACATGAACTATAACAATGATAACAGTAACAGTACAGCACCACCACCAGCAACATGAAAAGTAACAGTACAGCACCACCACCATCAACATGAAAAGTAACAGTACAGCACCAGCAACATGAACTATAACAATGATAACACTAACAGTACAGCACCACCACCAGCAACAAGAACTATAACAATGATAACAGCAACAGTACAGCACCACCACGATCAACATGAAATATAACAATGATAACAGTAACAGTACAGCACCACCACCAGCAACAAGAACTATAACAATGATAACAGTAACAGTACAGCACCACCACCAGCAACATGAACTATAACAATGATAACAGTAACAGTACAGCACCACCACCAGCAACATGAACTATAACAATGATAACAGTAACAGTACAGCACCACCACCAGCAACATGAACTATAACAATGATAACAGTAACAGTACAGCACCACCACCAGCAACATGAACTATAACAATGATAACAGTAACAGTACTTCACCACCACCAGCAACAAGAACTATAACAATGATAACAGAAACAGTACAGCACCACCACCATCAACATGAAAAGTAACAGTACAGCACCACCACCAGCAACAAGAACTTTAACAATGATAACAGTAACAGTACAGCACCACCACCAGCAACAAGAACTATAACAATCATAACAGTAACAGTACAGCACCACCACCAGCAACATGAAATATAACAATGATAACACTAACAGTACACCACCACCACCAGCAACAAGAACTATAACAATGATAACAGTAACAGTACAGCACCACCACCAGCAACATGAAATATAACAATGATAACAGTAACAGTACATCACCACCACCAGCAACATGAAATATAACAATGATAACAATAACGGTACAGCACCACCACCAGCAACATGAAATATAACAATGATAACAGTTACAGTACATCACCACCACCAGCAACATGAACTATAACAATGATAACAGTAACAGTACTTCACCACCACCAGCAACATGAAAAGTAACAGTACAGCACCACCACCATCAACATGAAAAGTAACAGTACAGCACCAGCAACATGAACTATAACAATGATAACACTAACAGTACAGCACCACCACCAGAAACATGAACTATAACAATGATAACACTAACAGTACAGCACCACCACCAGCAACAAGAACTATAACAATGATAACACTAATAGTACAGCACCAGCACCAGCAACATGAACTAAAACAATGATAACACTAACAGTACACCACCACCACCAGCAACAAGAACTATAACAATGATAACAGCAACAGTACAGCACCACCACCATGCTTTTAACATGTTAACAAGGCATGAACAGTAACATACAGCACCATCACCAGCAACATGAACAGTAACAGTACAGCACCACCACCAGCAACATGAACAGCAACAGAACAGCACCACCACCAGCAACATGAACAGTAACCAGTACAGCACCATCACCAGCAACATGAACAGTAACAGTACAGCACCACCACCAGCAACATGAACAGAAACAGAACAGCACCACCACCAGCAACAAGAACTATAACAATGCTAACAGCAACAGTACAGCACCACCACCAGCAACATGAACTATAAAGATGATAACACTGACAGTACAACACCACCACCAGCAACATGAACTATAACAATGATAACACTAACAGTACACCACCACCACCAGCAACAAGAACTATAACAATGATAACAGTAACAGTACAGCACCAGCACCAGCAACATGAACTATAACAATGATAACAGTAACAGTACAGCATTAACACCAGCAACATGAACTATAACAATGATAACAGTAACAGTACATCACCACCACCAGCAACATGAAATATAACAATGATAACACTAACAGTACAGCACCACCACCAGCAACATGAACTATAACAATGATAACAGTAACAGTACAGCACCACCACCAGCAACATGAACTATAACAATGATAACAGTAACAGTACAGCACCACCACCAGCAACATGAACACTTACAGTACAGTACCACCACCAGCAACATGAACTGTAACAATGATAACACTAACAGTACAGCACCACCACCAGCAACATGAACTATAACAATGATAACAGTAACAGTACAGCACCACCACCAGCAACATGAACTATAAAAATGATAACAGTAACAGTACAGCACCACCACCAGCAACATGAACAGTAACAGTACAGCACCATCAACAGCAACATGAACAGTAACAGTACAGCACCACCACCAGCAACATGAATAGCAACAGAACAGCACCACCACCAGCAACAAGACTTATAACAATGATAACAGCAACAGTATAGCACCACCACCAGCAACATGAAAAGTAACAGTACAGCACCACCACCAGCAACATGAAAAGTAACAGTACAGCACCACCACCATCAACATGAAAAGTAACAGTACAGCACCAGCAAAATGAACTCTAACAATGATAACAATAACAGTACAGCACCACCACCAGCAACAAGAACTATAAAAATGATAACAGTAACAGTACAGCACGACCACCAGCAACATGAACTATAACAATGATAACACTAACAGTACACCACCACCACCAGCAACTATAACAATGATAACAGTAACAGTACAGCACCACCACCAGCAACAAGAACTATAAAAATGATAACAGTAACAGTACAGCACCACCACCAGCAACATGAACTATAACAATGATAACAGTAACAGTACAGCACCACCACCAGCAACATGAACTATAACAATGATAACAGTAACAGTACAGCACCACCACCAGCAACATGAACTATAACAACAATAACAGTAATAGTAAAGCACCACCACCAGCAACATGAACTATAACTGTTACAATGATAACACTAACAGTACATCACCACCACCAGCAACATGAAATTTAACAATGATAACAGTAACAGTACAGCACCACCACCAGCAACATGAACAGTAACAGTACAGCACCACCACCAGCAACATGAAATATAACAATGATAACAGTAACAGTACAGCACCACCACCAGCAACATGAACAGTAACAGTACAGCAACACCACCAGCAGCATGAACAGCAACAGTACAGCACCCCACCACCAGCAACATGAACAGCAACAGTACAGCACCACCACCAGCAACATGAACAGCAACAGTACAGCACCCCCACCAGCAACATGAACAGTAACAGTACAGCACCACCACCAGCAACATGAACAGCAACAGTACAGCACCACCACCAGCAACATGAACAGCAACAGTACAGCACCACCACCAGCAACATGAACAGTAACAGTACAGCACCACCACCAGCAACATGAAATATAACAATGATAACAGTAACAGTACAGCACCACCACCAGCAACATGAACAGTAACAGTACAGCAACACCACCAGCAACATGAACAGTAACAGTACAGCACCCCCACCAGCAACATGAACAGCAACAGTACAGCACCACCACCAGCAACATGAACAGCAACAGTACAGCACCCCCACCAGCAACATGTACAGTAACAGTACAGCACCACCACCAGCAACATGAACAGCAACAGTACAGCACACCCACCAGCAACATGAACAGTAACAGTACAGCACCACCACCAGCAACATGAAATATAACAATTATAACAGTAACAGTACATCACCACCACCAGCAACATGAACTATAACAATGATAACAGCAACAGTACAGCACCACCACCAGCAACATGAACTATAACAATGATAACAGTAACAGTACAACACCACCACCACCAACATGAAATATAACAATGAAAACAGTAACAGTACAACACCACCACCAGCAACATGAAATATAACAATGAAAACAGTAACAGTACATCACCACCACCAGCAACATGAAATATAACAATGATAACAGCAACAGTACTTCACCACCACCAGCAACATGAAATATAACAATTATAACAGTAACAGTACATCACCACCACCAGCAACATGAACTATAACAATGATAACAGCAACAGTACAGCACCACCACCAGCAACATGAAATATAACAATGAAAACACTAACAGTACAGCACCCCCACCAGCAACATGAACAGCAACTGTACAGCACCACCACCAGCAACATGAACAGCAACAGTACAGCACCCCCACCAGAAACATGAACAGCAACAGTACAGCACCACCACCAACAACATGAACTATAACAATGATAATAGTAACAGGAAACAGCAATAGTATGTAAATAAAGTTAACATCGATATCTGAATATGAAACTTATCATATAACACCCGACACCCATCCTACAAAAACATTAACAGACACCGTCCCTTATATTTCTAGGTTGCGTAAAGTTTTAGTTTTAAAATTCTTTTGCCAAATAATCAAGTGAAGTGATGCCAATTTTTTATTAGCATAAACAAAATATAATGCTGATTATCATTTAGCCAATGTAATATACATATTCAATAAAACAAAAAAAGTTCAAATTTACCTCCTTTGCAAAAAGTTTATGCCCACAAGCTCTTCAAGCATTATGAATTGGCCCTCCCCAAACGACGGGTGCATGTCATTGCGTATATTTGGTGACATATCAATTTACAGTTTAGCAATTCTTGTATAAAATCAATATCATTATAAAAATTAAAATGTAAACGTAACATAACTTACTATGTAAAGTAAAACCACAAATTATCCCGAAAAGAATTAAATATTTGAACTTTTAAATAATCATTAAATGCATAATTAATACAAATGTATAAATATTTATATCATCTCATTGGATGAATTCATATAATATTAAAACAATTATCTATTAGTATACTTTTCCTAAAAGTCCTTACTTGCTATCCAAAATAAACACGTGTCTATATGCAGGACCTTTTCTATTGGTTACATGTTTAAATGATTTTTGTTAAATGTTCTTTTAAGATTCCCAAGTGTTTGACATGCATTTTGACATAGCTTTTTTATGTCAAATTCATAAATGTTATAAAAAGTCTGAAGGTACGACTTTTATTACACATCAGCAATTTTTATTCACTTTACACTCGAATCGACGAATTACCATTAAAATACGATTTCGTTTGTTCTACAACAAGTAAAAAGTTCATCAAAGATAATACGGTGTGCACAGTATAAATGGACACACCTCTGTCTCCTTCTGAAAAAAAAAACAGATGAGAAAAAAGTTGAATTCAACTGCAGACAAACTTTTCTTTTCATTGAACGGATCTCGAAGTTCTGATTGGACTCGACAGTTCAGACTGTATTCCAAAGTTGTGACTGGATTCCCAAGTTGTGACTGGACTCCCAAGTTCTGACTGAACTACCAAGTTCTAACTGGATCTCCCAGTTCTGCATTTGTTTTAGTACCTGAATATAAATGTAAGATTAATTCCTAACGTCCGATAGGTTTTTTCTATAGAATTTTAAATTTTGCAAAATGTTTAAGCAGTCAAATAGGTTGTTTGAAAATGTAATTATAAAATAGTGACTGCATACAACAACTTCTTAATTCAGGTGACCAGATATATACACATGTTAGTCTGTTTCGTTTCTCGGGGTTTAACACCCATTTCGACAGTATTTCTGCCATTCCCACAGACGGGAAGTTCAGCTAGCCATCGTTCATGGGAAGAACCGGTACTAGACCAATGTCTTCCTTAAGAATCTGCTAACTTTCTCACATAAACAGACATGTTCGCCGTAGCAAGGATCGAACCCGTTACACTAAATCAATGAGAGGTTTTAATGATCTCAAGTCATCGACTCTAACAACTCGCCCATGGATGCCGGCAGTTATTTGCTCGCCTGTACATTCTACCATATTATTTGTAGATAAAAATCGGCGGATACTATTCACTTTATGTTTTTATGTCGTTACACCAAATGTTAAAGTGATAAGGTTATCCACATATAGAAATAAAATTATTATTCTATAATATTTATTATATTTACCCGCGGTGTAAGATCATGGACTTCCCTTGCTTTGCTGTCTCGTCTTCCATCTGATCCCGCGTTCAGTGAGTAAACGGACTGTCGTTCAAAGAGCTCCATTCCAGATCCTCGTGCCAAGCTGAATCGATCTAGATAACGTCATCTAGGAAGCCGCCTACCCTCAGGAAATCTCTGTTTATCTACAATAACTATTATTTAATAACAGGGCATGAAACCAGGATTCGAACCTGTACCGTGCTGCCAAATCGCCTACTGACATTGCAAGTAAGAATGCATTGGACCACTCGGCCGCCACAACCAAAACAACAGCTGTCTGTAGGACAGCGCACTCGACGTTTTTAGAGCTTGGCAAATAAAACAAAGCTTTGACAGTTAAAGGCAAAACAAGGATCTGTAAAAACAAAGGGCCAAAAGTAGCAAGATATTAAGTCAAGAGTTATCAAACTTAAATGTTTGATATCCCTGAATACTACAGAAAAGTTGTAGATTAATACTTCAAGTGGTTGATATATGTGCATGACAGTGCCAGTTGCACACAAGACTTTAGCTTGGAATTTCTAAGTACAAATCAAGAAACATTTTCATAGAGTTATCTTCTCTTGCTTACATATAGGTGTCATGATGGTACATTAGTACTCACATTTTCAAAGTTATATCTCAAATGGTTAAGTCAACAAGTGGACAGGAATGAAAATTTTAACGAAAAGTCGAGCTAAAAATAGTTGAGCAAAAGTTCCAATACATTTGCGTACGCATTGCTAACGTTCATAGTTTAATATCTCTTTAGTGGCTTTGTCTTAATATAATAACTGTATTCAATAAGAAGATCTAGTTCGCATAGTTATATATTCGAATATAGAATATGAAGCTTTACAGCTAATACTTCAAGATTGCCTCGTTTTGAATCCGTCGGTGACAGTTTACAGCAAACGACTGAATGTTTTGTGCTTATACAGAGAATGATATCCATCCATAGGCAGTATCAACGATGTACACAGTTGAGCAGTATAACAACACGACGCACAAAAGTGTACCAAATCAGCCACCATACTTGCAACTTCTTTAACCTGCAAATATATTCAAAATAAAATAATGAAATGAAAAATATTCTAGGGAAACGGCGCGGTATGACGCGAATACTGGTAACTTCTTCTGTAGAGTTATGCCAAGCCATCAGCAAAATAGGCAGGAAATACTTTATTGGAAAAAAAGAGAAGCGAAATAATGTAAAAGATACACACCGGATAAGTCGAATGTCTTGTTCGGTTGTCTTCGCCATAGAAGAAGCGCATCGCCTACCACCCACGCAAACAGCCCTTAAACACCTCGTCTATCCATCTATAGTCTGCAGTCATGCCAAACAACTATTCTGTACCTGTAAACTTCAATATATTAAGTACTTTACAACAGAAGATTCTTTTTCTTTTTTAACGGAGTTTAATCCAGTTTTCTTCTCATAAAAATACGTAATGAACTTGATTTAACTTTGATCTTTGGAATATTTATAGGAAGTCGTATTAAACATGTACATACAGTCGACCTGTAGCCATCTGAGAATAGAACAAGGGTCTTCATCTGAGTGAATGTTAAATGGCGACTTTTGATTTATTCATGACTGGCAACAGTTCGAAAGTTAATCTATTCTCATAACCAGCCTACACCAACCATGCAAAACAAATAATTCGAAAAGAACCTGTCGTTGATAAGCATTTCTGCCTTCGAGACCAGTAGAGACTGTAATCATATGATATGATCGATGTAAAAGAAGTAAGTAACTACAAACCCGGTGGACCTCCGTGACCGCTGTAGATCATGATCAGCCTGTATTTCCGTGTCATCACCAAAAATTCTGTTTTACAAACAAAATCATCTGTACCTGCAAACTTGTATTATTTGTATAACAGTACATCCTTTTCATTTTTAAAAAAATGTTGGGTTTAATTTTCTTGTCATCAATACTACTTATTACAATATACGGACCCTGTCAATGCTAAATAGAATGGGAACTAGTCTTTGACCGACTGTGAAATAATCATTAAAAGTCTTATTAAACAGGTATATGCAGTCGAGTCTGTAACAAGCCAAAAATATAAAAAGAGTGGTCATTTAACCGTTTATTCTGCTGGCAACAAGTGTGTCTGCCTTTGCCACTAGTGTGGACAATAATCATATAAATGTATAATATACACACCGGTAGAGTCGAATGCTTCGCCATTGAAAAAGCGCGCCGTCTACTACCCACACAAACAGCATGAAAACACCCCCATCTATCCATTTGTAGTCTGCGGCCATGCCAAACGACTATTCTGTACCTGTCGACAAAGCCGTCATACCAAACCAGTGTAGATCATGATCAGATTGCCTATCGCTGTCGTCATGTTGCAATCGGTTGATGGGTACCCAAAATTCTCTTACATACGTTTCACAAACGATTAGTCTGTACCTGTAGACTTGCATTGTATTAATAAAAGTACGTTTCTCGTCTTGACCTTTTTTTAAAATTAATATTACTTGTCATAAATAATGAATTCGATTGTTTATGAACTGTTATATATAACAAAAGAGTCTGCATTGACATCACTAATGACCGTGATCAGATTTGCATGGTGCGAAACGTCACCATAATTCTGTTTAATGTTTTGCATACGAAAGTTCTGTACCTTTAGCCATGTGTTCTTTTAATTACAATTCGTCCCTTTCGGTCAAAATGCTTTTGCGACCAGTGAATACCATGCCCAGCTTGCACATCCGTGTCGTCAGGGAACGATCGGCCTGCCAGAGACAAATGTGTCTGCCTTTTCGGAGCCAGTAGATCATAACCAGCCTATATGACCAAAATAAAATAAAAAAGTATTTTTATAAGATATTTCCCCGGCGGCAAGTAAATCTGCCTTCATGACCAGTGTAGATCATGATCAGCGTGCAGATGTATGTCGTCAGGGGGCAATAATCTGATTCAGCATTATAATTTGTATTTATCAGAGTGTTCAGTAAATGTGAAGTACAGACGTCTGTGTCGGCATTTTTTAACAGTGTCAATTATCATAAGCAATTTAAATAAACGTAAATCAAGAGTCTAAACAACCCGGAAGACGACAACTGCGTCGGACTTCTCGTCTAATGTAGATCATAAACAACATGTTGTGTAAGTACATAAGTCTAAAACCCCATGCCGACGATAATTGTGTCGGCCCTTATCAACTATCAACATAATCACTAAATGTAAAGTAAAGAAGTTGAAGACGTTTAGCTTATATAATCGACGTAAAATAAAACAACTTTAAAGCAAAAATGTCTTAACTATATTGCTGACGACCTGTGTGTCGGCATTTTCGACCAATGTGAATCACAATCGGCATACTCAATAGATGTAAAGTATACAAGTCTAAACTACTCCACCGACGCCTAATTTGTCGGCATTTTTTCGACTAGTGTGTATCATATTCAGTACGTTCTATAAATGTAAAGTATGTAAGTATAGATTACCCTTCCGACGAATAGAGTGACGGCATTTTCGAACTAGTTTGAATCATTATCAGCATGTTGAATAAATGCTAAGTAAAAAAGCCTAAACTACATTGCCGACGACAACAGTGTCTGGATTTTCAAACAGTGTGTATCATAACAAGCATATTAACAGATGTGAAGTAATCAAGTCTAAACTACCCTCCCGACAACAGCTGTGTCGGCATTTCGACCAGTGTGAACTATCTAACAACATGCTAAAACATTTTATAGTAAACAAGTTGAACATATTTAGCTGAATCAAGTAAAATAAATTAACACTGTAAAGCAAAAAAGTCTAAAATACCCTGCCGACGATTAGTGTGACGTCAGTTTCAACCAGTGTACATCATAACTAGCATGTTTAACAAAGGTCATGTAAGTTAGTCTAAACCACGACAGCGTCGGCCTTTTCGATTTGTGTGAATCATTAACAGCATGTACAGTACAACAAAAACACAGAAGTCTTAACTAAAATTTGTTGCCTTGCTAATAATCAACATATTCAATGATATTAAGTTAGTTTAAAATATCCTGTCGGCGTTAAGTATGTCGGCCTTTTTTACCACAATGAACCATCATCAGCCTGTCCTATCAATGTTAAGTAATTAGTCTAGTTAGTATTATTATTGTGTCGGCATTTTCAATATACATGTATAAGAATGATAATCATTTTCAAGTAATGTTAGTTTAAACAATATTTTATTGGTATAAGGTTCATAATATATACAACAAACATGACTATAAGAATTGAGAAGGAAGCTAAAAGCTAATGTTAAAGCAATGCAAGTAATGTTAAAGTACCCTGCCGACGACAAGTGCGTCGGCCTTTTCTACTTCTATAAATCATTATAATGATTAAAAACAAGTGTAAACTACCCTTAGTTAGAATAGATCACAATCAACAAGTTCAATAAAATGAATTTAAAATATCTTGTTGTCGGCATTTTTTTACCCGTGAGAATGAATCATAATCAGCATAAAATTATTCAATAAGAATGTAAAGTAAACTAAATTACATTGCCGACGACTAGTATGTTGTCATTTTTGACCAGTCTGTATTAGTACAAAATAAACACTCAATAAATGAACAGTAAATAAGTCTTAAGTACCCTGCTGATGACCACTAAAAGTAAACGAGTCTTAACTATACAGCCGACGACTAGTGTGACGGCATAAAACCAGTGTGAATCATAATCACCATGTTCAATTGATGTCAAGTAAAACTGTTTATGCTACCCTGACGTCGACAAGTGCGTCGACCTTTTCGACCTCTGTAAATCATAAATAGCATATCATATAGTTCAACAGATGTGAAATAAATAAGTCTTAACTACCTGCCGACAAGTAGGGTGTCGGCAATTTTTACCAGTATATATTATAATCGGCATATTCAAAAGATGTAAAGAATACACTTCTAAAGTACCCCCGCCGACGACTATAGTGTGTCGGCATTTTCCGGCCAGTATATATCAGCATGTTCTATAATTGTCAAGTGTAGCAAGTCTAAACTACTTTGCCGACCACGAGAGTGCCGTGTGAATCATAAACAGCATGCACAGTTTAAAGAGAAATAAGCAAGTCTAAACTTAGTCTATATATACCCTTTGTCTAGTGTAGATAACAATCAACATATACAATAAATGAAAAGTAAGTTTAAAATATATGTCGGCATTTTTTACCAGAATAAACCATAATCAGCCTGTTCTATAAATGTAAAGTTAGAAAATCTAACATGAATATACCCTGTCACCGACTAATGTGTTGGTACTTTTTAACAGTTTGATTAAAAATCAGCATGGTAAACAAGTCTAAACTAACCTGCCAACGACAAGTGTGTCGGCATTTTCAACATGTATGAATGATAAAAGCATTTGCAAGTGATGTTACGACTACATTGCCGACGACAACTGCGTCGGCCTTTTCAGCTTGTGTGAAGTCATTACTAGCATGTACAGAAAGGTAAACAAGAAAGTGGAGAAAAGTAAACAAGTCTAAATTACCCTTAGCAACAAATTCAGTATAAGTTATATCCTGCCGACGACTAATGTCGGCATGGGGGGGGGGAGGGGGAGGAGGGACACACAAACAAAGGGAGGGGGGGGGGGGGGCCCGGGGGGGGGGGGGGGGGGGAAGTTTTGGGGGGGGGGGGGGGGGGGGGAGGGGGGGGGGGAAAAAAAAGGGGAAAAATTGGGGGGTTTAAGGGGGGGGGGGGAGAACCCCCAAAAGTAAACAAATCTTAACTATACTGCCGACGACTAGAGTGTCTGCATTTCCAACCAGTGTGAATCATAAGGATGTTGAATTGATGTCAACTAAACATGTCAAGTTAAACAGCCCTAACGACGACAAATGCGTCGGGCTTTTCGACTTATCATAATCAGCATGTTCAATAAATGTTAAGTTTAAAATATCCTGCCGACGATAAGTGCGTCGGATTTTTCGGCTAGTGTAAATCATAACAGCATATTCACTAAATGTAAAGTAAATAAGTTTACCCTGTCGACGACTATTATGTCGGCATTTCCGGCTAAGGGAAATTATAATCAGCATTTAAAACCAATACAGCCGACTAATATGAGGCATAATCAACATGTTTGATAAATGTGAAAATAATTAAGCAAAACTAACCTCCTGTTTTTGAGTGAGTCTGCTTTTCCCCAAGTGTAGACTATGATTAGCATCACTTCTGTGTGGTCAGAAGGCAATTTGACGAACAATCACTGATAATCTGCCGTATACTGCCATGCCGGCGACAAATGAGTCTGCTTCTGAGACCAGTATGGAACACGTTCAGCTTATGCAATCAGTGTAAAATAAATAAATATAAACTAACCGGTTAATGGCAACTGAGTCTGACTTCGTGAGCCGTGTAGACTATGATTGACATGCACCTATGGCATATGCACCTCTGCGTGTGTGTGGGGGGTGGGAGGGCAGGGGCGGGGGCAGATGGCAATCAGCTGGTTCAGCGCTAGTATAAGATTGTGAACCTGTAAATATTACGATACAATAAGTATGAACCAACTATGAGAGTAACAAATTCAAGGAACAATTGGAAGAAACAGAATTTATTTTGAAAATAACTCTAAAACTTTCAAAGTGTTATATCTTAAGTGTTGTCAGCTTAAGTTTATTTTCAGTCGGCAGCAGTACAACAAATAACGTAAGTTTATGTGTCTGCCACTCATCTCGGAGTGTGCGGGTTCGAGCCCCACCAAGGTCACGACGGTACCTCCTCATATGACACCAGTACTTGTTTTTCCAGCAAGCGGACTCGATAAGCTCAAAGCTTTCTTCACTGTCGAGCTAAAATTAATTAGAATAAACTAAATAACCGTTAAATCCTGAATTGTTTGACGACCTTTTCTTTAAAAATAAAGTCCAACAACAACAAAAAACTGCTATACTCACAATAGAGATTACTTCTTCACCAAATACATGGACTCATTCAGTGACGACACGTGCTTATTGATGTTGATGATGCATGATGAGCGTTCATATGGATAAAACGGCTCTATGCAGGACAGCTGCAGACAAATAATACACATATATATTTTTCCTCAATTTTAGTGCTTATTTCATGATAACAGTGTTTTATTTATGTGCATGTGGACAGGAACCAGTACTAGGCTCCAATCTTCGGTAGAATCACAGACAGCGGAAAAAACTCACTATTTTGATAGTTGGCAGAATGCAACTTTAAACGATATTGTTTAGCTATTGAAGGCCACAATTAGTGACAATGATATTACGCATGTGGTTTTGGTCATTTAAGCAGCTTTCAAGAAGTTTTTCTCGCCGCTCTTTAAAATCTATAGACTGAAATATCTGTAATCTAAATATAATGATGATCTTTAATTTTATAGACTGTCTTTAAATATGTGCGCTTCGTAAATGTGTCAACACCTTAGATTTTTTCGACGTAGTCGTATACTTTTGATTTGAACTTCCGTTGGTATGGACGCGTTGCTAACCAACTTCGTTATAATGTGACCAATCAGAATCTGCAAATTATTGGCTAGCGTTTCGGTACCGGAATAAGCAGTGTACTGCCCGGGAGCCTTCTGAAACACAAAAGTGTATATTTTTTATATTATAGTTATTTATAATAAATCATGTTGCAAAAAAAGAAAAAACAGAACACGTTATGTCAAGGTTTCTGGACAGTACGAAGATCAACTTTTGTATTCAACGAGGTGTCCGGGGCCGGACATCTAGCGTCATTGATTATTGGCTAGCGTTTCGGTACCGGAATAAGCAGTGTACTGCCCGGGAGCCTTCTGAAACACAAAATGTGTTTATTACGTCACCTACGTCGACCATCTTTTTTTTTTAAAGATATTACTTGTTTCAACTGAAGTCATTCTTCCCAATTAACCCTTTCCTGGTGACGGCAAACGAGTCAGCCTTAGCGACCAGCGCAGATCATGATCAGCCTGCAAATTATTAATATTGAACATGATTTGAAGTGTTCGCTTTTCGGTGAGGTTAAGTAATTTTTCAGAGGGCACCACTTTATCTGTTTACACAAGTAACAAAACAATTTAATGACAACATATTGCATCCAACCTTTTTTCTTTAATTTCAAATAGCAATCTAACACCTCTATAGGTCATGTCGGTCAATAGCTACTCATAGCAAATGTGTATCTGTTTTAAAATAGCTACAGATTGTTAATAAAAAAGATTATCTTGTATATTAAAAGGTGTGGTGTGCTAATTTAGAAAAGTTTTTAAGGAAACTAAAAACAAATCTATAAATTTGGAACTAAATCTTTGAATTTAAAGTTGGTCTGTAATTTTATAGACAGTTCACTGTCTATAATTGTGCGTGTGTCATAGACCTGTTTAATGGAAAAGTCCAAAATAAAGATGGAAAAAAAGTATTTTTTTAGAAATTTAGCAGGTTTTAATTAAAAATCATAAAGGAAAATACTTTATCTGAGAGTATTTGTCTATAAAAAGAAATACAGACACGGTTTTTAATCTTAAAATGATACAAACACAAATCTGGAAAAAATAAAAACATTTATTCTTCACTGCAATAACTTGTTTGAAGAAGAAAACAGCTCAGGGATTTGTTTTTAAAATCAGGGGAAATATCTGCGAACTGGTGGACTTTCTTTCCTATGATGCTTAGTGGATATGGCCTAATAACTATCAGTTCTGTTTGCGTCAGGCGCTTGAATCTATATCTATGTACCTTAATACAACCTGGCCAGATCATGGTGTTTTGTTTACATACTGACAGATCTACGAAAGTGCTATATTTACAGATAACCTGTAAAATCTGCAGATATTCTATGAATTTAAAGATTGACTGATCTGTAAATTTACAGATTACTTATGAAAATGTTTGAAATATCTGTTGATTAAGCAAAAACAAATGTTTAGTTGTTTGACGTCTTAAAGGTCTTAAATGATACAGAGATTTGTTGAACTAATTTAGCTCAGATATTTTTTTTCTTTTCTGTTTTTCCAGGTCCAATTTTTGTTCAGAAACCAAATTGGAGAGCCAAACACATGCGTAAGCATTAAAAAGGTGCGGAAATTATTTATAACATTTGAGAAACCATTCTGTAGATTACCAGATCAATCAGTATGTAAATTTATAGAACATCACTTGTAAGCTCCCCGGATCGTTTTCCTTCCTAATTTTAAAAGGATTTTAAATGATATTTTACACATACGTCACAAAGTCATTTTTCAAGTTTAGTATTAGATGATATATATACAAAAAGCTTTTGGTTTTTGCATGCTTTCTTTCCCCAAGAAATGTTGATTGAAATAAGTCACTTGGTCAGATTAGAACGGACACCTCATAAGCAGATGAGCCACCTATGTATTATCAGTGCCCAAACATATTTACTAACAGGTTAATGGTGTTTAATTTTAAATAAAACACGTTAAATAAATACAATAACATACAAATGTTTACCTTGTAATCTTAGTGCGTCCTTTTCCCCCAAGAGAGTCTCAATGTGAATAAAATGTCATGGACTCAAAGGTTTTTAATACTTGAAACAGCCCTAGGCCTTATATGGTATTGTATTTGGACATTGTATTCCGACCAATGCTTCATAATAGCGTATAGTGACATTTACTCAGAAACTTCTAACGGTACTATTGGTTGGTATCCGGGTATGAGGCAACAATAAGGGTAGCGCATGAAAAAAAAGACGTGAAGTCAATTAGTCCAAGTTTAATATCCTTGTATGTCTTTGAACTACATCTCTAGATAGGTTTCTTCCAACAATCAAAAGTGATAATGACAATTAAATTTAATCGCATGAAAATATTAAAGATTTGAAAATTAAAATGAATAAAACTCTTTATTAATTTCCCTGCTAGAAACCTCAAATATTTATCAACTTTATGTACTGTACATCCGAGTTTCTAAACTGCGCAAGAATCAACCAATCAAAATGAAGACAGTGCGACTTCTACAAATGAAAATTCAAAGCGCTTAAGGTGACAGCATTTGTGCTCAGTTATGAGTCTTAAACAATTTAATCTCAATGTTGGATAAACTACGGAACATTTTATTTAATACAAATGTTCAAGCTGGATGCATGTCCCGATTCAAACATTTCCTTTTTGGATTTACCATTCAGCGTTCAGAGCAGTTTGTGAATTAAAACTTACGACAGAGAACTTTGATAACATTGTGTGCATTTAACCTTTCAAATATTGATTTAAATTTCATTTATCAAAATATTTTCTCAGGCACCGGCACATTCACTTGCATCCTCCCAAAACACCACTCCGTATATACGGTCCCTCTCCCGTTTTAACATAGGAAAACCCAGTTGGACCGTCTGGCAGAGGTAGAAATAAATTGAGAACATACTCTATGTTTAAGACCGACTATGAGACTGAACAGTATATTAATATGCCAATGAGTTTTAAACATAGGCCAGCTCTAGCAAAATTCAGATGTGGGGTAGCTCCCATTAGACTAGAAACCGGGAGATATGAAAACATACCTGAGCAGTTACGATTATGTCCAGTCTGTAAACAAACTGTTGAAAATGAATCTCATGTGTTATTACATTGTCATGCTTATGATAATTTAAGAAATGAGTTGTATGTGGAAGCTCATGCAGTTAATAATGGTTTTAGTTTTCTCTCAGATAATGATAAAATGAAATTTATGTTATCCAATAATGCAATTGTTAAATTCACTGCCAAAACCTGCTATTCTATATTGAAAACGAGGAACAACCTTTTATACATGTAAAGTACTATAATATGCAAAATTTTATTGTATATAATGTGCAATGTTTATATTATAAGACGTTACTACCATCTTTTAATGTATGTGTAGGTTATCATTGCTAATCAGTTCACCTCTGATCTGATCAGGGTTGATATATGTTTTTTTTAAACATTTCCTAATATGCACAGTAGTGCCCCAGTCCTCCAATTTCAGTTTTTTACCAATATACTTTTACTGCAGTTTTTAGTGGAAGGTAAGCAATGGTAACCTAACTTTTAACATGTACATATAGTCTATGATAATGATATATGTAACCTATTTATTTTTGTTTAATATGTACATAATAGTCTGTGATAGTGCTATAGATAACGTAAATATTTTAATCTATAGAGTCTCCTATAACTCATTATTGAGTGGCAGCATAACATGTTTTATGTTTTATTCATGTCTATTGTATTGAAAATGTATATGCTGATGAGATAGAAATAAACTATGAAACTGTTAAAAAAACTATGAAACTAGGAAGAATAGCATGACAAAAATGTATGTTAAAAGAAGGAATTTTTAGCTTTACGTTGCATAATAAAGCATTGTTCTTTTAGTTTTCGATGCTCTCTGATCACGTTAGAACAGAACGATCATTAATTGGCCTTTATTTAGAAACAAAATTGTGTCTGCACACTTATCAAGTACTGTCCAGCCTTATGAGTACCATTACCTCAGACGCACAACAATACTAACGGCCAAAGATGGTCCAGTAGGTGCGAACTTTAATTGCTCCCGATTAAGACGAATCAAACTTTTCAACACCTATACAAACGAAGGTGGGTCAACAAACACTTTTGAATTTATTATGTATACAACGACAAAAACATTCACGTGTAGATTATGTGTGTCAATATGCACTACCGAATATAGTCTATACCGTAAACCCATTCATTTACCTTTAAGCCGCGATTTTACTCCCGCAAAGTGCCACGATATTCTCCGTACTCAAAGCCACTTTAGGCATTCCAACCTCACTCAAAGACATGTTTTTGTCTCCGAGTTACTCCTTCTAACTTGGTACGAAATAAAAATCTCCATCATCTGGGGTTTTTTGCAACTTTTACGATAAATACTCTGGTTCCCAGCGAAATACTCGCAAGTTACCGATTTCGTAGACGTACAACTTTTTATCATGTCGACATGAAAATTTGAGGACGATAAAAACGAAGATGATAGTTCCGTTTTTCCATTTCAATATAATTATCAGATACATGTAAGCTAAAAGTACAATTGAATTTGAATTAAATAAATTTCCCGGACCCAGAGACAAGCTATATAGAGATAGTATCTAGGTCCGGGTTCGGACCTAGAGACTTTTGTTTTTGGTTTCGAGATCCGGACCCGGACCTGGAGACACTACCTTGAATTCAAGAGTTTAAATATCATAGAATCCTTTATACATGGTAACTCTGTCATGCATTTAAGGATTATAAAATTACATGACTCAACTGTTGAGCACATGGAGATGAAATGTGAAACGCATAATCGATATATGATGAAGACTCTCTATGTTACACATTGAAGGATTTATAATAAAGCACAAATGTTCACCAAGAGTCGTGCGCAACTTTGAAGGTCAATGCCGGAGACTGTGAGACACCTCTTCGGAGACATTCGTCACTTACGAAGGACAGTTCTTGTTTATCTCCGTAATGGTATTTTAAGTATCTTATATCATTAATGATCAGCTGATGATTTTCAATAATTGAATTTTACATGTATTAGTAGTAATTTCAAAACTAATATTGCATGATAATTCAATGTTCGCAATTACTTAGTAAGGAGAAGTTATATTAAAATATAAATAAAATTGTCTGCTTAGTCAGATCACTGGAACTAAAGAAGAATAAACAAGTCTTAATATGCTTTGGTTCGACACTAAGACAATATTTTACGATCATGTCAGGATGCGTTTTTCTATCATGTACTCCAAAATGACAATTCCATAACCCAATCGGAGAAGTTTTTTCATCGATTGCAGATCATAAACGCGTGTCCGTAGTTTCTGTTACCAACTTTGTTTCCAATTATGAATAAAAACATGAATTTTGGCAACACGACCACGTGATAATAAAAAAAGAAAAAACGAAAAACTAAACGTTATCGCGTGGCCACGCGATAATAAAAAAAGAGAAAACAAAAAACTAAAAGTTATCGCGTTTTGTTTTTCTTTTTTTATTATCACGTGGCCACGTTATAACGTTTAGTTTTTTGTTTTTTCTTTTTTTATTATCACGTGGCCACGTGATAACGTTTAGTTTTTCGTTTTTTCTTTTTTTATTATCACGTGGCCACGTGATTACTTTAGTTTTTCGTTTTTTCTTTTTTTATTATCGCGTGGCCACGTGATAGCGTTTAGTTTTTCTTTTTTTCTTTTTTTATTATCACGTGGCCACGTGATAATATAAAAAAAGATCCCACATGTCACCTCTGTGCTTCCGTACCTCTGTGCTTCCGTACAACACAGTATATTCACAAGTTACATAATATCAGGGTCCGTATATACGGACCCTGATAATATATATATGTATAAAGTCAGAGATAATCATACAGAAATTGTAATATGAAGTTCAAAGTTGTGTTATTTGTGAAGTCAGTTCTTATTTCCATGGAGGATAGGGTTGTAGTCCAATTGACGCCAGTAAATAAGATAACAGAAATACGGTTGTAACGGGCAATTAATTTTGGGAACATAAAGTGCATGCCTAAAGAATCCTGTCACATCTTCTTACCAACTGGTATGGTCTTTATTGATTACAGAATGAAATAGCCGTAAGAACATAACAATAGACAAATATGTTGAATACACAAACAAATCCAGCGTCTTTGCAAATGGTGTTAAGAGGAGAAGGGAGATAACTCTGTTTTTCCTTGTATTTAGTCACCTTTGTTTTTAGCTCACCTCGCACGAAGAGCCAGAGTCAGCCATTAGGAACGCTCACCGCCCGGCGTCTACTGAAAATCTGTGAGCTTCGTACACGTGGCAAAATTAAGTGGTTATACTGAAAATCTGCAAGCTTCGTACACGTGGCAAAATTATGTGGTTATACTGAAAATCTGCAAGCTTCGTACACGTGGCAGAATTGAGTGGTTATACTGAAAAACTGCAAGCTTTGTACACGTGGTAAAATTAAGTGGTTAAACTGAAAATCCGCTGAGAATAGTTCTAAATATTGTAAGTATCGGAAGCTGGGCTCGAGCCGAAGACCCTCAATCTATGAGAGGTTACAGTCATTAAAGTCAGAGACTCTATATACCCACTAGACCACGGAGGCAGACTCGCGGATTTTTCCTCGATCTCGTGACTTACTTAAGCATGTGTTCTTTCAAGGTGAAAGTCTTTGGTTTTATGCATAATGGGAATGTACCGAATCTCATGGAAATTATTATAAACTAGGTCCTAATATAAGGACATTATTATATTAGGAGAGAGACCCAGTTATAAACAAAACAGTTATGCACTATAAAATTCCATCAGGAAAACCTGACAATACGTGTATGTAACTGACGGTGTAAATCTAAATGTCATCTTCGGCGTACTGACCATCCTCGACAAGAACACTCCTCCAGTTATTCTTAAGGTAACTTGTCCAAAACAAAATGGCCACCAGTGAAAAAATGATGCTATTACTAAAATGTAGTCTGGTGGTCTTTTGACATAATACACAATCAAATTACTGTTATATAAGGTTTTAGAACCTATATTGGTGTGTTTTGTTGCAGATATTGTTAAAACATGTCATTTCAGTTCTTGGTTTACTTACATGAAAAATATCCAATTTTTGTGCAAGTTTCCTGACAAAGTCAAATGATGAAATTATTCAAACTGTCACTTATTTACTAGTTCAATGTCTGCTCCAGATGCTCGACCATAGAAATAGTTGAACAGTTCCTTCCATCTTACACATCAACAGTTTATTACACACCACTAAATTTCGAAGTCCATGTGCTTGAGTTATGGTTAAAGGTAGAGCACTATTGTCTTTAGTGGGTGGGGTGCATGGTTATTTTCAATTCTTATTTTTTCCTTTAATGTAAAAAGTGTCAAAAAAGGACTCAGAGTGACAGATTCAGTGGAATAAAGAAACTAAAACATAGTTTATACCATTATCAGCATACCCTTGTTGTAAAAACATTTGTTTACCAATCCATATAAAATACTGCAAGACGCTCTCGTTGTTTTTACAGATAATTTTCAAATTATGCATTTGATACAGAAAAATCGAACACAGTTATGTTGATAATGGTCTGAACTATGTTTTAGTTTTATTATTTTTACTGAATCTGTCACTTTCAGTCTTTGTTTGTCAACTAGCAAGAATATGTTTCAAAATGTATCCGTTCTTCATAATAATTCACTAATTTATAGTTCTCTTTACATGAATTATTAGTGTCAGTATACTACAATATTATGACATCCCAACCAAAAGAAACACAGTTTGCATGAAAGGAAAAACAAATGAAAAAGAAAACATGCACCCCACCCACTAAAGACAATAGTGCTCTACCTTTAACCATAACTCGGGCATGTGGACTTCACAATTTAGTGATGTGTAATAAACTGTTGATGTGTAAGATTGAAATAAATGTTTAACTATTTCTATGGTCGAGCATCTGGAGCAGACATTGAACTAGTAAATATGTGACAGTTTGAATAATTTCATCATTTGACTTTGTCAGGAAACTTGCACAAAAATTGGATATTTTTCATGTAAGTAACCCAAGAACTGAAATGACATGTTTTAACAAATTTTGCAACAAAACACACTAAAACAGGTTCTAAAAGCTTATATAACAGTAATTTGATTGTGTATTATGTCAAAAGACCACCAGACTACATTTTAGTAACAGCATCATTTTTTCACTGGTGGCCATTTTGTTTTGGACAAGTTACCTTAAGTAAATTAATTTCCTGGCTAGAACAACTCTCCGCAAAAGGCTTTACTTCGATGTTTGTTGTGTTCTGTAAAGTGATACTGGGTTGTACACAGTTAAGTATTACATTGTATATGAATGTTTTAAAAGTAATTTTAATATTGCTTTAAATATGTCACTATCTCGGCGTTTACAATCATAAAAGGGGGACGGTATACTTTGCAGGCGAGCTTTGCAGACAATATAAACAAAGACGGATTTTCACGCCGGGGGAACCAGCATGTAAAGTGCAAAATGCACTTGGGGTAAAAATCATATGCGGATCATCCTGAACTCCATATGCGGACAATTTTGAAGGAGATGTTACATTTTTCCACTTTTTATATAATCACGGACCTAGATATTTGTCCGTGATATAATCAAAGAAGAATTGACAAAAGAAAAACACGAATGCTGCTCAACCCTCACATAAATTCCGCGTCCATATATGTGGTGTGCTTGTACGTTTAGAAATGACACATGTATTACAAATGTAGCGCATGTACACTTCTGTTTTTTGGGCTACAATTTTTGTGCCGCGTGTAAGTCATCGGTTATTTAATACGTTAAAACTTCCTTTCTCCCATTTGCTTGAAGACATTTTTTAAAATAAAGATTAAAAAAACCACCAGACCTCCGCGGTCTTCAGTGTCAAAATTTTTTCAATACTGTACATGCACGTGGTCGAGTGGATTAAACAGTCACCTTTTTAAACAACGACTTTTTTGTCAGTCAATTCTAGCATGTTTTGGTACTTTTATTAGCCACCACTTGCTCTTAAGCTGTAAACATGTATCTCTTGTGGCTGCTCAATACAAGTTAGTCTGTCCGTTTAACTTTTGGTTGTTAGAATATCTTTTTATTCAAAATTGCTGCTTAAGTTTTTAATGTATTTCAGATGCTCTTAAAGATCAATGGTCCAAGGGAGAAGGTACGGCTCCAGAGGATTGCATGCTGTACTGATGGCTGTCACATTTTTGTTGCAAAGCGGTCGGCGAATCATTTTAACTGGATGCCGGTGATAATGGCCTCTGTTTCCCAGGGCCTTATTGCATTAAGCATCATTGTGTTATGGAATACTTGTTTTGCTAATTTGTGAAATGACAGTTGTAGATAGTTTGATTCACTTGTTTTATTGGAACAAAACTTTGATTGGATTTGCTTTTGCTTATCGGGATGCCCAATCGGGATTTTGAATTATTGCCCGGTATCCCGACTTTATATAATTACTAGAGTCGTGCCCATAAATAGACATTCTCAAAATATAGATGTGTCAGTGAATAAAATGAAGGTTGTAACATAGAATTGTGCTCATTATTTGTTGTTCTTGTTTTACGAAGGTAGTGCCGAATAAATATGCTACATACGTGAGGGATGAACTACAAATGTGGTGCATGCACTACATATGAAACACTTATGCTAAACATGTGACGTATGTGGTACATATGTGCATGCATTACACACATTATGCGACATTTTCTTCAGTAACATTACGTTTCTCATGTGCTGATGTAGCCTAATTCATTCGGCTCTGTGGTTTGGCTCGTTTTTTTGGATTGATATTTGTATAATAAATACTTTCAATATTCCTCAGGGAATAATAATTATAACTGTTTTTCTATTTAAAACAACTCTTAATTCAAATTTTCGGCAAATTGCCTTTTCAAGAAATTTGTCTACACTTTTAAATTCACATGTTGATCATATTCATGACAAGCTTAGAAATGATAAAAACAACAAAACGTCAGGAAATGACGTCACGTCCTAATGACGTCATATACACTAAGCGTCCAAATGACGTTTCCCGTACTTTCAGGTAAGAGTCCAATCACATGAAGAATACACTTAAAAACTAGAATTCAGTTGAAATTAAACCGAAATCTATTTTAGTTGATACATAGTCCTGTCTTGAATGCACTTATAAATCATATTATTACACATTTATTTAAGCCATAAGTTGTCCTATTATTTAACTTAAATTGTAGATCCTCTCTGCAGCATTTCCCAGGTTTTCTTAGTATTTAATCTTCCGCAGGTTTTCTTAGTATTTCCTGACGTTTTGTTGTTTTTATCATTTCTAAGCTTGTCATGAATATGATCAACATGTGAATTTAAAAAGTGTAGACAAATTTCTTGAAAAAGGCAATATTGCCGAAAATTTGAATTAAGAGTTGTTTTAAATAGAAAAACAGATATTTGTATAGTTTTCAAGTCGTAGAAGAAAATGCCCATCGAAAAAATATCTCGCTGGTCTCAACGTCGAAATAAATTAGATAATAGTGCTGATGCTTTATACAGCTTGATGAACTGGCCTGAAATATAACTGATCAACAAACGGCTCATACGTTTAGATGATCATATCTTTGACCCATTTTTGCCATGTGTCTATTAAAATTATTACACTTTCAAACAGCGTCTGTCCAAAGCAGACAATGAAAAAATGTCGTCTGATGAGAAGTCAGGTTGCTTGACTTCGTAACTTTTGGATCAAAATTCTGCAAAAATAAACCAACAAACTTCCTCAAACTGGAAGTAAGAAGATTCAATTGTAAAGATTTAGGGATTAAAATTGGTTGATTGAGTCGATGAAGTTGTTGTATTTCGATCTGAGCGGAGCTGTTCATTGTTCATAGTGACACTCAGCACCAACACAGTGTTTGAACATTAAAATCATGTAAATTAACTATATGGTCTATATTGTTTGCATATACGAAATCCATGGTACTACAAGATAAGAATCAAGCCATATTTATGGATGAAGTCATAACTAACAAACATGTATGTGATTACATAAGCGTTCTTTAATTTGGACTACATATATACATGTAACTTATAACCAAATTAAACCTTAGAAGAACCAGTCTAGCCATGATCCACAATAAATAATAAATATTTTGTCCTGGAGAACTTAAAAGTCCCAGGAACACTTTGAATGTAAAATTACTTGTAGCTTTTACATTACCAGGAAAGATGTCTTACTGGCGAAATTGACTTTTTCTGTGTTATTTGTATAAAAAACATTCTTAACGTTGCTTTCTAAATCAATAGTACATGCTTCATACAGAGAGCAGTATTTTTTCAACGATACTGCAAAAAATAAGAAACACTTTCAGTAAAGATGCGACAAATATATAAAAGAAATGAATATGTCAACACTGTTGATGATTTAATTTTTTCATTTCTCTATCCATAAATTAATTTTTTCTATTTATGAGTAGTTAAAGTGTCCCTGGTACTTTAAATTCGTGGCTCCGCATACCCAAGGAAATCAACAAAAATAAGCGTCCCGTGAACTTGATATTGTTTCTCAGTACTCGGTAGTTCCTCGTTCCATTCTATCAATATTTTATAACCCCATCCGTCAGATTTAGGTAAATACGACGGTAACACAGAATACACTAGTCTGTTTACAATGATGCTACATAAGCTTTAATTTAAGGTAATTAAGAAAAATTAGAAAATGATTGCACGGAATTACACATGCAATGCCAATGACTTCTGGAATTTTTACATGTAACACAAATATTAACTGTATAGAATATCATTTTTTTACATGACATGCGTATTCTAGCTAGTAGCTCTGTTTGAAATAGTGCAAGCAACAGGCAATGTGAATAGATAATTCTTATCTGATGCTACTGTATACTTGTCAAATAAATCCTCATGTTTTTAAAGCTCAGCACAGTAAGTATTTGTAATAGAATACAGAAATAGTTCCACAGCTATCAGTATGGTACAGGAATGTCTAAGTGGAGTTTTTCAAACAATATGAGAAGGTAATCATATATTCCTTCAATCTGATGGTCCTGGTACAGTTTAAACAGCTTTATGTGAAGATCCTCCATGTATTTCTTCCGTGACATCAACGAATTACAAGCATTTTCAAGCTCTTCTTCCATGTGATCAGCTTTGTCTTCAATTTCTTTAACATCGTCATGGAGTTTTTCAATGTTACCAGTGGTTTGAATCAGATTGTAGATATCCAATGGAATTGCAATGGCGCTGATTGCCAATCCTATCTTGCTGACTGAAGCGGCTTTCGTTGCTGTGTGCGAGATTTTACCTACTTTAGCAGCGTGTGATGTTACGTTTGTTGTATGGACTGCTTTGTGTGTATTCATCGTAGCCTTGGAAACAGTTTTCGCTGTGTTTGATGCACTTTTCATTGTCTTTACTGTCTTAACAACAGCTCCAACTTTCTTCGCGTTTGAAATGGACTTTGACTGCTTAGAAACTGACTTTGCCAATGAGGAGACGTTCTTCATTGAGTTGGTGTGGTTGCTTACTTCCTTGGTGATTTTAGTTGTGGTAACTATATGTTCTCCCCCATCTAAAACTGCATTCAGATGAGCGACTTGTTTCGGTAATGCTAATCCATAAGGCATCTGAAATTCTTCTTTATGATGAAAATGACTGTCCACGTTGTCTGTTTCACTTCTTGTCAAGTCCATCTTTTCTGCTGTGTGTTCTTGATCTGAAGTAGGAAACGCAGTTTCTTTCAAACTGAGATCTGCAGTTGAAAAAATCTGTGTAGGTTCTCTAACGTCTCCTGAAGCTAGAAGTGTGGATTCTTTTACAGATGCCATGATGTCATCTATTTTCATTATGCTGAGCTGTTCCTCTAAATAATCCAGCGTTCCTAACATTTCATTCAGTTTGTTAGTTGCTTCTTTGTCCAGTTCCTCAGCCTCTTTAACTTTCTTAACAATCAGCTCTGCATTTTCGTCATGCTTCTTGTTCGCTGCTCTGTTCGTTAAATACCCATCTACAGTCGTAAGAGCTGAAACTCCAATGGCAACAAGAGACAGTCCGCCTGAGAACGGTGCTAACAAGACTCCACCAAGGCTTATAAAGTCTGAAAAAGAAACGCACTGAGCTATAAACTTTAGATCTAACATTTAATTTTTTGCAAGATATAAGCCAAAATATACAGAGATTAACACATTGAGCAAAGAATTATACAAACGTATTAAGTACTGACACATAAGCGTTTTGCCATCCCTCCATTCCCAAGAAGCTCGTGCTATAAGACCCTATACTTCCCTATACGGTCCGCATTATATATGAGAGAGATGTTTTGGAACAAGGATATCAATTTTATTTTTTGCAAAATTCCTCTATTTATTACAATGTTGCACCCTTGACCTTTGAGCTAAACGGTTGGATTTGCAACTGATACATCATCGTTTGAGAAATAATAATTATATGTAATACTTTGAACTTCCATAAATTAAAAGGTATGGGGCGGACAAGACTGTGCGTACCGACTGGTAGACAGAAGAACCGGTACAGTGAAAACTATGTTTAAGTATCCACAAGAAGACACGATAAAAAATAGTATCTCAATGTGTTAAATAATACTTAGGCAGCAATTAAAAGCTGTGTTTGCAATAGAAGTATCAAGTTTCACCCCCAACTAGAGTGTTCTTGGCACTATTTTGTTCCGTCTCTGACTTTTGTCTGTGGGAAGTTTTCAGTAGGTCTGCCGACTGCCGCAAGGTTGTTATAATTTCCATCCTGTTTGTTTTCCAGCTTGCCAACGCTTCACCTAGTAGGACCAGTGGTCTTTTTACTGGAATGAAAATTATGGATAGGATTTAAATTACTAGTATGTTCTAGGCATTTTCATGCATAGTCTGCACAGACAGAGTAGGATTAGTTTGTCGGTCGTCAAGCTTTGCCGGCGACATACTTGTATTTCCGCTCAACGACATTGAAAGCTGTCACTCGTAAGTGACGAATGCCCCCGAAGTGGCGACACTTGAATATGGTTCTTGTGCATGCACTACTACTAGTGTTCATTGCCAAATTTTCCCATATTCAATATGCAATGTGACCTGACAGAAAGATGACACAAAATGAAGGGAGATATAAGGACAAATAATGCAAAATGGGGTTATGCTTCTTAGGCACTGTATTTCCCTTTAATGTTCTTTATTGATGTTTGCAATTTGAACAAATTTCCTTTTAAACCTGAAGAGTTATGCTCCGGACAAGAAAATGTAAGAAAGGGGATAATTAAAAAGTTATGTAAGGTAGAGTTATGGCTCTTGTTCACAACACTTTCTCTGATTGTGCTCTTTCATTGCATGAAATTTTGAGTAAAACTTTAATACTTTTGAGTTGCTCCGGTAAACAGTTTTGATCATATTACCAATTTAATTATATGTGAAACAGTTTTGATCATATTACCAAAAATAGGAAGCCGTCTCTCGAAATGCAAAACTAAAATTAAAATGAAAGGGGACTTGGTTGAGACTTATTTAAAACACTATTCTAATACCCGCTGTGATACTTTTGTATCATTGTTTTCTTGTGTGTGATTTTTTATTTCATAAAAAGCTGTGGATGCCTCGGTCTTTGATCTTCAAATTTCTTAAGTAGGTTGGTCACGACAAGTAGATGTCCATCATTGATTTTAGCGTCACTAGGTCAACTTTTAAGGTCACTCTTATCTTTAACTGAATCAAAACGTCTTTGATTAAGATCACCTGCAGTTGAGAAACGTTTTGCTATCATTAAATCTATAGGACGCGTATATTTGATAGGAAGGCCGACAAGGATCGACCAGCGTAAGACTCCATACTGCTTTTCCAATAAGTTCTAGTATGTTACATATTAAGATCAGTTTTACTCAATGGCAAATACTAGTTAGGGACTTCTTACGCCTAGGATACTCAAAATTTGCCAAACATATTAATTATGAATCGTGGCTGACCCGTAAAGGGTTCAGGGTTATAATGTTCGTAATTCAAAAAATCTGATTGGCACTTAAAAGTTAAAGCTTGTAAACTAGACCTTGTTGATGGTCCTATAGTAGTTAAAAGGTCAAGGTTAAAGTTACTTACCAGATAAGTGATACAGAAATTTTAAACAATGACTCGTGTTCCGAAGAACACCTATAAACAGTTAGTGGTCACCTCCATTAAGCTGCCACCTGTCATCAGCAGCGAATACAGATATATCACAATTAGTTATTGTTTATATTGAAACACATGTACTAATCAACCACCTTAAGTTCTTTTGCTTCCATTGGCTAGATGAGTGAGACAGATTTGCATGTATGTTTGTTGCTTTTTCTTTCAAAATTACTGACTAATTCTTCCCAAGTATAAATCATTGGCTTAATTATAATGTGAAAGGTGGTGATTAATATTAAAATGAAGGGGGAAAATAAAACATATATACCTACCGTCTTTCTGGAAAAGGTAACGAACAAAGAGGAAGATAAGCGCAGCAACAACGAAGAAAAACGACATCTTTTCACTGATTTTCTATCTCGAGGAACTTTTAAATCGTTTAGTTCTAAAAAAGAAATTAATTATTCATTCAGTAAAGCAATGTAACATTATTTATAATATATAACAAACAAAAATATCGCTGAAAACGAAGACTGTTTCTTAAAGTAGCCATCTCTCCACAAAAGCAAATGTCATCATCATCATCATCATCATCATCATCATCATCATCTTTGATAATGGCTAACCGTCATAACTGACTATTATGGCCATGCGTGGGGGGTTAGGAAAGTTAAAATATTGCCAAGTCTCCTAGGTTACTCAGTCCACCCAGGAGGTTATTGGCAATGTGATAAAAAGGTGCAAAAGCCTAGCTTAGCCTATGTCAGCATAAAAAGTTTTAAAAAACAAGAGGGCCAATATGGCTCCATATCACTCACATAATTACCATTGCCCCTGAAAACATGGAAGTAGGTCAAAAGGTCATTATCAAAGGTCAAAGTTGATATATGCATTCAAAACTGTACATATGGTTCAAATTTGACAACTGTAGCTTCAAAAAAAAGGAAAGTAGGTCGGAATGTCAAGGTGAAGGTCAGCAAATGTTAAAGTTGAAATTTACATTCAAAACTGTATACATGATCTAAATTTCATAGATGTAGCTAAAAAATCCCAGAAAGTTGGTCAGTAGGTAAAGGTCCGCCACGGTCAAAGTTGAAAAATGTATGCAAAACTATCCATATAGTTCAAATTTCATTGCTATAGCTTTAAAAAAAAATAAAGTGTGTCAGTAGGTCAAATGTCAAAATATCTTATGGTCTCAGACAAGAAGATTTTAAAAGATTTATTTCTCAATGTAAAATCAAGAGAGCCCCGGGGCGGGGTCGATTTTGACCGGAATCATGATTGAACAATCTTGGTAGATTCCAGGTCCACAAGACGATTACTTGCCAAGTATCTAAGATTTTGGTCTTTTGGTTTTGCAGAAGAAGATTTTTTAAATATTTCCCTAAATAACTCTATGTTAAATCGAGTGACCCAGCTTTTGGCTTGAGATTCTCTATATTCGAAATCAATATAGATGTTATAAAGATAGTCATTCTAAAGTTTCATGAACAGCTAGTGAATATGGCGCCTTGATATAATATATGGAAGGTTTGCTGACCTAGTTTACAGATCGATATGGCCCGAATTCAAACTCGATAAAAATTTCACCAAGATACGCATTCTGAAAGCTTCAGAAAGATCCAATGAAAAATTCAGTTTCTATTGCGTAGTATGCATACACAGGTTTTTCTTATGATTTGATTAACTGGTGACCTTGTTTTTCACCCGAGATAACCCGTAATAACACTGACATAGATTTCATCAAGACACCCATTCGTATTTAGTTTCATTAAGATCCAATGAAAACTGCAAAGTGTTTTTTTTCTGATTTGACTGATGAAATGAATCTACCATTGCATACACAGTGTTTTCTCATGCTTTGGCTTGGTGACCTTATTTTCACCTGAAATAACCTATAAGCAAAATCGACCTAGATTTTACCAAGACACCCATTCTTACTTACTTTCATATAGATCCAATGAAAAATGCAGCCTACATTGCATACACGGTGTTTTCTTATGACTTGACATGATGACCTAGTTTTTCATCTGAGATAACCGATAATCAAACTCAACCTAGATTTCATCAAGATACCCATTCTTACTAACTTAGTAAGTTTCATGAAGATCTTATGAATTGACCTCATTACCTCGATTTTGACCCGAGATAACCAATATTCGAAATTGACCAAGATTTCATCAACACAATTCGTCTGGCCAAGTTTCATGAAGATTCAGTGAATACATACACAAGGTTAAGTGTGAACAGACGACAAACATCAAGAGATCACAATATATCTTACCTTGAACATTTCGTGCTCAGGTGATCTAAGAACATACCCAACAGAGTTATTTACTGTTCTTACATTTCACACTCTTTCTTTTATAATAATTATAACGTCTTGTAACTTTGTATTTGAATTCAACTTTGATTCGCTTTAATAACTATTGGTTATATGCACTCTATGAATACTTTAGTTACACATACCAATATTTTTTTTATTTGGGAGGATATAACTTAAAGTTAATTAAACTGACGCAGATAAAATCGCAACACGGAAGTGAAGTTTGCATTACGAGAAAATGACGAGGGTATGTTGTTTATGCCCGAAGGCTAGCATTGGCTCCCTCAATCAAATATTTGTATAGTAGATCGGGTTCTTTCTTTTGGGGAAGCCAATCACAACACAGAACTGAAAGCAAGTATAGAATTTTCAAAGAGAATTTATTATGCTAATATTAATCGAAAATGTAAACGTATTCAACAACACATGAAGACTGAATGCAATGATGCGGCTAAGTATTCAGTTTACTGATAAACAGGTACAAGGATATTAAAAAGGGAAGTATAAAGATTATTTTTATGGCTAAATACTTATGAACTATACACTTTATACATGTTTCAAAGAGTAAAGTACAGCGAGGATCATCATCATCATCTAAGAATAAACAAAATAGCAGTACTATATAACCTGAGATCAAGTATAGAATTATCAAAGATAATTTATATAACCTGAGATCAAGTATAGAATTATCAAAGATAATTTATATAACCTGAGATCAAGTATAGAATTATCAAAGATAATTTATATAACCTGAGATCAAGTATAGAATTATCAAAGATAATTTATATAACCTGAGATCAAGAATAGAATTATCAAAGATAATTGAGATCAAGTATAGAATTATCAAAGATAATTGAGATCAAGTATAGAATTATCAAAGATAATTGAGATCAAGTATAGAATTATCAAAGATAATTGAGATCAAGTATAGAATTATCAAAGATAATTTATTAATTTTATTACACTACTATTAATATTATATGTTAGGTTAAGGTTAATAGGGGATGGTTCTCCGACCCCTATCTAACCATTGACGGGGAAAATAAACGGGGTTACCCGAAAGGGGCCTGAAAAAAAAATTTATATGTCAACGTATTCAACAACACATGAAGGCTAAACGCAATGATGTATCTCAGAATTCACAAACATCGATATACAAAGACATGGGTGATGGTTAGCACTTCAAATATAGTTCATATAGTTGTAGGCCTATTATGTGCCATTTATAGCACATTAAACCGGTGGTTTCTGTGACCTTCTTTGATGATGTTTTCCCGAATGTGTATTATTTTATCTTCAAAGTTTTCATAGTCATAGATAACTGCACATATGTTTCATATTAATAACACTTTTTACACTGTTCCCTGAATTTTGGTATATTGTTCACAGTTTAACTGTTAATAACCACTTCAGTTCTGAACATCACTTATTAAAAACTTATTAAAAACCGAGATAAAAAACACTTGTAAGTCCTTATGTGTAACAGTTTGGCGGAAACTTATTAGTAACCCCCCAATTTTTATGAAGTCTTGCCTTAAATGCGTTTAGGGTGGGTGCCTTAACTATACATTCTGGGATCTTGTTCCAGGGATCCACCACCCTATGGCTAAAGGTACCCTGCTTCAAAGTCGTTCTTGCTCTTTTTTTTGTACAATTTTTGTAAATTACCACTAGTTAGTAATGGAGGTAACATAAAAGGATAACGGGGCTATTGTGTAAGAATTAACTGAAGACTAACAATTGTATTAAAGCTGGCATTGTTCCATTTGAGGTGAACAAGAAAACAAAAGGGCCTAGAACCCTAGTATCAACCTTGTCAGTCCATTTGCCTGGTAATTATTGTTATATCCAAATACGTTTTCCTATACTAATAAATTATCGCCTTTTAAAAAAAGGACCCCCGGAGGTCAATTAAGTCTATGTAAAACTAAGTTACCCCCGTACAAGGTCAATTTTAATCCAGGGTCATATTTGAACAATTTTGGTAGAGGTCCACTAGCCAATCTACATGCCAAATATCTAAGCTCTATGACTTGTGGAAGAAAAAGATTTTTAAAGTCTTCCTACATAAGCCGTGTAAGACTAAGTGACCGTGAAGAGAAACCAGTTTGACCGGCGGGTTAAAATTTGAACAACTTGGTAGAGGTCCACTAGCTAATGCTACATGCCAAATATTTAAGCTCTAGGCCTTGTGGTTTCGAGCAGATTTAAGTTTTCCTATATATTCCTATGCAAACTAAGTGACCAACCCCCTGTCAAGACCCGGGGTCATAATTGAACAATTTTGGTAAAGCTTTACTGCAACTACATGCCAAATATCTTGCTCGAGGCCGTGGTTTCAAGAAGAAGATTTTTACAAGTTTTCCCTATATATTCTATGCAAAAACTAAGTGCCCATCCGCGCGGGGTCAATTTTGACCCGGGGGGTCATCATTTGAACAATCTTGGTAGAGGTTTACTGACAATGGTAATGCCAAATCTAAGCTCTAGGCCATGTGGTTTCGACAAAGATTTTAATTTATTTGTTGCATAGAACCATAGTTCTCATGGAATGGAATCTTTGAACAATTTTGGTAGAACTTCATGCAGGAACATTACTGCATCGTTTTATCGAACATTGGCCTAAAGGTATAGAGGAATGTCATTTAATCAAAATTTACGGACACGGACGACGACAATCATCAGCCGGATCACCCTGGCGCAGGTGAATTGTCAAAACAACACCGTTTAGGTCATATTTAATTGATTAGTTTATACTAATTTTTTTGGCGACGTGAAAGAAATACAGCTTATATCAATCACTCTCACACCTCTGAGGTATCCATGCCGTGAGGGTATGAGAGAATAGAAACCAGTTTCCTTGTGACGCCAAGAAGGAGCTACTAGTACCATTCTTGTTGACGCGGCCAGGGAGCGAACCCATGACCTCCCGCACTCGAAGTGGACGCTCTACCACTAGGCTATCGTGGCGTTGCAATTGACAACTGTTTAATTGTTTACGAGACAATATCTCGTCAAAGTACGATAACCAACATGAACGGCCGGGTCACTTCAAAGTTATTGCCTTTCAGTCGTCAATTATCGAACTCAAGTACATATTGATATAATGTTACAAAACTTGATGTGTGGGTAGCTAAGTTGGGGTTGATTAAACGGGTTACTGTGGTCAAATTATTTAGGATTGAGGTGTTGTCACAAAACTTCATGGGGGTAGCATAAAAACGTAGACTGGGATTGATGTATGGTCATTTGGGCAAAGTACAAGGTCACTGTGACTATTTGCCCCCTTTTAAGCTCACCTAAGCCAATGGGTCAGGTGAGCTGTTAGGATCGATGAATGTCCGTCGTCTGTCCGTCGTCCACAATTGCTTCAGTAACTTCTCATACACCACTTGATGGAATTTCACCAGAATTTGACCAGTAGCATTCTGGTATTAAGCTCTTAAAATTTGTTCAAATGGTTCTGGTTGACTGAACAACATGGCCGCAAGAAATCTTTGGAAATCTTTTCCAAAACCACAAAGTCCAGATCAAGGTCCTCTACCGGAATTATTAAAAGCATGCCCCTAGGTGCAAAATTGGTTCAGCCATGGTGGTCACTTGTTTTACACAGTTACATAGGGAAATCTTCAAGTCCCGGAGCTTTGATGTTTGGTGTGTACCATTGCCTAGTGGGTCTCTACCGGGTTTCTTCAAATCATTCTCTAGTTGTATAAACTGGACCTGCCCTATGAGTTACATATACATGTATGTAAATATTGTAAACGGCAAACATCTTCTTGTTAATTAAAAGATCTTAGATATTTTGTATGTAACATATTCTAGTGGTCGCAAGGTAAACATGCACAGAAAACGGATTTCAGGCGATCACAATAGCTCATTTCAAAAATCATGTGCGCAGGTGAGCTAAAGGTGTAGAAACAGTACTTCAAGGTGATCTTGGCCAGTCTCATTTTCAATCCCTTATAAAGATGGTGAAGTAATTAGACATACGAGATCAGAGATTGTGCGACAATGCTGCCGAAGAGTGATGCACATTATCCGAAAGAAGATTACAGAACACTGAAGCAGACTAACTGCCCCAGTTATTCCAGCATACATGTACTTTTAATGGTGGAAATATAACTTTATATTCTAATAATTCGTCTACTGTACATGTATGTTTGGTAGACATACTTACATGTAGTGAAATAGAATTTGTAGCAAAAATAAAGGTAGATGATTTCTTTTATTACACGGGACATGTCGTCTCCCTTGGTCTAGTAGTTTAGGCATCCACCTTGGGAGCGAAAGGTCGAAGTTTCGAATCCCAGCAGGGGTCCGTTCTGACATGGCCGGTTGGTGAGCCACCAGTTAGTTAAATAATGGTTACCGCATGTCTACCTGCCTGGTGCCTGACATTAAAGGATATAATAGGATTCGGGAGGAAAATATGCTCAGAAAGAAGGTGTCTCATAAGTCAGAAATGGCTGTCACTATAACAAACAAACACTTTACCTTTTACACGTACGTCCGTCTATGATTCATCTTGGCAACATTTAATTCAACACTTACCTTTACATCAATGTGTTCGAAGTGTTTCATCTAACTTGCGTTATTCCTGTACACATAAAGTTTGTCCAGGTAGATTAAAACTTAAGTCTTACACCCAGTCTGCTTGAAAATCACGGATTGATGTATTTTTCGTCACGTCAATCTGTTGCGAGTAAAAGGCTTCAGGCAACAACATTAAGGTGCATTAAATTTATGCAAAAAACAGAAACTTCACTTGTGCAAAATCACATGCTCACCGCAGGAAAATAATCATGTAAACAAGTTATATTTGATATTGATGATTTTATCAGGAAGTGTTCCATGCGTTACACGAGTTGTAAGTTGGTTAAATAATGCATGCTATATCCTGGTTTACATTTTATTTATGAACCGGCTGATTTTTTTTTCAATGGAAAGGTGAAGATGGCCCTGTTTGATCATCTTGGCAACTTTATCTTTTCCTTTTAAGGTTAAGTTACCCTACTGTAGCATGGAAGAATTCGTATGTTAGGCTGGTCGTCCGAAAGTCACCTAATTTGTATTAAGAGTTCATCTTGATAGAGCGGTAGTAAAGTACAAGTAGCAATTCTCATAGCTTGTGTTACATGTTCAATACTTTCCGCCAATAAATAAATATGCCCCCAGGGCGGAGGGGTTATGGTAATGGGCCGTGCGTCAATCCATGTTCCGTTTTTTCGGAGCATAACTATGACGGGTATTTTAGATAACTTTACACACAGAGAGAGGACAGTGTACAAGAACCTTAACTCTAGCTATCCTTTTTTTGTAATTATCTCCCTTTATTGAACTTTCTTCTCCGGGCCATAACTCCTTAAGTACAAAACCGAATTGATTCAAATTGCAAAGACTTACAGACGACATTTAGACGCTGTGCAGTATCCAAGAACCATAACCGTACCTTAGTCCATTTTTGAGTTATCTCCCCTTATTGATTTTTCATATTAAACTTGTCCGGAACATATCTCCGAAAATAATTAAGGGAATTTGTTTAAACTTTACACACTGACAGAGGACATTCAGAGGAAGTGCAGTGTACAAGGACAATAACTCTAGCTTGTCCTATTTGATAATTATCTCGCTTTATTATTGTTTTTTGTTAGGGCCATAACTCATTAAGTACTGAACTGAATTGATTCAAATTGTATACAGTTATAAGATGCAGTGCAGTGTCGAAGAACCATAACTCAAACTTACCCTCTTCATTGGATTTTCGCAAATACTGTGCAAAGCATAAAATTTCAGACTTTTAGAGTAGAAGTGTGACATTACAGGTGACTAACCATTAGCACTGTAACAGGCCTCTTACCCACCCTGTGTATTCACAAGAGACTTTTAATAAAACCCTTTCACGGCCGTTACAGCACGTTATATTTACTAATATTTTGTTAACCTTTACCATATATCTATTATTCTCACCTCATATTTATGGTCATAGAAAGAGCACTCGGCGTGGGGATGGCCATGTCTAACATGGCTCTTGTTTCTAAAACTCATACGAATGCATATGAGATCGTATCGCAATGCACTACATGTAGTTACAAAAACACCCAGTTACACACAATCTGTATTGTTCTATAAGTCGAAAACAGCGAAAATCGCTTTTCAATAAATATGAATATACACGAAGTACGATGGTTTCGTCAAACTGCCGATTCGTCAAACTTCATTATATAATGCATGAAAATTGTTACAGTATTAATTTCATCAATTTTTGGTAATTCAGGAACGTCTCATATAATACTCCTGGGTAAATCAGGAACCGTCTTAAATAGAGATAAAACAATAGCGTAATTCAGGAACCGTCTAAAAATGTATCCTGGGTAACAGGAACCGTATAGATACTCCTGGGTAATTCAGGAACCGTTTATAAATCGGTACTCCTGGGTAATTCGGAACCGTTATAAAAAACTCCTGGGTAATTCAGGAACCGCTATATACTCCTGGGTAATTCAGGAACCGTCTTAGAGTACTCCTTAATTCGGAACGTCTAAAGAGTACTCCTGGGTAATTCAGGAACCTTATAGAGTACTTCTTAACAGGAAATGATAGATACTCGGTAATTCAGGAACCGATTAGAGTACTCCTGGGTAATTCGGACCGTCTAATAGAGTACTCCCGGTAATTCGAACGTCAAAAGCTGGGTAATTCGGACCGTCTATAGAGTATTCCTGGGTAATTCAGGAACTCTATAAGTACTACATGGGTAATTCAGGAACCGTCTATAGAGTACTCATGGGTAATTCAGGAACCGTCTATAGAGTACTCCTGGGTAATTCAAAGCCATAACCTAGAAGCGCCTTGGGCAATTTCACTGGTTATCGGACTTGGTCAAGATATCATGCCCACAAACAGTTTGACCAAGTTTGATGAAGTTTGGATGAGAAGTATTCGACTTAAAAGGTAGACAATGCTAATTTTATCAATTTTGGATAATTACATGTAAAGAGCCATCATCCAGAAGTGGATGGGGCGAATTTGCTGGTCATCGAACTTGGCCGAGATATCATCCCTACAAACATTTTGACCAAGGTTGATGTAGATCGGATGAAAACTTTTCGACTTAAGAGTGGACTAGAGCTTCATTATGTTTTGAGGTACTGTCGTTTGTTCCTTTTCTTCTGCAGAGCATAACTCAAAAAGTATTGAAGGGAATCCAATGATACTTCATAAATTTTATCAAAGACAATAAGAGGAAGTGCAGAACACAAGAACCATTGTTCTAGCATCATTATTGTTGAATTCGGAGTTACTACTCTTACAACCATTTCCATGTTCAGAGCATAACTAAAATCAATGATACTTCATATAGATGATAACGAGAGGAAGTCGGCGCCCAAGAACCATAACTCTAGCTTCAGTAATTTAGAGTTACTGTCCTTACTTTCTTTTTCTTGTGCAGACTAGAAAAGTGTAAAAAATGGAAATCAATTCATACTTACTATATCAACAGAGGAAAATGAGAACAATAGGGCAAATATGGCCCTTTATTGCTCACCTGGCTACCATTGGCTATAATACGAGATCAACAATAGCAGGAAGGGTCAATTTTGACCTGGGGGTCATTTGAACAATCTTGGTAGAGATCCACTAGGAAATGCTACAAACTAAATATCTACAAGCTATACTGTAGGCCATATGGTTTCAAAGAAAAAAAAAGTCTTTAAATTTTTTTCCCTATATATTGGCCTATGTAAAATCAAATGATTGCCCAAGTAAGGTCCATTTTGACCTGTGGTTCATAATTTGAACAATATTGGTAGAGGTCCACTAGACAATACTACATGCTAAATATCTAAGCTCTAGGCTTTGTGGTCTCAGAGCAGAAGACTTCTAAAGTATGTCCTTTTTGTTGCCATGGCAACCAGAGTTCTGTTTAGAATGCAATTGTTTGAACACGTTTGATAGAATTTCATGCAAAGAATATCACTGCCAAGTTTCATCAAAATGGCCCAGTGGTTTCGAAGGAGATGTCTTTTAAGGGAATTGGTGGAGGGAGGTATGCCTGGCAGTGAGCTTTCCTTAAAGCTCACCCTGACACTTTGAGCCAGGTGAACTAAAAAGAAGTGCAGTGCACAAAAAGTCATGGCTCTAGGTTTATTATTCATTGAGGTACTGCACTAACTCTAGTTTCACAAACGGTATTTCAGAAGATACATGTACTGTTACAATGTATTAAATTACATAAGAGGACAAAAGAAAATCATGGTTGTTTCTTAAACATTGAAATAAGTACAGTAACTGCTATTTTCAACCAAAGCTGTCATTTAGAGGCGAATTTCATTTTATAGTAATAGTTTTTGTTTTGCTATAACTAAGGTTATATTTATTTTTCTAGAAGTGAAATCTGCCAGAAGTAAATGTCTTTCTTAAAGGTATGATAATTACTTAGAGCGGTAGATCAAATATTAATACAATTCCTTACTGAACTTGAACATGCCTCTATCAATGCTGCAATAGATGGTTGTTCAAGTAGACATGGTTACTGCTTATCAAGGTCAGCACAATTTGCCAGGGTAAAAACTATTTATCAATGTCAGCACTACTTATCAACATCAGAACTGTAAATCAATATCAGTATGACTTCTTAATAGCAGCACTGTTATCAATGTCAGAACCATTAATCTTACCAAGGTCAGCACCACTTATCAAGGTCAGTATCTTTAATCAAGGTCAGCATCACTTATCTAGGTCAGCAAGGTTTATCAATATCAGCACTGTTTATCTATGTCAACATTATTTACCAAAGTCATACTTGTTTATCAATGTCAGCACCGTTTATCAGGGTCTGTACTTTTTGTCAATATCATCATTTCTCAAGGACAACTTGATTTATTTATTATAATAAATATTAGCACTGTTTATCAATGTCAGCACATTTTATCAGGATCAGCATGTTTATATAAGAATTTTAAATTTAAGATCCGCCCCACTTACATGGTTCATCTTCAAGAAGAACAAATAAGATAGAAAATAATGTGAGTAATGATGTAAACCGATGCGGATCTAGTGACTTCTTTCCCCCCTGATGGACCAATAATGTTTCTCCAACTTTCTTTCAACTTGTTATATCATATGCTTGCAATAATAAGTGAAAACTCAATCATGAATAACGTATTTTCAATTTTATAGTATTAATATTGTAACTTTATTAATTCCAATCGTATAGATATATTGTATCACGTGCATACAGAAGATTTGTCTGAGATATGTTACCCGATTTAGCATGATAAATGACTAGCATTATTTTCAGCTGTTGAAAACCACCCAAGCCAAACTGGTATGTATAAATCTTGTGGGGTGGATTAAAGTAAGACACCAGATCAGAAAATTAAACTATTAATTTTGAATACCATAGATACATGTAGTAATTCACAAATATATGACTACAGTAAGGTGCAGCAGAATGTTGCAATGACCGAGTTTAAAGTGCAACAAGGAACGAAGCACTACACATGGTTCAGGCATATTTATTTATGGGTGACTGGTTAGTTATTGTTAGCGATGAATGAAAGGTAAAGGGTAGACTGGAACTTCAGTCCTTACATTTACTATTTCATTTTATGATTATCTTTACATTCATTTCTTACTTAATTAACTCCCTTTGCTGCCAAAATGTAAGATGATCGAGCCCTGTTAAAATAAAAGGCTGAACGTATTTTGTTCGGATTTTAAAAATGAAATAGATTATCATCTAGCCTAGCGGCGAGGCTAGGTAAAGGGGTGATGTTTTAAGTGAAATAGGAGACTGTCATATAGAGCACATATTTGAACACTAACAAAAGGGCCTAGTTTGCGCATCTGAGCAATGGTCAGCGGGTATTAATGTGTAGTACAGTAGTACTTTATGGTACTTCAGTACTCCACAGTACGGTATATTGTTACAGTTGACATTCCATCCACTCGTTCGTGTGAAGAAGCGTCTGTAACAGCAGTGGACCAGAATCAATCCCTTTTTTGAAAGGGACGATACAAGGATGCTATAATAATGACAATGACAAATGGTTTATTTGAGTAAGTTTGGTGACATTCCATCCATTGGTTAATGAGATGAAGCCATTTAAAGGTTTTCTATTTTAAGTTTAACAGCGGTCACTGTGTGCTCTGGACCAGAATCATTTCCTGGTTTTTGAAAGGGGTCAATGCAAGGATACTACAGAGCAAGATTGATGTCATTCCAACCATTGACTCATGAGAAGTCGTTTAAAAGATTGTCGCTTTTAGTAACAGCAGTCCCTGAGTGCACTGGACCAGGACCAAACCATTTCCTATTTTTTGGAAAGGGGTCAATGTGAGACTTATAGCAAATTTGTAAATATCGGACATGTAATTTCTGAGAAAAGTTTTAGGCGAAAATGTTCACAACGGACGCCCGACAATGGACGTCATCGTCGGAACCCACGGTCTATTACGGAATATATTCATGTATGGTATGAATAGCCTGGGTACCGAGGTTGGAGTAATATCAGCGTAAGAAAAAAAGTTTATAACTCAAAAACAAAGTCCTCTAAAGATCCGTTATAATTAAAGTATACATAAAGTGATTTGCTACATTAAAACATGGACCGTTAGGAGTTAAGAAAGCACTGTAAGTATATGCCATATACTTGAACACTGCTTTCTTGACTCCTAACGGCTTACCTAAATTATAATTAAAGTGTACATTTAGTGATTTGCTACATTAAAAGATGGACCGTTAGTCAAGAAAGCACTGTAAGTAGTTACCTTTCTTAAATTGCAGCAAACATGCATACGTATAACAATTACAGATAAGTTTAATGGCATTTTATTACCAACATAATGGCTTATAGAAAGGTACACAATGAACCCATTCTTTTATTTTACATATTTACCGAATTTCAAACCCAAAAGTTGGAACTTAACCTAGAGATCATTAGTACAACTGCTGGGCACTGTTTCTGATAGGTGTATAATGTCTACAAGCTTAGTAAAAATAGATTTTGCTTTGACTGGGTGAGAGAGATTTTGTTTCTAAGTGGCCATGGCCCTCTAGACAACCTTTCAGATAACGGACGAGTATAATCACCTTAATCAATAAATATCAATCGCGAAAGGAAAACAAGAATCCATCATAGTATGGCCTAGTATCACTCATTCGGATAGATGTCCATAATGAGCTTGAAGCCCCTCGACAGCGTACATGCATATAAGAAAATAGCTCTTTTTCTCATATACATGTACGCTGTAGCGATTTTTTTCTGGGATTATTTTGAAAATTCCTTACCCCGAGTACCTGTGAATATAACATTTAAATTCGAGCGAGGCCAATATCAATCCAAGGTGACCCTACGATTTAAACATACTTGAAAGAAAACCACTGCATATGGCTACAAACCAAATATAATTATTTCACCTCTAAGTAGGTCTGGCAGTTTCTAAAAAGAACAATTTTAAGTATTTATATATTCAAGACTGAAAGAAAAAAGAAAATTTGGTTCTGGTCAAGAAGATTTTCAAAGTATTTCCTGTTGGATGCCAGAGTTTTGCATTAAATATAATGCTCTTAACACTTTTTGTAAACCAAGTACAGTAGACAACTTGTATTGCTTGAAACTAATATGAATTCTATACATTGATTTAAAATTAAAGGATGGGTCTTCTTCCTACATCATAAAGATCATAACGACATAAACATAATCTTAAGCTGTCAGCCATTTAACGAGTCCTCTGTAAACAAGGAAGTAAAATCTAAGACATTGGACTTTTGAACAGTGAGAAAGTTTAGAGAACACCTGGATGTTTAGTGTAAAAGTAGTTGTACAATACTCACTCACTGATCAACAACGATATTTTATCACAAGTAAGTCGTATTTTTCTTATTTTTATATTGACTTTAATTGACTTTTGGGAACAATTTTGGTCTTGGATATCTTCAAGCTTTGTCAATGGAACAGACTGGGACATCATTTCTACTTTCTTCTCTTTAGACGCATTCTGGTCTGTGTTCTCTCGCAGATTTCCCAAGGAACCATGGGAAGAAATAATCTGTCGTACATCAGGGGACGGCTCAAACATACACTGCTTGATCTGGCTGCTCTTGATCATTTGTTTCAGACCAAAATTGTTCCCAAAAGAAAATAGTAGATATGATTCCACAGTTTGAATTTGAAATCAATGTTCGAGCACAAGGAGAGACACATAACTGTTCCTTAAAAGCATCTGTAATCATTTCACCTAGTCAGGTAGTACTGGCAGACAGTAATAACAATAGTGTGAAACTGGTTGGCATTGAGCAGAAAAAGGTATTGGCAAGATATGGTTTTAACACATACCCATGGGACGTGGCAAAAGTCAGTGAAGATACAGTTGCAGTGACCCTTCCTAAGGAACGTAAAATACAGTTCCTGTCAATCACACAAAATAACAAATTTACTATGAAGAATGAAATAAAGGTGAATTATTACTGTAAAAAACTGTTTTGTGAAGGAGATAAGATTTTTATAGCATCTGAAGGGAAAATAGTCATACTTTGTATAAGTGGAACTTTGGTCAAAGAAATCATTTTTCCTGATTTAGCAAATCCATCCGGCATAGCAATTGCGCATGACTCAACGTCATTCTTTGTTTCTAACGATAGACATCCATATGTTGGAAAAAAACCCACCGCTGTTTACAGATTAAATTTTGAAGGCAGTGTGGTTGCAACATATAAGGATAAAAACCTGCCAAACTTTGAAGAACTCACTGTAACCAGAGATGGTACACTCCTTGTGTGTAACTGGTCTGCTCCTGGAAGTATTCATGTAGTGTCACCAGAGTGCAAAAAGATCAAAGAAATTTTACAGCACAATGAACATATCAGATGGTCGTACTGTGTCTCATACTGTGATGAAACAAACAAACTATTTGTATGTAACTACACACCTTTAGGCGACAATAAGCTCAATGACACCCTGAAAGTATTTCAGATGTGTTAATGTTTGAACAAAAACGGACTATTCTGAAAAAAATCCAAACGCTTCCATGAACATTTGCTTTTATAGGAAGTGTTCCTGTATTTCAAACATTTTGCAATTTAAACTTTAAATGACTGAAATACTGAGATTATGTATTATATGTTATTTGATTGCAAAAAAAAATAGTTTTAAAAAATTGACTGAAGAAATTCAACATTGAACATGTAGAAGTGTCGAGCTAGCTGTATTTCATTCTGTGATGAAACAAATAAATTATTCATACCTAGCTACCTTGGTAATGACAGAAAGAAAATGCTCGATGATGTCCAAAAATTTCAAATATTTACTGATGTTTTAAGGCATGCCCATTACAATGACAATAATGAGGACATTTACGTAAATGTTTGATATAAAAGTAAATGGGCATGATTATGTATTTCAATCAATTTGAGTAACTATATACGATCTAGCTTATCTAATTAATTAGCGTACCAACATATTTACATTTCTGCATCCCAGCATTATGATTTTATTGTATACGTTTATGCTTAAAAAATATCGAAATCTTATTAAGACAACTTGATGAGAAAATATCAGTTTTACTTTGAATAAAACACTTATAAATCCTTTAAATCCAACAGGTTGAACACAACTTCCAAGGAATATATCTTGACACCTGCCTTCCACTGATCTAAATGATTAACAAAAGCTTTACTGGAGTTAAAAAAATTACCTATTATATCAATCAAGGATTCTTGGTAATTGTAAATGTAATCGCAATTAAATTTAATACATGTCTATTACATATGTACAAATAATTGATTTCAATCATTGGACTGTTTAGTCCCGTTCTACCCACGGGTCAGACTGCCAAGACTGCTTAGACATCCCCGGCAGTATAATAATTGAATGTGACTTTAATATGGGGGTACTTTCTAATAACATTTAACTGAAATGTGATTTCTGTATTACGGGGTCAATACTTTTGTAGGTCTAACACCAATTAATAATAATAATAATCATAAATTCTTTATTTTGAGAAGGTAAGTTGAACATATAATGCCATTTATACAGACATTCCATATTGCATCATACTTAAATAACATTACATTTAAAAAACATTTGTTTTGCAATTTAAGATAATTAGAAATATTGGGTCTTTAAGCATATTCATATGTTTGATGAAAAAGAAACCATCTGCTGTTGTAATGTTTTTTACTAATTAACATAAAACATTGAATAAAACATGATAATGAGTATTTGTGTTGTACAACAGCACAATGTCGTATTATGAAGTATGTTTGTAAATGGTTCATTATAACATTTCAGTTAAATGTTATTAGAAAGGGAACGGTGGTGTAGAGGTTAAGGTGTCTGCTGCTCATCACGGAGGTTGCGGGTTCGAGCCCAACTGGTGTCACGACCGTACCTCCTCATATGACACCAGTACTGGTTTTTCCAGGAAGCGGACTCGAGAGTGACTCTATAAGCTACAAGCTTTGTTTACAATCGAGCTAAAAGAAATAAGTATAAACTATAACATTTGTATAGTCATTGCCTTGGCCTTTAAAAATGCAAACGTAATCTTGTATGGCTAGGCTAAATAATAATTGTGGCGAAGATTTACAAAATCAGTACCAGTTCGGTACAGTCTAATAATTGTTATCCATACATAGTGTGTAAAAGTTTGTCAAAATTTACGAAGCTTGTTTTGTTGCCACACCTTGAATTTTTGCATAAATAAATTAAAGCGTTTCAAACTGTTGTCTGCATTAAATAAATATGAGATACTACTACTATTAAGAACGTACATTAAATGCATTGGATTTATGTCCTTATTTCCGAACAGTGCTAAGATAAGACATAAAGTTTACTGAACTTCTAGAAAGTTAACAGATTCTCAACAATTGCAAGAATTGCACGCAGTATACGGTAGTATCTTCACCAGTCGAAAGTTTCTTTATTGCTACTGCTAAAGTAACAAGACAAGACAGCTTTCAGTAGAACTTACGGACATAAAAAGTAATGAAGATTGAGATTATGAAGACTGCGATTGTCAAAGTGTCTTGGTAGATGTACTTTAAGCGGTGCTTCAGTGACCATTTATTTTGAAGTTTTAATTATTCTAATGTGTTCATGAGCTACTAAATGTAATTGAAATTGTATTGTTATTGAATGTCAAAAACATTTATTATATTGCTAATAAACGTAATCATCATCTGTAGCTGCATATATTTTAATAAATTGTTTCTTTAATACTATATAAAACAAATTTCCAAATGTTCCCTGTCGTCCCAATACACACCTACCAAGAAATAATTCCATTTAAATCGCCGTGCATGCACTATAAGATGTGGAGGCAGTCCTCAGTCTTTTGGGTTCTTGGCAGTCAAGCTTACGGTCTTTACTCCAACGCATTTAAATTCAAACCCGATAGAAACAAAATTATACATCTTCATGCACATATAAGCTCTTGAAAAAAAATCTTAGAGTTTGCTGTCAAACTGTTTTGCATAAAAAGCGCCAAATTGTGGGTTGGTCTGAGGCCAAATTGTTACTTTTCAAAACTTCATACACTGAAATTTTCACTGCAAACACATAAGCAAGGAGTTGGTCAGTTTCAGACTCCCTGTAAAATAAGACAAGAGGGCCAAGATGGCCCTTTATCGCTCACCTGTATATCAGTTGCCAATAATACAAGGGGTCATGACTTTAATATAATTCATAGGTCCACTATGTAAGCCTATTGGAAATAAAGCTACCCCTCACCTCCCGGGAAGGGTTAATTTTCAACTTGGGGGGTCATGATTTGAACAATCTTGGTAAAGGTCCACAAGTCAATGCTACATGCACAATATGTAAGTTCTAGGCTTTGTTTTCTAGAGCGGTAGTAAAGTACAAGTAGCAATTCTCATAGCTTGTGTGACATGTTCAATACTTTTCGACAATAAATAAATATTACATTATGTATGTATAAACAGAAAATCTGATTTATTATTTTTTCTATCTCCCGCCAAGGCGGAGGGGATATGATAATGGGCTCAGACCGTCATTCCGTGCGTCCGTCACACTTTTGTCCGGAGCATAACTATGAAAGTATTCAAGGGAATGTGTTTAAATTTTACATACAGACAGAGGACATTGAGAAGAAGTGCAGTGTACAAGAACCTTATTCTAGCTTACTGAGTATCCTATATTTTTAATTATCTCCCTTTATTGAACTTTCTTCTCCGGGTTAAACTGCCGATTCATCAAACTTAATCGTATAGTGCATGAAAATTGTTACAGTATTAATTTTATCAATTTTAAGTAATTCAAAGCCATAAAATAGAAGCGCCTCGGGCAATTAGACTGGTTATCGGACTTGGTCAAAAAATCATACCCACAAACTGTTTGACCAAGTTTGGTGAAGTTTGGATGAGAAGTGTTCGACTTAAAAGGCAAACAATGCTAATTTTATCAGTTTTGGATAATCAAAGAGCTATCATCAAGAAGTGGCTTAGGCGAAATTGCTGGTCATCGAACTTGACCGAGATATCATCCCTACAAACATTTGAACAAGGCTGGTGTAGATCGGATGAAAACTTTTCGACTTGAGAGTAGACTAGAGCTTCATTATGTTTTGAGTTACTGTTGTTTGTTCCTTTTTTTCTGCTGAGCATAACTAAAAAAAATGAAGGGAATCCAATGATACTTCATAAATTTTATCAAAAACAATGAGAGGAAGTGCAGTGCACAAGAACCATTGTTCTAACATTATTATTGTTGGTTTCGAAGTTACTTCCCTTACAAACATTTCCATGTTCAGAGCACAGCTGACCTGTGGTTCAGAGCATAACTAAAATCAATTGATACTTGATATGGATAATAGCGCCCAAGAACCCTAACTCTAGCTTCAGTAATTTGGAGTTACTGTCCTTTCTTTCTCTTGTGCATAATAGAAAAGTGTAGAAAAATTGGAATCAATTCGTACTTCCTATATCAACAGAGGAAAATGAGAACAAGAGGGCAAAGATGGCCCTATATCGCTCACCTGGCTACCATTGGCTATAGTACAAGGTCAACAATAACAGAAAGGGTCAATTTTGACCGGGGGTCATTTGAACAATCTTGGAAATGCTACAAACTTAATATCAACTTAATTAATCAATATTTCATTTTATAATGACAATTTTGTTTTGCTATAACTAAAGTTATATTAATTTTTTCTAGAAGTGAAATCCGCAAGTAGTCTAAATGTCTTTCTTAAAAGTATGACAATTACTTCGAGCACTAGATTAAATATCACTTTAATACAATTCATTACTGAACTTGAACATGCCTCTATCAAGGCTACAATGACTGATTGTTCATGTAGACATGGTTGTCTATTTAGTGAAACAAAACAAGAAGTTTCAAAACGGTTGGCCCCTAAGTATTTGCAATGAACATGTAATGTATTTTTCTTGTTTTTACACCAGTGTTTGTCAAGGTCACAAACATTTATCAGTTGTCAGCACTTGAGTACTGTTTATCAAGTTCAGCATTGCCTATCAAAATCAGCATCGTTTATCAATATCTGCCCAGTTAATCAATGTCATCTTTAATCAAGGTCAGCACAGTTCATCTAAGTCAATCATCTATCAATGACTGCATTGTCTATCAAAGTCACTGCTTCTTGTCAAGTTAGCTCCATCTATATCAGCACAGTTTATCAAGTTCAGCACAATTGTTCAGGGTAAACACTGTTTATCGTCAGCACTACTTATCAGCATCAGCACTGTTAATCAATATCAGTACATGTATGACTTCTTAACAGCAGCACTGTTATCAATGTCAGCACCATTAATCTTGCCAAGTTCAGCACCACTTATCAAGGTCAGTATCTTTAATCAAGGTCAGCATCACTTATCTAGGTCAGCATGGTTCTGTTTATCTATGTCAATATTATTTACTAAAGTCATACCTGTTTATCAATGTCAGCACTGTTTATCACAGGGGTCTCTACTTTTTGTCAATATCATCATTTCTCAATGACAACTTGATTAATTTAGTATAATTAACATTAGCACTGTTTATCAATGTCAGCACATTTTATCAGGATCAGCATGTTTATGAAGGTCAGCATCATGTAAGGACAACACAATTTATCAGAATAAACTCCATTTAAGATTAGCACCACTTACATGGTTCATCTTCAAGCAGAACAAATAAGATAAAAATAATGTGAGTAATGATGTAAACCGATTGTATGCAGTTTGATCTAGTGACTTCTTTCCCCCTTGATGGACCAATAATGTTTCTCTAACTTTCTTTCAACTTGTAATAATAAGTGAAAGCTCAATTATGAATAACGTATTTTCAATTTTATAGTATTATGGCCAATTTCTTTTCCCTGGCTTGAAGTTGAATCTTGGTTTCAAGCCAGCGACAGCGTACACACACACACATATATATATATATATATATATATATATATATATATATATATATATATATATATATATAAGAAAATAGCTCTTTTCTCATATACATGTACGCTGTAGCGATTTTTTTCTGGGATTATTTTGAAAATTCCTTACCCCGTGTACCTGTGAATATAACAATTAAATTCGAGCGGGGCCAATTTCAATCCAAGGTGACCCTACGATTTAAACATACTTGAAAGAAAACCACTGCATATGGCTACAAACCAAATATAATTATTTCATCTCTAAGTAGGTCTGGCAGTTTCTAAAAAGAACAATATAAGTATTTATATATGCAAGACTGAAAGAAAAAAGAAACTTTGGTTCTGGTCAAGAAGATTTTAACAGTATTTCCTGTTGGATGCCAGAGTTCTGCATTAAATATAATGCTCTAAACACTTTTTGTAAACCAAGTACAGCAATGCTTGAAACTAATATGAATTCTATACACTGATTTAAAATTAAAGGATGGGTCTTCTTCATACAAGTATGTCATAAAGATCATAACGACATAAACATAATCTTAAGCTGTCAGCCATTTAACGGGTCCTCTGTAAACAAGGAAGTAAAATCTAAGACATTGGACTTTGAACAATGAGAAAGTTTAAAGAACACATGAATGTTTAGTGTAAAAAATTGTTGTACAATACTGATCAACAACGATATTTTATCACCAGTAAGTCGTATTTTTCTTCTTTTTATTTTGACTTTAATCTAGTACTTAATACTAAAGATTTATAGTAAAACAGTTCACAGTGTCAATACTGTACAGCAAAAATAGACATGTCACTTCTTGTTCAAAATTATATTAAATGTACAATTTTTTATGTTTGTTAAATTGAAATCGGATAGATCTATGCTGTTTGATTGTCTACGAGTCTTACACGGATTTCTTTTCATTTATTTAGATATACCCATACAAAGAGGGGTTTTAAAAAATGGAGGTATCAGGTCGTAGAGATGGAAGCTCGTTCAAGGACAGTGTAGGAAAATCGTCTGCTGAAGAAAAGGGAGTGTTGTGTCAGCCCTGTAGGAGTGACGGAGATTTTGAGGTTGCCAAGGGATACTGCCAGAACTGTAATGAATACTTCTGTTCCGCCTGCTTGAAACTACATCGCAAACAGTCTGTGTCCAAACACCATGTTATCCTCGACGGCAACAATATGCCAAGACTACAGATGTCACAGACACAGCTCGATCCTTGCTCTCAGCCATGTGTCCAACACACAAATGAAATTGTGAAATTCTACTGCTCTTCCCATGACGCTGTGGGATGCAGCGACTGCATGGTGCTGAATCATAAAACGTGCAAAGTTGATCGAATACAAGATATATCCTGTAACTTCTTTAGTTCTCGAGAACACAGAGAATTGGTTGGTAAGGCTGAAAAATTCCTCAATGATTTGGAAGACCTTAAGCAGCAAGTACAAAGAAATAAAAAAAGTATAAATGAAACATGTAACAAGGCTATGAATGATATAAAAGCATTCAGAAAAGAGGTAAATGACTACCTCGATAAAGAAGAGGCCGAAATCCTGACAGAAGTAAACAAGAGAAAACAGGCGGATGAAAACAT